>CM046839.1:0-165000 GCA_025618425.1 Heliocidaris tuberculata
AGGGGGTTCACATTTTTTCGCCGGCGAGGGGGGAGGAGGACGAGGATGTCTCGTTTCAATTATTATAGCAGATAACTCCTTGGTTATAGCATGGGAATGTATTAATGTAACTAGGATTCCCTGGTTATAGCAAGAATATAGGCAAGCCATCTCCCCATTCATGTATCAGTATCCCTTATGCACTGGATATCAGCTGGTTAATCCTTGGGTAAACAGGCGGCCTTCCAGTGGTCATGTAGTAGAAGTTTGTATACTTTGAATGCACTGAATAGCTTTGACTATATGTATATAGTAAACATGAGCTGTACATGTGGGGAGTTCTCCTAATCTAAATCATCAACTTGTTTCTCTTTCCTCCACTCATTACATGGTATTTATGAATAAACTTTATACATTAATTTCATTATGACAAATTTTTATGACGATAATAAAAATAATATTAATAATAATGATAATAATAATAATAGTAATAATAATAATAATAATAATAATGATAATGATGATGATAATTATGATAGTAACAATCATAATAATGAAATAAAAATGAGTAGTAGTAGTAGTAATGACAATAATAAACCAACTCCGCATGGTTTATACTTTACTTTGGTTTTTGTTAGTTTGCTAAAAAGAGTCTAGGTCTCCTACTAAGTACTACTACTCTAAAAATTTATAGGACGACTTAATAATCAGTCACCAACAGAAATATATTAAACACCTTGAGCCCTTGCCAAGCCCTATACTTCCCTTATTGAACAATATTATTAACGCACATGGTTTGCTTTACTGACAAAAAAAAAAAAAAAAAAAAAAAAAAAGAAACCTGGAAATAGACTAACTCTTAGCTGACGTCACGTAACGACCAGAGCACACGTAATTGTATAGACGTCACGTAATGACTAGTCAAGGTACACGTTACCTAAATGACAAAGCACACGTTACAGTAACTGACGCTTCTGAACCCTTTGGCCACCTATGGCCGGAGGGGTCAGGAACGTCTGTAAAAGTAAAGTACACGTACCCTTAAACACACGTGACGCGTACTGAATACTGGCTTCTGATTGGTCAATATAGGTACGTGTATCGAAAATCAAGTACGCGTGGTGAGTACACGTAAGTAGACCCCGATGGCTTGCCATATACATGTAATCACTATACATGTAATCATTATACATGTACCTTATAATGACAACTCCTTTTTTGTATCTTCATAATATTTTGAAAGGAAAACAACAAAACACACACACACTGCTAAAAAATATTACAGATACAAAATTATTGTATCTTGACTACTAAAGGAGACATACA
Organism: Heliocidaris tuberculata; assembly: GCA_025618425.1. Taxonomy (NCBI): domain Eukaryota; kingdom Metazoa; phylum Echinodermata; class Echinoidea; order Camarodonta; family Echinometridae; genus Heliocidaris; species Heliocidaris tuberculata. Next base: position 1,306 of record CM046839.1, read on the forward strand.
TGCATTATCCTGCTGTTCTGGTAAAAACCACCTTGCCTTACATATTGTGTTTTGACTACTGAAGGAGACATTATCCTGCTGTTCTGGTAAAATCACCTTGCCTTACATATTGTGTTTTGACTACTGAAGGAGACATATGTATTATCCTGCTGTTCTGGTAAAATCACCTTGCCTTACATATTGTGTTTTGACTACTGAAGGAGACATATATGTATTATCCTGCTGTTCTGGTAAAACCACCTTGCCTTACATATTGTGTTTTGACTACTGAAGGAGACATATATGTATTATCCTGCTGTTCTGGTAAAACCACCTTGCATTACATATTGTGTTTTGACTACTGAAGGAGACATATATGTATTATCCTGCTGTTCTGGTAAAAACCACCTTGCCTTACATATTGTGCCTTGACTACTGAAAGAGACATACATGTATTATCCTGCTGTTCTGGTAAAACCACCTTGCATTACATATTGTGTTTTGACTACTGAAGGAGACATATATGTATTATCCTGCTGTTCTGGTAAAACCACCTTGCATTACATATTGTGTTTTGACTACTGAAGGAGACATATATGTATTATCCTGCTGTTCTGGTAAAAACCACCTTGCCTTACATATTGTGCCTTGACTACTGAAAGAGACATACATGTATTATCCTGCTGTTCTGGTAAAACCACCTTGCCTTACATATTGTGCCTTGACTACTGAGGAATTGAGTCAACCCTACAGTTTAACTGTAGAAAGAGTAAGCAATTTCATGATTTGCTTGATACAGAAAAATATGAACACCCAGTCACTATGTTCAGAATGAAAAATTGATATGATGTAACAGATAATGAACTTAACCTACATGTAGCTCATTTGCTTATTACAAAATATGTGAACCAAAGAGATTTTCAGTTCAAAATAATGAATAATATTTTGATTTTTAAATACAAATGAGTTTGCCTTTATGTTCATTCTGTCACTTAGAAAATGCAACTATTCATTATCTATTCTGGAAATCTCCTAAAATACAAGATTTTTTTGTGCTAGTAAGGGAAAGAATTAACATTTGATTTTTCGCTTCTTACTGAAAAGGCAGTAATACTTGGTTTATTGATGAAAAATTGTTTCATTCAACCATGTATTAATAGTATCCAAGAAAACAACATAACTTAGATTTAAATTAGCAAAACTAAGTTTCTGATTTTATATCTTTAATATTGAAATCATACAACATGGAAACGTACAGAGCTATTTTGTAATAACAAAATAGCTGTTCATGTCAACATGTGGCAGGGCATGGCCCAATGGATAACTAGTGATTAGTGTAGAGTAAAGAATGATGCTATCACGTGAATACATTATGTTTGAATATGAACCCAATTTGCATTTTAAGGTTACCAATAAATACCATTAAAAAAAAAAAACAGGGCAAGCTACAATACTTTACTATACTAAAATAAATACAAACTTTATGGACCTGAAACAGAATCAATGTGTTATGAGTGTGCTTTAATTCTATTAATAAGAATAATGCTGAATGCATTTTTGAAAGTACATTTGCAATGGGCTCTTTTACCTAATATTTTACACATGGTATCAGTTACTAAAGTCACAGAACAAATTTCACCGTAACATGTAGCTTGCGTTAGGTTGATACTACCTTTTATCATAGTATTAAAGAATTCATGACTACTATTCATATCATAGTATTAAAGAATTCATGACTACTATTCATAATACTTACATGTATAATATCTGATATTATTTTTTCACCTACCCATCTGTTGTGGTAGAACATGTAAGTATGGCAAGCTTTGATAAACTTTAACAGAAAAGGTATAGTATTTCTTTTTAATAAAATCTTATATTTTGTATTCAAACATCCTTGTAAAGTCTTCAAAGTCGACAAGCATGTTTTCAATTTTACTAACAAGTGTTATCAGATTGGTCCAATCTGTTCTACTCTGCTATTCCTCACAATATTACTGTAAATAACCAAGAAAATTTCTCTGTCCAAAGTGCAAAGAAAATCAAATAAATTTCCAATGTCATACAAAATAAAGTAAAGAAAATAGAAAGCTTTGTGTCAACATGAAGACAAGGGCTACATTCAGTCAACACAGGTTGTTTGATTTGTCCAGGGACAATGATCCACATAAAGATAAAAAACATCTTTAGTTTTGCTGTGCTTGTTCATTCTGAAAAAGAGAGTGTCAGGTGTATGGAAATTTGAAATGATGAATATTTCTCAACTGTAATTTAACGATTACAAGAGGGATATGACACAGGATCATATAGGGACATTTCTATAGTCTTACACTTCATTTGTCCTGTCCTATCAAATGAATAAGTAGTAATCCTTTCTAATGTCAGCATTTTCTTCCCATTTTTTCTAAATCCCATAATCATTAAGTTATAGATATTGTAAGGGTTTGGTTTAATTACATAACCACAGAGACTCTATTACACATGCAGGGTTCTCCACTGGTCTGTATTTTGTCCGGGGGCTCTTGTGTTCGTCGGCCTCCGAAGTCAAATTTGCGGTTTCGCGACGGCGTCAAATTTACGGTTTCGTGACGGCATACGTATTATAGTGCACTGCGTCGAGATGGTGCATTATATGTCCACAGAGAATGGGTATATATATACTGCTTTCGATCGAGACGACATTTTTGATTCATCGAATGAGTGGGCGACGCACGTGCACCGCGGATCCACAGACAGAACTCGTTGCGATCGATCCAGAGAAGGTGGCCGTGATCGCAATGAGAATTCGACGTGGTTCATGCAAAGAGATAATGCGTTCGTGCGGCTTTCCGACATGATCATGCGAGTAAAGTTTTTATTTTAAGTCGATGCTTGATTGCGCAATGCCGCGCGGTCTTGATGCTGTCTTGTCTGTGCGTGAAAATATGTCAATTTTCATATCCGGGCGCATCAAGTTTTTGTCCGGGCAGGGAAATTTTGTCCGGGCGCTAAACTGGTTTTTCAAATTTTACCCGGGCGGAGCCCCCGGGTAAAACCGCTAGTGGAGAACCCTGTACATGTATGTATGTATGAGACTAGACTTACTTGTAGCAGAAATCTGCAGCATGGCAGTAGTAGCGTCTTAGATTCCCATCATAAGGAGGCGTAGCACAGAAAGCCATCTCAGCACACAGGTTATATCTACCTCCTTTACAGAACTCACATAACCTGCAAGGCACACCTGGTTCAATGGCTACACGATCACCTAAAAAAAAAAAAAAAAAAAAAATGAACAACTCCTTTTTTCATTACAAGGCCTAAAATTACCTTTTGGAATTGTGACTACATTATAATAATTCAGAGATTAGTGAAATATTAATGGCTAATAGTATGAGAATGCAGCACAACCATCAAACATTACACCATGACTCTCTCTCTCTCTCTCTCTCTCTCTAAGGTTTCGATTTTACAGATCTCATCTCCTTTACCAAATTAAATCTGATCACTTACCCACTTTCAATGAGGTTACTTTGTCTCCAACATCTGACACAATTCCACTTGCTTCATGCCCAAGGATCATTGGTGCTTTCACAACAAAGTCTCCAATACGTCCATGAGTCCAGTAATGAACGTCTGAGCCACAGATTCCAACAGCATGCATTTGTATCTGCACCTCTACAAATGATAAGAGAAATCATATCCAGAAAACAGAAACAAGCACAACATCATATGTAAACTAGATTATTCATGTTTAGTATAGAATGCCCCTTTTTTCCACCTCTTGCATAAAATATATGTTTAATTCCTACACAGTCATTCATGCTTTCAACATTCAAAATAATATTTCTATGACTATGTGCATTATGAGAGATTAAAACTATTAAAGTAGAATTTCATTAATTTTGAATATTGATTTAATTTTTATTATTGCATAGGTGAAGCTTAGATTGAACAAGGTTATCAAAATTCAAAGCTTGGAAACATTTGAAGTAATGATTATTATCAATTATAAAATGATATAACACAGCCCCGCTATAGCACCTATAGAGCTCTTTGAACGCTGCTGAGATATGTGACGTCATACCGGGGAGCAATCCTTCCTAAGCAGACGATGCCCCATAACATCTTATACATTTTCAGTGCCTGTTTTGTCATCTCATCTTCACTTATTTCTCTTACTTCACTAGCGTCAGTATAAATGCTTATATGTTGCCTCACACTAAATTTCCTGCATGGTATTATTTTGATGAAAAATGCAGCGTTAAAAAAAATAAAGGAATCAATCGATTGTAAACAAAAAAAGATGCCATTGTATTTTCAGCTGCATGCACCGCGGCATGTCGGCGTTTCAAGAGGGAACGAATACCATCCATGCTATAATTCAGCGGGCTTTACAATTCGAAAGTGTGATTTCTTTGATTGATCATTGACCCTTATCATGACTTTTTACAAACAAAAGATTTTAGTTACTAGAAACGGTTTCACTTCCCTTTTAGAATGATGTGAAATACGGTCATGGTGAAACAAACCAAACTCTTTATAATTTAAAAATAATTGCATTGCAGTTACGTTCACTTGATATAGAACGTCGTCTGCTTAGGCAGGATTGGCACCTGATGTGACATCACGAAAACATCGGTATATTTCTGGCGAATCGCTCGGATATCCCAGATGCTGAGAAGAGTTTTTATTTGTGTTATTTTTTAATCATCAAACACGCAGTTAACGTAAAACTTATACGATTACCATCTGCAAGCTTTCTAGTTTCTAGAGATACATTATTGAGCATATTTGTGATTTGCTTTGAATATCTACTTTAAGAGTTTGCACTAATACCTTTCATATCACTTAGCGCATAGAGACATACTTATGTAATGTGATATGTGCTATACAAGAATGATTTATTATTACTATTATTATTAGTGTTAAGCGGAATGTGGATGTGGATGTAGCACAAGACAGCAATGTGGGCATTCAACGAGGAATGTAAAAATATAGTAATTGTCCCAACTTCAATTATCAGATAAGTTCTTTCTAGACATATACACGTATGTTCTCTTTACAGTTTCCATAAAGGGCATATCATCATGGTTTGTATACATCATATTTATCAGTTAATGTATGTACAAATCTGAAACGTAGGAACTTACCACAAGAGATTAAGAAAGCATTCATCTGTATATTACATAGAATGAATGAATGACCTTCAGGCACACCATTTCAAAGTCATCTTTCACATATGGAATTTATGATGACTTCCTTTCAGGGTAGTACTTCATTGGTAACAGGTATGTATCAGTGTATACACACATGTAAGAACTGTTGGTCAGAAAAGTGAAGTCTACTCTTGTTGATTGATAACACCTATTACCTTGTAAAATGCCAAATAGTGTCAATTCCCCATGAAAGCCACAATTTTGTGTTTTTAATGTTTTTGTTCTGACGTATACTTACCATTTTCTTTTGGTTGAGGGATTGAAGTTTCCTCCTAAAAAAGGAATAAAAGAAATGTAATTTGTCATGGTATTACACGTATATTGATGAAGTACATATAAGATAATTTCTAATATAAATGCAGCAATGCATGACTTTTTTTCATTTGTTTTATGATGAAAAAATGATTTTGGTTGGCGAATAACACACATGTACAAGTAGCCTGTATTATACAAGCTTGCATTTCATAAAAAATAACATGTACATTGTATGGTAATCCTAAAAACAGATCAGATTTGACCAAATGCATGTCAGATAACTGAAGGCAGCAGTCACAAATGTTTTAATGCCTGTGGTTATCACTTTGGACAAGTCACATGATGTGGTGAAAACATAAAGTCAGTATAAATATAAAAATTATAATAACAATAATAATAATAATATTGATCATAATAATAGTGGGTTCTTGTAAAGTGTTTATGTCTAGCATATTGCCACTCCTGGGGCTCCAGTACTGTTACCTCTGCTTCAGCCTGGCTGCCAATCATTCTAAAGAATTTATTCCTGTATGCCAGGTACCCATGATTTACTTCACCTGGCTCAAGGTTGGCAAAGGTAGAATAATGTTTTGCCAAAGGACGTTAGTGCTGCTACAGAGATTCAAACCCCATACATTATGATTCAAAGTCTAAGGACTAATCCACTAGACCACAACAAATCTAATTTTGCTGCCCTCCACACTCTACTACCACATACGATGAATAAAAGTTATTCCTGTACCACATATATAGAATCTACTGGGTTGCTGAACTGACCAACTGTAGTCTGGGAGACACGCCCACATGGCATTTATTGTGTTTACGCCAAGGCATCCATGTGGTGCTGGAAGTATTAGATCACTGTGCACATTTCTTGCTTGCTGCGGGCTCTGAATCACCACTGAAACTTGATCAAAATAATCGGACGTCAAAAATTGGTCCATATCTCACAAAGTGGTGCTTACCTTCATGTATAAACCTATAACGGTTACATTTTTGCACAATGTTTTTTTTGCAAAATGGCCTCCCCTGCTATCTCCTCTTTCACTGGTGTTTGCTGAACCGCCCTGGGGAAGATTTCACTAACGCTTGTGATGCATGGTTAACCCTTCGCAAGGGCTTGAACCCATCGCAAGAGCCTGAACCCATCGCCCGTGGACGATGGGTTGCTTTTCAATTTCACAAAGCTCCTGCGAAGGGTTCACCCGTTGCAAACCCATCGCAACCTAGCGGATGCTCAAAGGGTGATCGTAGACCCTTCGCAGAGCTGCGATTGGTTCAAAAAGTAACTTCCTGTCCCAACGGAGCGTGTGGCGCCAAATCCTTTGCAAGTTAAATTCGCTTTATTTATTTGTTTTTATTGTGAGGGTCTGTTTTAAACTTATCTCAATCATTTGTGGCTCGCATTCTCATTAATATAGAACGTTCTCTCTCTCTCTCTCTCTTAAGGCCATACTTTTAAACAAATTCTTGCTTTCAATTATCTTTTAAATTTTAGATGAAATGCTTGTAATTATTTTGAAACATCTTTTTTTTTTTTTTTTTTTTTTGGGGGGGGGGGTTAATTATTTATTTTTTCTCGTTTTTTAATGTATGGCCTATTATTCGTTAATTAATTATCATTGCATTCATCTTTTTTATTGTTGTGGTGGGGGAACAAATAAATTTAAACCATTCTGGGGATGTGCCCCCCGCCCTCAATAAAAAGGCATATGTGGTAACTTGTTCAAAAATGTTTGCACACTGTGGAATTCTTTCTTCTGTCCCTCTCTCCATTTCACCGATTTTTGTATTCTAACTAACTCATGAATAAATTACTTGCTTTCTCCATTTCGCTTACCCGATGATTCCTTTCTTTTTTCTTCTTTCTCTCTTCTCATTACCTCGACCTTTCTTCTCTCTCTCTCTCTCTCTCTCTTACTTTCTAGATATATAAGTCTACAACCCCTGTTCTTGAATCATTTATTTCTTTCACTCTTACTACTTCTCTCTCTCTCTCTCTCTCTCTCTCTATCTTATTGCTTTGAAATATGATATTATGTATAAATCCCTTTATTTCTCAGCACATTAATTTTACTCTAAGAATTTCAACTTGTTTTACACATACTACAAATCTCACGAGTATTCATATATGAAATACAAATCCAACTGGCACTGCATGTCTTGTCAATCGAAATCTACAGCTCCACATGGATTTTTATTAGTTAACGATCAAAAAAGTAACACACATTTAAAATTGGCAAAAGAGCAAAATTTACGCTAGTTGCCATGGTTCAGACCATGGTTTATTTAAATCAATTTAAATAAACCATGGTCTGCGTCTGAACCATGGCAACTAGCGTAAATTTAGCGCTTTTGCCAACCACGCGTGACCAGCGCGCGTTCATTATTGGATCTTTTTAAGTGTACGCGCTAAATCAAGCGTATTTATCACACGAAATCTGCATAAACCATGGTCTGAATTGAAACCACCTTTGTGAATTCCAGCCATTGGGATGGACCCCAACAGGAGCGGACTTCGGTCTATGTAGGAGAGGGATTCCGTGAAGCCAGACGTAGTCTCAGCAGAGCGTATCCCCGAACTACTGATTTTTCAGTCTACTCTCACACACAACCCCCCAATCCATTTTCCACCACAATATTTAGAATAGCCTTAGCAATATTCAATTTCAAGGAGCCTTTTGGTTGTCTCTTGCTGCTATGGGATTTGTTTTCGGCTTGTTTTCAACTCTGCTGTTGGAGGCTGTTGGCTACTGACACTGTTGTCTGCTTAAAACTCCTATCTCCCTGGTCTTGTAGGACCGACTACCCTAGACCAAAAATTCTGTCTCTCGTTCGTTAGCTCTTCACAGAAACGGTCGTATCACTCTGCTGTGCAAACCGAATACACATTGACTTACACACTAATAACAGTTTGAATACAGCTGCAAGATTTTCAAACGGAGAATAACTTGGACCCTGAATTACCTGAAAAAGGAGCTTTAAACAAATTATTCAGTCAAATTGGTAAGTTGAACCGATTCCTTAAACCAATTCATAAATAGGATGCGGGCTAACTCGGCACTAGGGCGAACTCGGCCTTGGCGGAGAAGCGCCGCGGAGTGAGCCCAGAGAGTTAAAGTGATCGCAAACACTTGTGTTGAATTTCGCATTTAATTACACATTTCAAAACACTTAAATTCAAATTATTTGATATCAATGTGTAAAATGATTAGCAAAGAGGTAATGTTGACAATTTCAAGAAGTAAAATTATGCAAAACAAGAAATTTAAAGGGCAATCCAACCTTGGTAATAAGATAATTTGTGTGAAAGCAGAAAAATAAGAAAAACAGGATGGTGAAAGTTTGAAAGAAATCGGACAAGAACAAAAAGTTACATGTATGGATGTTTGAAAAATGAGATCACTACATCTATATTAATCTCAAATTGGCAATTTAGTGAGTCAATTGTGACATTTCTGTGGACAACTCTCCCATTTGTCGTACACAAAAATCTCATTAATTTGCAGTTTTCTTCGAGGCGCTTTTAGTTTACCCTCGGGGCAGTACTCAAATATATTGGAGATCACACCACGTATAGTGGTCATACTGACCACTACGCGGGACGAATGCAAAAATACTAGTCATTTTCTATCGCATGTACTTAAGGTATGCGAGGAAAAGTAAGATAAATATTTAAAATACTTCCTTTCAAATTCAGCGCTTTAAAATCTCTTTCCTACCTTAAATGGCCGTTAGGAAAAACTTCTGATATTTCCAGCAAAATCCAAAGTCAAAATCATGTCCAAAACCTAAGAAATCCCCGCCAATTTTTTTCGCGATCGCATGTTGTTTTCATGGTGCCGATGTTTTTAGACTAAATCGGCCAATAAAATTTTGTCCACAACGAAACTCGGTATCGCGTGCACATCGATCTCTACGATCGCACACACGGAAAATCGGGACTTAGGTGTGCGCGATAGGAACCGAACTTTTAACGACCAAATTTTTTAGCGGGAGATGTCAGCGCTCGCGGCGATCAGGAAATGTACATCATGACTTGCGATACCCCGTTTCGCCAGAAGTGACAGTAAATTACAGATTTCATTTTCGGAATTATCTTTTCCAACATCGGTGAGTTGAATTTATTGTATTTCATGAATATGTTGGTGTCGTTTCTTGTAAATTAAATGCCGATTATGAGTGAATGTTGGTGACTTTTGTGTAGTGGTGTTTTGAAAGTGTCGAGGTGGATGACTGCCTAGAGTCTACACACGAAGTATATAGTAATGTCGCTATGAGTGTTGGAGATAGCGTATTGTTATAGGTCCTCATGAACGAAAAGATCCTACTGAGTAATGCATTTTGGAAAAAAGTGACATTTTAGTCATTTTTTGTGTTAGAGCAAATGGGGGAGTTGTCCACAGCTACATCACAGTGACCTCACCTATTCGGCCAATTTGAAATTCCCATATGTACAGTGATTACAACTTTCAAAAATTCGTAACTTTCTTATTGCTTGTCCGATATCGTTCAAACTTTCACCAATCTGCTTCTCTGATTTTTCCTTTCTTTCAGAGCAACTTGCTATTAAGGTTGGATTTCCCTTTAAGGCTAAAAAAGGGTATGTTGCGTAGCATGGACTTCAACTCTCGAAACATAGATCTAGTCACTGCGCAGTGCCGAGTTCGCCCTAGTGCCGAGTTAGCCCGACCCCCAATAATAATTAATATGTAGGCTGATCTAGATGAGGAAAAATTAAATTACTGCGATGTTTCCAACTACAAATCGGCGTGAGTCGGTTTGCACAGCAGAGTGATACGACTGTTTCTGTCTCTAAGTGAAGAACTAACGAACGAGAGACAGAATTTTCGGTCTACGACTACCCCATCACGCACGGACGGTAGCCGGTAGCTGACGAGGGGTCGGGCTAACTCGGCACTAGGGTGAACTCGGCACTGTGCGGTGACCATATTTCAAGAGTTGAAGTCCACACTACGCACCGTATCATTTTTAGCCTTAAATTTCATGTTTTGTATAATTTTAATTCTTGAAATTTTCAACATTACTTCTTTGATAATCATTTTACACATTGATATCAAATAATTTGAATTTAAGTGTTTTGAAATGTGTAATTAATGCGAAATTCAACAAAAGTGTTTGCGATCAATTTAACTCTCTGGGCTCACTCACTCTCAGCCGCGATTTTCCGCCAAGGCCGAGTTCGCCCTAGTGCCGAGTTAGCCCGCATCCGCTGACGAGACGCTAGGCGCTGGCTAGCGCACGGGAAACTCCCGTTCCAGAGCTAGAGGGGAAACGTGGACTGAGCTGCTAACGAGTGGAATTTGTAACTTGTAAGATCAGTGGACTGGATCTGACCGCGTACCGTAAATCAAATGCAAAACTTTAGTTACAGGTCTACAACTTACCAACACAAGAGTTCCTGTAGAACGTAATACAGCAGACAAATTACCACCACCTGGTGTAGGACTAGGACTAGGAGCCATTTCGACGTAATTACTTCACCAAATTACTCACGGATATTCACTGACATGCATGACTTTGGCGAAGACTTGAGAAAAAAAACAAACAAACCACCGAGAAAAACTGAAAATATTCTTTATCAAGCCTCTCTTATTTTTTAAAGTATAGCCTCGACTGGAAACCGGCCTATATCAATTCAAAAACTACAATCTTGAATTTAGGGATAATTCACTTTGAAAAACAAAAAGGACTAAAGGGAGTAAAGCCGGTATTTGACAATCCAAAGCATACGAATATATGAGCGTCTGGTATTAGACTAATATCCCTTTTTAATTTAAAAAAAAAAAGTGTCACGGGACGAGACTAGAAGTGGGCGGAACGCACAAAATGTACCTTCTGAAAGAAAAAAAAAAATGTTAGAATTTTAAAAATAATATTTGTGGCAAAAATAGTCAGTCTTGACTAATTGCCAAATAAAAACAAATAACAACAACAACGCACTGTCAGAAGAAACATCAAATTCCAAACATAGACCGCTCTAGACGAGCAACAATGAATCCGAACATGTAGGCCTACTGAATGAACCTTACATGCCTTATCAGCTATTTGAATTTGAAAAGGCGCCCAACACTTGCAAATCCTCTACTCCAGGAAAGGATAACATTCCTTATGAAGTATACCAAAACCTCCCAGAAGCAGTAAAAGAAATTATGCTGAAAATGAGGTGGGACTCGGGTAATATACCCCAAAATCTAAATCATTCTGTCCTCGTTCCTATTCTGAAACAACACAATTAGGATCCAAAATTGATACTAGACCTATAGCACTTACTTCCTGTTTTATGAAGATATTTGAGCGTATGATTAAATACAGACTTCAATGGTATATCGAGAAAAATGATATTACCTGCTTTCATGAGTGGTTTTCGTAAGGACGTAACGTTACAGATAACATTGTTAATCTGGAGAATGCCGTTCAGAAAAGTATTAACAATGGAGAATATACGTTAGCATTGTTTTTAGATATAGAGAAGGCATATGACCGTCTGTGGATAAATGGTCTTGTCTACAAACTATCACAATATGATATTACAGGGAAAATCCTTAATTTTCTTTGTAACTATTTGAAAAATAGAACTTTCCAGGTGAGAATAGGGAAAGTAGAGTCTGAAATATATGAAATGCACAATGGACTACCGCAAGGGAGTCAGTGGCGGATCTACGGGGGGGGGGGGGGTTTCAAATTCAAATTCAAATTCAAATTCATGTTTATTTCATTTCCAACAGAAACTTGGCTTTACAGATATCATAACAGAAAATATGAAAAACATATGTACAAATTCATTTTTTCTTAATAAGTGTACAAGTACACTAAACATATAAATAAATTATTATAATGAATTATTAAAAGAAATTCATAATTTCTGAGGAAATGTGGGGGATCCACTAAAAAGCCGGGCTTGTAATTTGTGGATCCCCCAGGGAAAATAGTATTGTTTCAAATTGTGCCTACGAAGACTTGGAAAACACAAAACAGTATTACAGAACAACAAACAAACACGAAACGACAAGGAAAAGGAAAAGAGATAAAAGAAAAGGAAAAAGGAAAAAGGAAAAAGAAAAAAAAAAAAAAAAAGGGGGGGGGGGCCGGGGGGGAGCAGGACAAATCTTGACCGAAAAAGGAGGTAGTTATATGGTGATTCTGGCAAGTTAAGATCATAAGACCAAATATATATTCACTTAAATGAGCAGATGATGAAGACCTAAATAAAAAAATTAAAAAATAAGAGAGATATCAGCTGTTATCAGGTAATTATTGTATATTACTATAAGATTTGAGCAAAAATAATTTTAGTTTTTTCTTAAAAGAATTTAGGGATGGACTAATTTTAATATCTTCACTTAAAAAATTCGAAAATCTAGGACCATCATATATAAATGTCTTCGTTTAGGGGGTTTAACCCCCCCCCCCCTTGTTTGCCAAGTAAACATTTAATGTGCATAGGAAAACAAAAAAGAGAAAAAATAGAGCATGCAAGTATGCTTAAAATCGCAAGCTGGCAACCCTAAAAATGAAAAACCTCCCTACTGTGGGAGGGGGGTATCCCCCCTCCCACACTCTCCCCCTCGGTCGCTACGCTCCCTCGCAATACCCAACTCAGCCCCTCAAACCCCCCCCCCCTTGGAAAAAAGCTAGATCCGCCCCTGGGAGTGTGTTAAGTCCCATATTATTTAACATAATGGCAAGTGATATACCTAAAGAACAGTCAATTGCCATTTCCATTTACGCAGACGACTGTGCCATATGGATATCTGGTAATAACTGAGAATCAATATCATCCAAATTGCAAAATTATGTTAACACTTTGAGTGATTGGTTTGTAAAGTGGGGCTTCCGCTTGTCACAGAACAAGTCAACTCCAGTCCTATTCACAAAGAGATCGAAAATAACATATCCCATACTCAAAGTGAAAAATGATGACCTTACCTTTCAACCTTTTAAACGATTTTTAGGAGTGATTTTCGACCAAAGGCTCACATGGCAACTTCATATTGAAGATATAGTGACCAGGTGCAAAAGAAAACTCAATATTCTGCGTAGTTTGACCGGTACTTCATGGGGAAGCTCCTCCAAATCTCTCCTCATGGTGCATAGAGCTTTGATAAGGTCTCTAATTGATATGGTTGCGAGGCGTACGACAGTGCATCTCCTACTATCAAAAAACAGCTTGACTCTCCAATACCAAGCTCTAAGGATATGTGCAGGGGCCCTTCCTCTTACTTCTTTAGCGGCACTTCAAGTTGAATTGGGCGAAATGCCACTCGAATTAAGAAGACGAATGTTATCAAATAATTAAAAAAAAAAAAGATTGAAATGCATAAAACCACCCTGTTGCACTAGAAACCATGTTGGCAATTTGAACTATCGAAATTCCAGACAAACAATAAGCCCTTTGCATGTAGAACGGAAAAGATATTGTATAATTCTATTGAATTATACAATCAAGACAATTTTCCACCATGGTTATTTAAAACACCAAAGGTCGAATTTGAACTTAGTAGAGAAGTTAAAAAGTACGAAAACCAGGCCTATAAAGGAGCCTTGAGTTGATAAATACAAAATGGTCAACTCAACTGCATATATATACAAATGGATCTAAAATACCCAACATAGGCACATCTGCTGCTTCATTTTATGTACCTGCATGGTCCTACCATCAATCAAAACGATTAAGTGATCACACTTCATCCTTCAGAGCAGAATTGGCTGCAATAGCTCTTGCCCTGAATTAGTTAGAAAATATCAATGTGTATGTTGGAGTGGTCATTTTTTGCGATTCACTTAGTGCTCTATGCATACAGAATCAGAAAGAAATTCCTTTCGTAACAGAAATATTAACGTCAAGTACAAAACTTAGATACCAGGGTAAAGACATTATAGTCTAGAGTGGATCCCAAGTCACTGTGGTATAAGTGACAATGAAATTGCAGATTTTCACGCCAAATCAGCATTAGGAAAGAATATTGAAATATACAATAAACTATCTTTGGATGAAGTTAAACATTTGATTGCTAGAAAATATTTACAGGAGTGGCAAAACAGATGGACTGATACCCACTGTATATATGCTAAAACAGATACAATCCAGAGTGAACTGACGACAACAATTACTTACGAACTTTGTTAAGTCATTCTTACAATCTAGGCATGTTTCCAGGCTCCCCCCACGTAGAGATTCTTTACCCAACTTTCGTCAATTGAGGAATAGTGATTCCTTTCGCCAACCACCTTGCCGTACTTCCAAATACCAAAACTCTTTTATACCACAGGCGGTGAAGATAATCAACACTTTAAACTTGTGTAAGATGCCACTTCTTTCAAATTATCATAGCTGTATTTAATTTTGTGTAATTTCAAATTATACAGATTGTATAGTTATTCCCCCTCTCTCTCCCTCTCTCTCCATTCCTCTTTCTTTCTTGCTCTGATTCTATTTTCTTTCTTAATAAGGGAAAGTTCATCCCGAAGATTACTTGAGTTTAAAAAATGCAGAAAAAATAAAGAAAAATATTTGCGAAAGTTTGGACAAAATCCGTTAAAGAATAACGGAGTTATGGACTTTTGAAGTTTTGATTTTGTGACGTCACATGCGAGCAGCTCCTCCATTATGTAATGTGATAAATATTCCATAAAACACCGTTTTCTCAGAAAATTTAGAATATTTTCGTCTGTGCATTTGATATATTGTCAGAAATGTTATTCAATACTAGATTCTGAAAAGAAACAATATTAATTTATCGTGGAACGTAAAAAAAAATGCGAATATATGGAATATTTATTACATGACCAATGGGCAGCTGCTCGCATGTGACGTCACGAATCCAAAACTTTAAATACTCATAACTCTTTTATTATTTGACCGATTTTCATCAAACCTTCGCCAATATTTTTCTTTATTTTTTCTGCATTTTTTAAACTCAAGTAATCTTCAGGGTGAACTTCCCCTTTAATACTTTATTCCTTGGGAATTACATACATTGCACAGGGTATGCTATATCTCTGCAATATATTTATTTATTTGCTTGCTGAAAGTGCTACTTAACTACACCCCCTTTCTTTTTTTCTTCCTTCTCTTTCTCTCCCCTCTCCTTCTTCTTCTCCCTATTTCCTTCTTGTTTTGCTATTTCTCCCCTTCTCACAATTCTTCAACCTCTTGGGGTAGCTTGATGTAAAGTACAAGTATAGTATGACATTAATGCAGTACATGTACTATAATGTACTATAATGAATACATGTTTTCCTTACAATATGTTGTAGTAAATATGTTGATTATCTGCAATACTTTGAGTATTTGAATATTCCCACCCCTGTGGATGGATGACAGCAATTATTCATGAACTTCTAGATTGTACAGACTGCATTGTGATTCCTCCTCTATCTATCTCCTCTCTCCCTCTCTCTTTCTTACTCTGTTTCTATTCCTTCTCTTAACTTTATATTCCTTGGGGAATTACATGCACTGTATGTTACATTTTGGCAATATAAGGGATTCTTAGCTCTTTGCTCAATCTTCATCAGTTGAGGTATAGTGCCATTTATGCCTACTACCTTGCCGTAAATTCAAAATTCAAAATTCTTTTATGGCACAGGCAGGTAGCAATAGTTGTGACAGTAAGAACACCCTGTGTGTATATGTAAGGTGCCACATTTCTGCATGAAACCTCAGTATGTGCTTAGTTCCAATGATTTCTTTATATAGTAAGCACTTTATACGTATACTTGTATTTATCCTTTTTTCTTTTTAATTACTTGATAGTTACTCCCCTTCTTCCTAGCTTGGGTTCTCTTCTCCTCCCTTTCTGTCTCTTTCTCCTTCTCTTCTTTTTTTCCTCCTCCTTCTGCTATTTTTCTCTTCCCCCAAACAATTTACTACTTGGGAGTAACTTAATGTATTGTTACATGTTATAGCTATTTTATTTACTGTAATTCATTATTTTTATTATAATTATTTTACCATGTTATCTTTATTTTTACATGTATTCAATTTTAATTTGTACACAAGACAAATATCGGCCTTTGGACCGTTTGTCCTTGTTTTTGATAGTTTTTAGCTCAATAAAATCCGATATATACTTGAAAATAACTAACCAATCGCTGCACTTTTTCATTACTGTAGCCTCATTTTTTTGCTTTATCACAATGTTAATTGAATTTACCAAATTAATATAAAACTACCGGTCATACCACCCCCGTAGCCATTCGATCACTGACACCCCCACCCTATGCCTGAGTGACCTAGGCCAAATCTCCTTTGGCCGAAAATCCAGGAGATGTAATTCGAGGATTGGTAAGACGGCATCTTTGAAAAGGTGGGAAAAGTGCCCGAGTGTCCGCTTGGCGGGATGGTATCTTTCAATGATTTTGCGATGAGTAATATGATTTCCTTTTCTTATTTTACGTAAATACAGTTTTAATAAAAGTACAATGTGCCTTCTGAAAGAAAAAAAAATTGTTAGAATTTAAAAAATAATATTTGTGGTAAAAATAGTCAGTTTTGAGTAATTGCCAAATAAAAACAAATAACAACAACAACGCATTAGAGCTAGTCTGCAAGCAGAGACCATAATTTGACACTTTATCAGAAAATCATTGTGTCTTGAGAGAAGCCTAATTCAGCTACCTTCTATGGACAACTTTAATAGGGACTCCTAGTTAAGTTAAGTAACCTAGGTCTCAGAGGTAATATACTTGTATATCTGAAAAACCTCTTGACAAAACGTACCTTCCACGTACGAGTAGGGGAGCAGCTTTCGCACATCACGGTTTACCACAAGGCACCACACTCAGCCCAGAACTATCTCGTCGACCATACATAATCTGCTATATGCAGATGACTGTGTAATATGGAAATCAGGAAATGATATAAGAGAATGTAGTAAACAAATTCAGGAATATTTGAATTTAATAAACGAACGGTTTTTATCAGGGGGATTAAGTATATCACATGAGAAAACCGTCCCCTTGCTCGATCTTCTCCCATTCCACTCAAGAAGAACACTGAGAAATCACTAAGGGACAACATACATGTATACTTAGCCCCCGAAGGGGGGGGGGGGGGGTAAGTATATGTTACCTGGGTGTTATTTTCGATACAAGATTAACATGGAAGCCTCACATAGACGATATTAGTGGGGAGGTGTAAAAAAAATAAATATATATATATATATATATTTATTGAAGTGTAGGCCTATATCTCATGCAGAATTCTGTAACAATGTTCAGGAACTTCTACATGTATGTAGAGCAATTATACGCTCTCTTATGGATTATGCTTGTGAAGCATACGATTCCGGAACAACTAAATGTAAAGAACATTCTAAACTCATGTCAATACCAATCCCTGTTAATCTGCGCAGGATCAGGAGCAAAAAGGGGAACCTCTCAGGCTCCGGACTCTACAAGTAGAAGTTCAGTTCAGTTCAGTTCAGTTCATTTATTTATTTCATTTCTAAAATGTACAAACATTTGTACGTGACAAACATATATTTGATATTTACATTCATAAAAAACAACAATTAAATATGAGTATCAGTTAGCCTGTATTGAATTATGAGGAAAAAAATGAAATAGGAGAACTTAAGATAAAGCCTGTGTTAGCCTTGTGAAACAAGTCCCCTTTGTGTAACTGTGGTCAGAGGCTATATATAGATAATAATTGTCCTTATTCTGTACGAATACAAATACGATATGAATTTGAAGAAGAAGAAAATGTACAAAAACAAAAACAAAACTAACATATATATAAAAACATATGAAATGCATAGCAAAAATAGCTGATGTTTTAGTGTGAAAAATAGCTATTTAAATATCGTAGCAAGAGTAACAGAGTTGCTAGTCAAGTATATTTTGAAATGAAATATTGTTTTAATTTTCTTTTAAAGAGGGAGAAAGAAATGCATGAACAAATGTATTTAGGTAATGAGTTCCAGACTGTTGGGAAACTGAAACGAACCGATCGTTGTAAAAACGTTTTTCCTACTTTCCATAAGTGAAATGAGCTGCTGGTACGTGTATTATGGGAATGAATTATACTATTGATATTAAACATTTCAAGAATATTTTTTGGTAGAATTTTCTTAAAATATGAAAATCCGAGTAGCGCAGTCTGATATTGATAAAGATGGAATATATTCAAAGTTTTCAGTTTATGAAAAATAGGAGCTGAAGGCGATTGATAATGACTGCCAGTACATATACGTATTGCTCTCTTTTGTAATTTAAAAAGGACTTCTAATTTTGTTTTGCTACAATTACCCCAGAGAGTAATACAATAAATATATGTGACAATATTAAAGAATTATACAATGTGAATAAGGCTGAACAAGGAAGACAGCATCTTAGTTTATACATAATCCCAATACATTTTGATATTTTGGTACTTAAATAGTTTACATGTGCATCCCAATGCAAATTTTCGTCTTTTTGGACTCCGAGAAAACAAACAACTTTAGATTTGGATATCGGTGTAGAATTAATACTTAAAGCAAGATCATTACATATTTTGCTGGCATAAGATAGCTTGTTATGAAAGGAAATAAAACATGTTTTAGTTAGATTAAGGACTAACCTATTGGCTTTAAACCATTGCGATACGTTAAATAATTCGGAGTTGATATTTTCTTTTACATCTTTCAGGTCTGGTTGCGTATAGAACAAAGTAGTATCATCTGCGTACATAATGAAATCAAATTTACTTGATGATATTAAAATATCGTTAACATAAATGAGAAATAATAAGGGGCCCAATATAGAACCTTGCGGAACTCCATGTATAACTAAACTATGAATAGAAGAAGTATTGTTGAAGTTTGTAAATTGATAATGATTGCATAAATAATTCTTAAACCAGAGAAGTGGGAGTCCACGCACGCCATATAGTATTCTAATTT
The DNA here is from genome assembly GCA_025618425.1 of Heliocidaris tuberculata. Lineage (NCBI taxonomy): Eukaryota > Metazoa > Echinodermata > Echinoidea > Camarodonta > Echinometridae > Heliocidaris > Heliocidaris tuberculata. The sequence goes on from CM046839.1 coordinate 20,648, forward strand.
AGATAATAAAATATTGTGATTAACTATGTCAAATGCCTTTGATAGATCAATGAATATCCCAATCCCAAAATTATTATTATCTATTGCAGATACAACTTTATCCTGTAAATCTATAAGTGCATGGCACGTTGAATGATTACTTCTAAATCCATATTGACTGTCAGATAATATGCTATTAGACATGAAAAACGAATACAAACGATTATAATTATATACTTTTTCTAATATTTCTGAGAAAATTGGCAGTATTGAAATTGGTCTATAATTTTTATAAAAGTGACGGTCATCTTTCTTTAAAATTGGTACAATTTTAGCAATTTTTAGTTTGTTTGGAACATTTCCTGATATTATAGACAGATTGAATATATAACACAGAGGTTTTACAATGGAATATATAATTTTCTTAACGATGATTATACTAATATTATCGAATCCACATGAATTACTAAAACTCTTGAGTGATTTAGTTATTTCAAGAATTTCAGTTTCCGTGATTGGTTTTAAAAAATGACTTAGTAAATGATTCACTTAAATATCCTCTAAATTCATTATCACCTATTATATCATCAGAAGAGCTTAGAATATTGGTACAACAATTTATAAAATATGAATTAAATTCATTAACTATACACTGAGGGTTATCTATCTTATTTTCATTACATAAAATATACTGCGGTAAACAATGTTTTGGTTTACAAAGTAGTTAGTTTATGACAGACCAAGTACCTTTGATATCGTTTTGCGTTTTAGCAAGTTTGTCACAAAAATATTTCTTTTTAACATTACGTAATATATTATTAACCTTATTCCTGTGTTTTTTATACTTTGCTCCATTTGAAGGTGATCGATTGTGAAGGAATTTCTTATACAACTTATTTTTTCTTCTGATTTATCGTAAGAGTCCTTGGGTAATCCAAGGTTTACTTATACACAATTTATTTCTTTTACAAGTACTCAAAGGCATATTATTATCATACAAAACAGTAAACTTACTTAAAAACAAATTATATGCAGTATTAACATTATTATAGAAAACAATGAAGACCAGTCTGTGTTATACAGATCTTTTTGTAAATTTTGTATACCATCAATCGTTATTAAACGTCTAAAATTAATGGAATCCCGCTGTCTCTTTGATAATAAGTTAGTTTTTTAAACACAAGAAATACAGGTAAATGGTCTGTTACATCAACTGAGAAACTTCCACTTTCAATATCTGTCTCGAATGAATTCATAAAAATATTATCAATGAGAGATACAGTATTCATAGTGATACGAGTTGGATGACTAATGACAGGAGTGAGACCAAATGAAGAATTAATATTTAAAAAATAATTTGTATTTTCATCATATAATTTCAACAGGTCGATATTAAAATCACCTGTCATAATTAATTCTCTTCTGTCAGTGCTCAGTTTATTAAGTGTTTCAGAATAAAAATGTATAAATGATTTAATATCTGTGCTAGGCTTTCTGTAAAAAACACCAATCGTCAACTTATCTCTGTCATGTCTAAATAAATCAACCAATAAGCATTCACAAGTGGTTTCTCTTTCTACAGAGTGAGAAATATTGTTTCTTATATTGAAATGTATATCATTTTTAATGAAAAAACCAACACCTCCGCCTCTACCACATAGTCTATCAAAATTAACAAAATTATATCCATCTAAATGAAATGGAATTACTGGTGACCCAGATATCCAGGTTTCTGATATAGCTATTACTGAAAAACTGTTATGTAGAGTGGACAAAAAATCAGAGATATTGTAAAAGTTTTTATGAAGGCTCCTAGCGTTGAAATGAATTAAACTGAATTCGTTACAACTTGTGAAATGTTCATTAAACTCGAAAGGTGTGTAACAATTATAAGTGTGAAAGTCTGATAAGCCATTGATTTGTTGTTCAGGATCAAGATCGTTAAGTGGGTTGTTCATACAAAAGTACGTTCTTATTGATAACATTACACGCTTTGATTACAGCAAAAGAAAAAGGATAACAAAATGCAACTCTGCAAGAGATAGTATTGTGAAGTCTGAAACTCTGATATGGAAACATACAACAAAAGCTCATGTATAAATGAGCAAACCACAAAAAATCAAAATGTCTACACTCTTTTATGATGGTCATATAAGTATCATGCATCAGAGAAAAAGATTTGAGAAAAAAGAAACAAAATGAATGAATAACAAATTTACGATATTAAAAATTCAAATCATAAATTATATAAGGAGAGATGTATGATTATATACAAGTATGAAATTAGATGAGTGTTCACTTTTTCAGACGAAAAGGAGAAACATTACCCTCCAGAAGATTACAAGTTCATAATTACACTTTTATTTATCATTTTGCAATGTTTTTAGGTCATCTTCATTTCTTATGAGTTTTTTCTAATGTTCACTTCCTTTCAGTAGAGCAATAATCCTACCATCATTGCTCCAGGCAGTTTCAACATTAGGATGTCCTTTTGTGGTGGTCAAAAGTTTTTGATTTGTTGTTGTAAGATCTTCCACTATCGCTCTCTTGTGTCCTTTCAGCTTTCGTCTACTTGCTATTATCTCTTGACGCTTCCTATATGACTTTAACTTAACAATGATTCCACGCGGTGCTTTCTCTTTGGTAGATGTAGAATTTCCGGTGGATTCTGGGGCACGCTCTGCTGTAGACTGATTAGGCATACCAACTCTGTGGCTTCTTTCGATGTCCTCAACTTTTAGGTCGACTTTGAGGATGTCATTGACTATCTTCATTACGATGCTATCTGTGCTTTCACCTTTTCTCTCTGGGCAGCCGAAGAAACGTAAACAATTACGACGCGAGTATTGTTCTTGTGCATTGATGTTCTGACTAACTCCTTTCAGCCGGTCGGTGTGCTCGTTTACCTTCTTTTTCAGGTCTTCTATTTCCCTCTCTTTGGTAGCATTTCTGATCTGCAGGTTCATTATGTCAGATTCTTGTTTTTCAGTAGTTTCTTCCAAGACCCTGATCTTGTTCTCAACAGAGTCTTGTATCAGTCCTAAAAAGCTTTTGTTCTGCAAGAGATCTTTAATGACTTTTTCTGTGAGAGAATGATTTTCCTTTGACCGTGCTCTCGTGTTAATGGGAGAGGTCGTCATGCTGGACAATCGAAGCTTATCTTCAGTAGATTGGAAAGTCTTACTATTGAAGGATACACAATAGGATTAAGACTCCTTGGTCACTGACTTTGCAACACTGGTATTCACTGAACCATAAGGTCTTTTCCAAGTTAAAGTTGAAGAAAGCCCAACATGAAAATCAGTACCTGGGGCTGTACAGTAAATGATGACATGAAGAGCAAATCCTTGAGATATAAATATTCGACTGATTCCACTTCAAAATGATATCACATATAAGTTAAAGTTGAAGAAAGCCCAACATGAAAATCAGTACCTGGGGCTGTACAGTAAATGATGACATGAAGAGCAAATCCTTGACATATAAATATTCGACTGATTCCACTTCAAAATGATATCACATATAGTTCCAAAATGTCCTCTGGAGGCATGTATTCCAACAAAGTTTACACCATTGCAGACAAAGCACTCACAAAAATGGTTAGATGATGTAAAAAGCAGAGAGAAAAAAATGTAATGTGCACTCCAGTCACAGTCACAGAAGTGGGAGAAATGCCACTAGATATAAGACTTGAAATGCTCAGCAACTTAAAAAGCGTATAGACAGCATCCCAAATCACCCCATGATACAAGACCTCCAAGAAGTGGCAATTCACTTTCTATAAGACAAAAATACAAGGGAACCTTTTGGACAAAAAGTATTGTAAGAGTGTAATTTTGTAATGTTCTGTTGTTCTATCATTGTCACAGTTAGCTTTCCATACTCTGCCTCATTTCTATGCCCCAAACTCTGCCTCATTTCCAATGCCTAAATTCTTCTCTTCATTCAAACATTGCCTCTTTTGTCCTTTCCCCATCAAGTATTCAGGACATGTGTTCTGTCTTCTATTTTTCTTCTAGTCATTTTCTATTGGTTCTCCTTCCCTCTAAGACTATTCTATTTTACTGGACTTGTCCATTTTCTGTTATATCATTGGTTAATCTATAATTATATGTGAGTTTTCTGCAGAGAGCAGTCTGTAGTACTGAACAATAAAGCAGAGCACTACAGGACTTCAACTTGTACACTTCATTATTTAGGCTCCTTCTTAGCTACTGTTTTAGAGTTTAATTTATTATTTTGGTGCTCCTTCTGATGCTTCGTTTGACTGGTTTTGGTTCCTGAGTGTTTGATTGTGGGGTGAATGTCTACTATAACTTAGAAGCTTTACATTGGTGGCAGCGGTGTCCTGTGATTACTCCAGGAATTCTGACCCGGACACGCCCTTCTTCTACATGTAGATGCACATTTCACCCACTGACACCCTCCTTCAGGATACTATCAGTTCAAACTAAGAAACTCTACATTTGTATGGTGAGTCAGAAATTTATAAAGCTCAGATATTTCAGTAGCTATTACCTCAATCACCCTTCTTCATTCCTGTGAGCTTACTATCGAGGTCAAACTGCAGGATTTCACCTTCATCTACTCATGAGCTGATCAAGAAGTTACTATAGTTTGTGGTAAAAAGTGAAAAATGCTCTACCCTCATTTTGTAAGCTGTGAAAGGTAGAAGAAAGATTTCTAGCTGTCTTTTCTGTAATTTTAGACTGGAGAGTTCCACCCTTCTTCATTACAGTTGCATGTTTAGAATTCTTGAGTAGCATTACCTGTGACTGCTAACCAGAATTGTTTATGTTGACTAGACAGTAGTTTCCCATGATGTTTCGCGTAGAATTACCAGAAATATTTACTGGAGATGACGGCAAGGATTTCCGACCGTGGATAAAGCGCATTGAGGTTGCTGTGAGTGTTGATCCCGAAGCATCAAGCCGTATGCATATTCTCCTCCCTTCACGCTTAGCTGGTTCAGCTTTTACTGTCTGGGAAAGCCTAGATCAATCAAAACAGAAAAACTTTACACATGTGAAGGAGAAGCTGACTACAGTTTCTGGACGAACTGGTTACCTTGCTACTTTCCAATCGTGCATTAATGCAAGAAGCAGACAGCCTAATGAGCCAATAGAAGTGTATGCTGCTGCTATCACTACACTTGTGGAAGAAGCATTCCCGACATATGAAGACGTCGCTAAAGAGGGAGAGCAGTTTCGGCGTTTTATTGCTGGACTGAACAACTTTCTCCAAGTACGTATTCATGAGATGGGGGCTAAGACATTCCAAGAAGCCATCCGCATTGAGCGTGCTCACTCGCTTGGATCCAAAGCACCCAAAGAGACTGAACCACAGGTCGCTGCAACAACTGATGTTAGTACTGTACTCCAACAGGTTTTACAACGCCTAGACAGTCTGGAGAAGAAAGTTGAGATGCTTCAGCAACCACAACAGTGCCCCCAGTTCACATCATCAAGTCCGCGTAGACAATACTCTGACAGGTTTCGAGGACCCAGCCCACAACAGCGATACTACTCGGAAAGATTCAGGTCCCCAAGCCCACAGAGACGCTTTCCTGAACAGTACAGGTCTCCACGCCCACCAGCTGCTCAAGCCTCTACCCAATCCAGGCCTAGATCAACAGGGAAACTACTATTAGTTGATGACAAGGGCCAATCATCAACTTGTCACCCTGGGGGCCCGAATGACATACATATACCTCCACACCGAAACGGAGCTGAGGAGTCCACACGCCCATACATTCCAGTGATCATTGAAAGTATGTACCACCTTGCCTACTTAGACACAGGTTCATTTATTTCATTGATGAGCTCTGAGTTATGGTCTGCACTTCCACCAACGCAAAGAAGCCCTATACAGAAAATTCTGATCAGTGCGACTGCCGTAACAGGTCATGGTGTAGACACCATAGGAACTACAGTAACCACCCTCTTTCTTGGAAATAAACGCATCCAGCACAAGTTCTATGTGGCCAGGAACATCACCCATCCTCTTATACTGGGCTGGGACTTCTTCTGGGAACATGATGTGACAATATCTCCAACAAGTGTGAGGATGGCGGATACTATAATTCCACTAGCAGACCGTCTCTCTATGGCACCCTTGAAATGCAATGCTGTCTTGCTTGATGAGATTTCCATCCCACCTTTCAGTGAGATCAATGTACATGCCAGATTAGCTTCTCATTTTAATGCTACCCCAGATGGCTATGAGGGTCTATTTGAGCCTCAGCTCCAAGATCATCTCCATGTGGCTGCAGCAAGAACTTTGTGTAATGTACAGCATGGCCATATTGTTGTACGACTCATCAACCCTTCAGTGGACACGATCGTTGTACCAGCCACTTCTCATCTTGGACTATTCCACTCAATCACAGGCAACACTGAAGAAGAGTATCAGGTTATAGAAGCTGCCTGTTCTGTTACTCCAACTAAGTCAGGAGAACCCTCGCTACAGACTTTCAAACTCCTCCCATCATCTGGTTTGTCAAAAGAACAGTATCAAGAGGCAGAAGAGTTACTGAGAGAACACGCTGATGTCTTTAGTGCTACACCAGATGACATTGGGCAGACTGATCTTGCATACCATGATATCAAGACAACAAACGAAGTTCCGCTCCGACAGCGTGCATATCGAACATCACCGGCGATGAGAGTAGAAATTCAACGGCAGATAGACGACTTGCTCCAACGCAACATCATTGAAGAGAGCTACAGTCCTTGGGCAAGTCCCATTGTAATGGTCAGAAAGAAGGAAAATACATTACGCTTCTGTGTGGATTATAGAAAACTCAATGCTGTTACGGTTAGAGATTCGCACCCTATACCTAGGCAAGATGATACACTAGATGCCTTGAATTCCTCAGCCTACTTCAGTGTAATGGACCTTTCCAGTGGCTACTGGCAAGTCCCTCTCAACCCGGATGACAAGGAGAAGACAGCCTTCACCACCGGTACTGGTCTCTACCACTTTAAGGTCATGCCCTTTGGCTTGGTGAATGCACCTATGACGTTTCAGAGATTGATGGAAGTTGCTCTACATGGTCTCCATTGGACGAAATGCCTCATCTACCTCGATGACTGTATTGTTATCGGCAAGGACTTTAAGGATCATCTCAGTAACCTTGCAGAAGTCTTAGGGCGCTTTAGATCAGCTGGACTCAAGCTGAAACCGTCAAAGTGCCAATTCCTGTGCAAGAAGGTTTCCTATCTGGGCCATCTCATCAGCACTGAAGGCATTTTACCCGACCCTGCCAATGTAGAGAAAGTCACCCAGGTACGCTCTTTTATTGGATTGGCATCTTTCTACCGACGATTCATGCCAGAATTCTCTAAGGTCGCAGCACCGCTCAATGAACTGACAAAGAAGAATGTACCGTTCTCCTGGTCAGAGGACTGTGAAACGTCATTCCAACGTCTGAAGTCTATGCTAATGAAGCCACCAATCCTGGCTTACCCAGACTTTGGGAAGAAGTTCAAGCTTGCAACAGATGCCTCACATGATGCTGTAGGTGCCATACTCTCCCAATCTCAGGACAACAAAGAACGGGTAATTGCCTACTTCAGTGCAACTCTCACTGCAACACAGAAAAGATGGTCAACATATGACAGGGAGCTCTATGCCATTGTAGCAGCAGTTAGACAGTTAGACACAACAGGTCGCAGAGCTCGATGGATGGTTGAACTCCATGCATATACTTTCTCTGTTATACATCAACGTGGCAGGTCCCACAAACATGCAGATGCTATGTCACGCCATCCCGCAAGCTCCTTGACTGACACCAAGCCTGTTCCCAAAACTCAGTGTCAGGTATCTCATCAACAGGTGTGCTCCCTAGAAGACAAAAACAAGCTTCCTTCTTCAGTAGGTACACAAACTGGGGCAGAAAAACACCTGTGTGCAGCTCCTCTGCAAAGTCCAATCCCGCCTGAAGATATGGATGGATTTGAATGTAAGATTATTCATCACCAGAAACTGGATGAAGATATCATGCGTATCCGCTCAGGTATTAGGAACAGCTGGAAGCCGACGCTGGGAGAAATTCGCCGTCAACCACCCAGAATGCGTTGATACCTTTGGCAGTTCTCCCGTCTTACAGTACACAATGACATACTTTACAGGACCAAGATGGATGTAAAGAAAGGAACTAAAGTCTACCAGGCAGTGATACCTGAAAGTTTAGTGCCAGAGGTGTTGTCCTTACTTCACAGCAACCCAACATCCGGCCATTTCGGCCCGGAGAAGACCCTCGAAAGGGCCAAGTGTAACATGTACTGGCCTTTCATGAATAGAGATGTTATTGATTTCTGCGAGACATGTCAGGAATGTGAATCAATTCAAAAGCCAAACCCAAAGCACCAGGCGCCTATAGAGAGTGTGCACACATCATATCCATTTCAGAAAGTGTATGCAGACATAGCTGAGCTCCCAACATCGTCAAAGGGGTCACGTTACATATTAGTTGTGGTAGATCACTACACTAAGTACGTAAACCTCTATGCTATGAAAGACCAGTCGGCAGCCACAGTTGCAAAACATCTATTCGAGGACTATGTACGAGAACATGAGACACCAGAGTACCTACATACAGACCAGGGAAGACAATTTGAAGCAGCACTGGTTCAGAAACTATGTAGAGACCTGGGAATTAAGAAAACACGGTCATCACCCTACCACCCACAAGGTGCCGGAATTGTAGAGAGAACAAACCGTGTTATCAAGGAACAACTTGCTAAGTACCTTTCAGAGAGGGGCGGAGAATGGGACCAATACCTCAGTCAACTAGGGATAGCCTATAACACTAGCGGTCATTCTTCGACAGGCTTCACACCTTTCTATATGGTACACGGAAGAGAGGCCAGACTCCCAACTACACTGCCTACACCAGAAGCAGGATCTGCTGTTCCCGCTGATGAGTATATCCGACACCTTCGCTCTCGCCTCCATACAGCATTTCAGTATGCAGAATCATGCAACAACAAAGCAAGAAATAAGCAAAAGACAACCTACGATAAGAAAGAGAGGAACATCCAGTATTTACCAGGAGATCTTGTCTGGTTGAATGACCCCACCACTTCCAGGAACAAAATGGCTGCAAACTGGAAAGGGCCATTTAGAGTTCTGTCCTCATCATCATCTCAACACACATGCAAAATTTCAGACCTAGATGAAACTCACCCAAAGCTACGAGTCGTTCATAACAACCGCCTAAAGCCGTACAGATCTGAATGGACACGTCAGAAGAGAAGACCTTCTACCTTCAATTTTGACAACAGTAGTTACCCTCACTTCCAGTATCCCTCCTTCCAGTATCCCTCCTTCACTTCACTATCGGGCTCCCTTCCTCCAACGTGGACAGGTCAGGGTACCTTTCACCCCGATGCTGTCCAATCCGAAGGAGACGATAGCAACGCGGAGGAACACCACACCGAATCAGAGGGGGACGACAACCCTGAGGGCCTCCCCACCCAGTCAGGGGATGATGATGCTATCTCCCCATTTAGAGGATCTACGGCCGAAGTACAACAACCATCCTTTGACATGAACCATGAAACCATCCCCAACTTACAACGAGAATCCCAAGCTCTGGGTCCTACTGACCAAGCCCAGCTGACCAGCTTTGCCCAGACGTCAGAGGAACCAGTCGAACCTAGGGGACCAACACGTCATAACCGATTGACTAGATCTGGCCGAGAAGTTAGGAAACCTAGAAAATATGAGGATTTTGTAGTTAGGTAATAGCATTTTCTCATATAGAGGCAGCTTTAGGCTGAAAAAAAAAAAAAATGTGTCAGAAGTTCAGAATGTGATAGAATTAGATTATGTCTTAAAGCATGTATTGCCTCCACAAAAAAAAAAAAATTGAAAAGAAAAAAAATTAAAGGAAATGAAACAGCATTTTGATGCCAATTTGATGTTACTTTTGCAGATGATTCTATTTCATGCGATCTTAATAGAGGATCAGTAGATTTTTGTATGTGTTATTTCGTATGGTCATTCTTAAGAAAAAAAAACTGTAAGGAAAGGGTTGCTCAATTTACAGACTGGAAAAATATGTATACATACAGTAATTTGTATTTAACTTTACTTTTTATTTTTCTATTTGTCAGGTAGAGAGAAAATATATACGCATGTAATATGGATTTAAAGCAAGAAAAAAAAAAACTTCTTGTGATGACCAAATAATAGTTGGATTATGACTTAATTAACTATTCTCTTCACTACAAACTTAAAAAAACAAAAACAATAGTGACTGAAATATTTGTTTATTTGACTTGGTTATTATACTCAGATGATTTTTACGTCTATGTGATGCCGTAGAGTTAATATGATATAATATGAATCCTTATGAAACCATATTGGCTAATTTTTTTTTGGAAATTGTTCTGTAGTATTGAGTAATGCAAAGACTTACTTTTTAATCGGAATTGATTGGTAACCTGTGGTTGGTCTCATTTACTTGAGTTCACTAAATGCGCATCGTATTTTGTTTATGTCGTATGGACTTAACATTGGACATACATGTACAGTACTCTAAAAATGAGGACATTTTTTGGAGAAGATGAAATTTATGTAAGAGTGTAATTTTGTAATGTTCTGTTGTTCTATCATTGTCACAGTTAGCTTTCCATACTCTGCCTCATTTCTATGCCCCAAACTCTGCCTCATTTCCAATGCCTAAATTCTTCTCTTCATTCAAACATTGCCTCTTTTGTCCTTTCCCCATCAAGTATTCAGGACATGTGTTCTGTCTTCTATTTTTCTTCTAGTCATTTTCTATTGGTTTTCCTTCCCTCTAAGACTATTCTATTTTACTGGACTTGTCCATTTTCTGTTATATCATTGGTTAATCTATAATTATATGTGAGTTTTCTGCAGAGAGCAGTCTGTAGTACTGAACAATAAAGCAGAGCACTACAGGACTTCAACTTGTACACTTCATTATTTAGGCTCCTTCTTAGCTACTGTTTTAGAGTTTAATTTAATAATTATTTTGGTGCTCCTTCTGATGCTTCGTTTGACTGGTTTTGGTTCCTGAGTATTTGATTGTGGGGTGAATGTCTACTATAACTTAGAAGCTTTACAGTATTCATGTTACCCGATGCTCTTAATTATGATCCAGAAGACCTATATACCAGCATACCCTTTTGGCATTTTACATGTAAGTCTCCATTAGTTTCCACGGAACTTAGGAACTGTATTTCGAAATGTGACAACATTTTGTTACAAAAGCAAAAGAGGCTGGAACTAATCTTTTACAAATTTTTACCGATGGTTCAAAATCTTCGGACACAGGAAAAGCAGCTGCAGCATTTTATGTACCGTATTATAAATATATAGAAGCAAAGAGGCTTCAAAACTACACCTGCCCTTACAGAGCAGAACTAGTAGCTATTATTCTTGCTTTGAACTGGTTAAGTCAATTATCTGGTCTTTACACAGGGGCGGTCATATTTTGAGATTCGCTTAGTGCTGTAAAGGCAATCAAAAGTAAAAAAGAAGAACAATTTATTTTTTAAATATATACACAACTACATTACAAAGGGATTCAAGTGTCGCTGGAATGGATACCAGGTCACTGCGAAATCAGAGCCAACGAGGTAGTGGATAACGCAGCCAAGCAGGCCTTGCACCATATTCAAATTGATGTCAATAACAAAATGAGTAAGAACGAATCCAATAGCATCTTAAAATCTTATTACAAGCAGAAACGGCAAAGAAGATGGGAAGAAACTTATTCCCCATTAAAAGATATACAAAAATCAATTTCAAAGACGTTTAAGTGTAACCTAAACCACAGAAGTAGTGAGTCTATTCTACACTGCCTACGAATGGGCAATATTGCCTTGGCCTAAATGAGAACCAGTTACTTTTTAATAAACACGAAACAGATTTACGCTCCAACTGCGGAGTACTAGAAATTACTCACTTTCTAACTCAATGTCCCAAATATCCAATGGAGAGGACCATGCTTTTAGTGGAAACAAATCAGCAGGAAGAACACATCAGAGTTTTCTCATCAAAAAGCACTAGTGGCCTTCGTGAAAAGGACACAAAGAACATTACTCTAAACCCAAGTTTGATTAGTATAGCCATAATACTGTACATTATAAAAGAGAATGAAACCCTACGGAAAAAACCAATTTGAATGAAAAGACAGGATAGAGAGAAACAATTTAAAAAAAAGTTCCATCAAAATCGGTTACGAAATGAGAAAGTTATGAAAGTTTGAAAAGTCTCAATTTAATTTCTATGGCGATCCTCAAATTGGCAACGTTGCTTCAAAGTGACAGGTTTAGTAGTACAACTCTCCATATGTTTTGTACACAAAAATTTCACATTTTCTCAATTATCTCTAAAGATGCTGCTTGTCTTTTTGTGAACTCCACATAATATGTTGTGTCAAATACATTTTCCCATGATATATCTTGAGCTAAGAAGGAGACAAGCTGCACCTTGGGAGATAATGGGGAAAATATGAAATTTTGTGTACAAAACATATGGAGAGTTGTACTACTAAACCTGTCACTTTGAAGCAACATTGCCAATTTGAGGATCACCACAGAAAGTAAATTGAGACTTTTCAAACTTTCATAACTTTCTCATTTCGTAACCGATTTTGATAGAACTTTTTAAAAAACCGCTTCTCTCTGTCCTCTCTTTTCATTCAAATTGATTTCTCCCAGGGTTTCATTATAATTGTCCTCTATACGAAATTTAGTGTATGAATTATTATACATGTATTATCAGTTTTGTATACCTATGATAATAATTATTACAATGAACTACATTACGTTGGCATACAGCACGCCTATCAATGTGAATGATGTGATCATGTTTCCACATTGAAATTGAAATTGAAATTGAAAATCATTTATTTCCATCAACATGACATTAAATATATACAAGATAAAAATGATGGAATATCATTAAAAGTACATATAATATGAAAATGCATATAAATTAAAATGGTTACAATGAAAATGTAAATAATGACAATAAATCATAACCATCAACATAATAGTTTACTGGAAAATGGTGCAAACGTAAAAGCCAATAAGGCTTGAAAGTTGGATGCACCAGGCGCACTAATAATAAAGATATACATGTGCATACATATACACATATACATACATACACACAAACATACATGTATACATATACATATATACATATATATATATATACATACATACACATATACACATGCACATATACACACAAACATACATAAATCGTTACAAAGTAAAATTAAATAAATAGCAATGCAGTATAATAGATGAGATATAAAATAAATTATGAACTATAAAGAGAGAGAAGATGTTTCTTATAAAGTCTTTTAAATGAATTGTTAAACTGAACAGACTGTAAAGAAGGAGGTAAAAAATTCCAGATTTTGGGGCCAACATAACAAAGAGAAGTATTTAACATATGAGAAGAAACTTTCCAGTGATGAAACTTATGGGCATTCCTTGTATAATGGGTGTGAACTGCATTAGATTAGGAGGAAGGGACTTTGAGAAAAAACGTTGCATCAGTGACGCGATTTGCAATTTGTTAATATCAAAAATATTTAAAGTATTAAATCTTCTAAACAAAGGTTGTGAAGGAGTCAAATAATCAGAATTAGAACAAATTCGTAATGCCTTTTTTTGAAGCCTATGCAATCTCATTAACTTAGAATGATGTTTCGTTGCCCAAACAGAATTGCAATACATAATATACGGCAAAATAAATGCGTTATACAACATAAACAAAATGCGGAGAGGAAGAACAAATTTCAAGTGATTAATAATGCCGACACTCTGAGAAACTTTTTTAGTAACATGATTGATATGAGAACTCCAAGACAGATCTTCATCTAAAAGTATACCTAGGTAATTAAAAACTCTACACTGTTCCAATGATTTATTGTTGATAAAAATAGAGACATCGTCGTATATATGATTCGAGTTCCTGGCACTTTTAAAAATCAAAAATTTTGTTTTCGAAACATTCAAAGATAATTTATTACAAACCAACCACTCATAAACATATTTTAGGTTAAGATTCAAATTATGAATCAGAAAATCAAAGTTTCTACTTGAGGCAAGAATAGTCGTGTCATCAGCAAAAAGAGTAAAATTACAAAAAGAAGAACAATTTACGATATCATTTATATAAATCAGAAATAATAAAGGTCCTAAAATGGAGCCCTGCGGGACACCGTATAATATTGGTTTATAAAGAGAATTATGAGAATTTACAGATGTATACTGCTTCCTGCCGGAAAGATAACTATGAAACCATTTATGAGGTAAACCTCTAACGCCATAAAAACGTAATTTTGCTAATAAAATATCATGGGATATGGTATCGAAGGCTTTCGAAAGATCCATAAAAATACATATTGCATGATTGTTTAAGTCAACATAATGGATGATTTTATCATATAAATCAAGTATTGCACTACCAGTTGAGAAATCTTTTCGAAAGCCATATTGATCATTAGACAATATGTTAAACCGAATAAAAAAATTAGAGAGTCTATCGAAAACAAGTCTTTCAAGAATTTTAGAAACAGTCGGCAACACCGAAATAGGACGGTAATTGTCAACATTATCAGTATCCCCCTTCTTAAACAAGGGTATAATTTTGGCGATTTTCATATTAGAAGGGAAAATGCCATTCTTTAGTGACAAATTACAAATATGCGTTAAAGGTATAAGTAAGAAATTTATTACAGATTTTAAAAGACGTATACTTATATTATCGTACCCTGAACTGTAACCATTGGGCATTTTGTTGACAATATTTAATATTTCACTGGCAGTCACTGGTTTAAAAAAGAAACTCTGAACAAAATTACCATTTAAGTACTTAGAGAACGAAGTTTGAGAAACAGGTATAGACTTCAAGAAAATTTCTCCAATGTTTACGAAATGGTTATTGAATATATTTGCAATTTCATTTGGTCCATTGACACTTGAACCATTGTAACATAGTGTTTCAATTTTTGTACATTTCTTTTTACTCAAGATATTATTGACAATATTCCATGTTTTGCGTAAATCAGACTTCACCGCCTTAAATTTATCAAAATAATATTTTCTTTTCGCGCATCGTTTTAAAGAGTTTAGTTTATTACGGAATCGCTTATATTTGTATCTATTATCAGTAGAAGGATCAGATTTATATATACCATACAGCACATTATTTTTCTTTATAGATCTCAAAATATCAGGAGTAATCCAAGGTTTTTTAATCTTTGTTCTATGGTTATTTTTCTTCAGTTGAAGTGGCATGTGTCTATCACATAATGACATGAAATTATTAAGAAATGTATCATATGCAATATTCACATCATCAGATTGTAACACCACATCCCAATCAACTTTTTTCAAATCATTGGTTAATGAGGCAACTGAAGTTGGATTAATCTGACGATCAAAACACTTGGTATTAATCTTATCTGTACACTCTGATGATGATGATGAAATATGAAATATAGGAAAATGGTCGCTAATGTCAGAAACACAAATACCAGAAATTATAGTTTCATTGGTTGAATTTGTAAATATATTATCGAGCAGAGTAGCTGAATCATTATACATACGAGTGGGCTTATTGAATAGAGGATAAAATCCGAAAGAAAAAAGCATGTCCAAGAAACAACTGATATTGGAGACCTTATTAAAATCCAATAAGTTCAGATTAAAATCGCCCATAATATAGCATGCCTTATGGTTTTTGGAAATCGAGATTAATATTTTTTCAAATCCATTAATAAAATCATTAACATTACTTGAAGGTTTGCGATAAACAACTCCAATAATCATGTTTTTGTTATTATTACCTACAATTTCAATGAAAAGTGATTCAACTCCATCAATACTGAAATTTATTTTTTCTAAAATACGAAAATTAAAATTATTATCTACAAAAACCGCAACACCTCCTCCTCTTCCAGACAGACGAGCTGATTGTAGAAATGTATAGCCGGGGAGTGAAAAAATATTAGGTCTGTTAAACATCCACGTTTCTGTTATACCAATGATCGAGAACGGATAATTCAACAACATTAAATATTCACAAATGCTGTCGAAGTTCTTATACAAACTCCTTGCATTGAAATGAATAAGGCTTAATTGATTTGTCAATACATTGTAAGTACTCTTATGAAATTGATCTACGTTATAATATTTACAATGGGTATTTTTAACAAATAAAGAATCAGCGTCTACTTCATCACCTTCAACAGAGTATGAAAATTCTCTTTCGTTTAGTTCATCAATGATATATGTAGAATCCAAGTTAGAGCTGCAATTGGAATTTGAAGACAAATTATGGAACGAAATATTAACATCTTCATCACTTGCATGATTAAATTGCATATGATCTGCTTGCACGTTCATAACAAAACAAAACTAATCAAGACGATCAATGTCGGAGGCGTTCCTTATCGGTACTCTCCGACCATTCTTGGTGAGAGAGAAGATCTTACCATAATTGGACCACGTAAATTTCGTGTTCGGATGCTTCATGGCCCTGTAGAAGAGATCTTGTCGGAACGATGTCAAATCTTCTCTGATGACAATGCCGGAGTTTTTCAACTTTGACTTAGCAGCATACATGATTTGACGCGCATTGTATCTAGAGAACTTAACGATGAGCGGTTTCGGACGAGGTTCAAGTCGAGGAGTCGAGGGGGATGATGACACGGCATGTTTAGGTGAAATCCGATGACTTCTATCAATGTCACGTGGGTCTAGAGCGACTTTCATCTTGCTTGCTATGTTTTATTTTGCATTGTACTCAATAATATATATAGTATGTGATATGTTATACCAGGGGCGTACTGAGATAGCGGGGGGGGGGGATGGGGGTATGCATCCCCCAACTTTTCGGGTGGGGGATGGTGTGTACAAATATCCCCCCCCCCAGGTTTCACCCCACCGAAAAAAAAATGGTGGAAAATATATATTTCTATATTATGTTGTAGATAAATATAATTTGATATATTATATCTATTAATATTATTCAAATTTATATATTCTTTATTTCATTATAAATAATGAAATATTACATGTATTTACAATATTGTAGATTTATATGAATTTATTAATATTTATCTACAATTCTGTCGTTGCTTCTAATTTTTCCCGATATATTTTTACACCACTAGAAAGTGAAAAACCATCTACTTCAAATTATATAACATGGGTGTTGATCTGGGAGGGATATGGAGGTATAATTAAAAAAAAATATATTGAAGTGGGGGGGGGGGGGGGGGGATGGCCTGCATGTGTTACCATCACCAAATATATTTAGAGGTGATTTTTTTTTTCGAAGCCACGAAGCAGAAAAAATTATTTAGATTAAAAGTACATGTAATTATTCTGTATTTAGATGGTTCAATCTGTAACTGTCCTTTATAATGCAATTCTGCAAAACTGAAATGAAAATATAGTCACGGGAATCGAATGTGGTGGAGAAAGAGGGAATACATCACCTCCAATATTTATCGAGGATGATGACCTGTGCCATCATCACCCAACTATTCAGAGAAGAATTATGAAATGACAATCATAACATGTAGGCCCAGTCAGAAGCACCGCTCTGGGCATTGCATGTGGGCACAGTGCCCCTATTTTCCCCTTTAACTTCAGATAAGTACCCCCATTTTTCTTTCGAATAAGTTCCTGTTCCGTATTCTTATAAGTGGCCATTTTGATAATTACACCTCATCCCTCATCTTACCTTTGATAAATGCTCCTATTTCAACGAGAGCATTTCCCCCTTTTAATCCCTTTTATTCCTTTTGATGTAACAAGTCATTTTTTTTCTTTGTAATATATAGACACTGATTTAATTTTTCTACTTTATATAAGGACATTTTCCCGTTCTTACAAATGCCCCTTTTCAGGTGTGATTAGTTCCCCTTTTCACCTCTGATAAACTGCCTTTTCTACACATTCATTTATTTTTCTAATAATTGAAGTGTCCTTTTCCCCATGATAAGTACCACGTTTCCCTTTTCCATAACATGTGCACCTAATCCAAAGTAACTTAGAGCCAATATTCCCAAATGCTCGCTCGCTACGCTCGCTCGTATTAAAAGTATAGCTTAATAAATTTTCATTGTGAAATTTTTCAAATGAAACCTTATCAGAATTGTGTTTCCCCGTTTTTATATTACAATGTAATTGCAACCTCACAAATTTTGAATATTTTTTGCTCGCTCGCTCGCTCAATATTCAAATCATACCCCCCCCCCCTTATGAGGACCTGTCTACGCCAATGTGTTATACATGTACTATGTGATAATTGTTGGAAAGGAAAACATGTGGTAGAAGATGAACCCCGAAAATAACAACAAACAAAAAAGCAAACAAACAAACCGAAACTAAGAAAAAGTATGTTATAATTATCAAAATTTAATGCTGCAGTAAGCAAGCTTCAGTGGCACACATATAGAGAATTGGGCACTGGAGCCAACGGAGGTGGGCCCTCCTCCGTGTGGTCAACAGCTGGGGTGAAACCCAGTCTGGCTTGTCTTTGGTAGGTGCTGGCAAATGGCTTTCCAGGAGGCAAGTTACCCAGGATCTCAAGGATCTTGTGTGTCGGTGTCTATATTGTGAGCGCCCTGCCAGGCCAGAGCCATGGATGACACTGCGACCTGCCAGAGCCCTCCATACATGTGTATGTAGGGCCATGTAGGGCTCTAGCTCTGCGACCTGCAACTAAACAGCGCCCCACCCGATATCCCGTTGATATCAAAAGCTGACCCTCACTAATGTTTACGTGTGTGTATATGTATGTTTGTGTGCACATATTATGGTGTGTATATAATATAATATAATTTATGTTAGGCTAAAATTCTAATAGAATTAAGAGAACAAAATTAGGCTATCTTCATGTAGGTACTGCTAATTGCACTATTAGGTCCCGAAAACCCAGAATGTCTGTCAACACTTCTTTTTTTTTGCAAAATAAATTTCGTATGTGTTCCTTCTTCTGTCTTTTCTTATTTATATCGAATGGAGAGATGTTACCAAATGACAGGCATCACACGGTCTTGACTGGTATTGGAGGGGCCTAGCTAGGCTGTGTCATCAAGCCAGATGAGAAGCCTGTTCAACGTACCGAACCGGGATGGCCTGAAAATACGTAAAAACTGGACAACGATCTGTGATGACAGCCTGCCATGTACGTCCCACAAATTGCGTAAATATATACAAATCAAGCATATATTTTAACTTGTTTGAAAGATACACTTAATTGAAACCCGCATTCAAATTATATTTCCATTTTTATAAGCGAAATTGATTTCTGGCGTAAATATTCAAAATTGAATGAAGCACCGTAAAAACTAAATTAACAACAACAACAACAACAAAGTCGTGTCCTGTGTCAGGAGCAGCTATAGTACATGGCCTATATGGTAGTCTTACAGTGCAAACACTCTTTTACGACTGAACAGGGTTTGTGCCTGCAAACTACATTAAAGCCATGCACTGCAGAGTCCGTTGTCATAAATGGGAATTTTGTGAGGATTTTTGTAAACATACATTTTAAAAAAGATAATGTTATGACTATATCTATAAACGTTGTTTCCAAATTTTAAAATGTTTTTGTTGTCGCATGCCGAAGGGTGGACATTTTATGTTCATGAAAAGGGCAGGTTTTCATTATAAGTATAACGCCAGGATGGAATGACAGATAACATTGTGATGAATCGTAATTTTGAAAACAATTTATTTAGAGAAAGAATACCAAGAATAAAGGGAGACAATACTAAAAGAGGGGTAGCTATCAAGACTAAAATTGTTTGTCGTACAATCAGTGTTGATCCTGTTATCACTATTCTAATTCTATTGATACCCTTTTTTAAAAATACCACTTGTGAATTTGACTGTCACTGCATGTGCCAACATATTTTCAAAGTATATAATAATATGCCATTGATCGATTATTGGTCACTATTTTCACTAATATACGATTTTATATTCAACAATGTCGGAAACAGTCATTAGAGCAGAATACAATATTTCATAATTATCGCAGAGGGCGTATAAAATAAGATATGAATTAAAGCCTATATTTGCTATAATTATATATTTTCTGCATGATTTTTTTTATGAAGGTCATCTCTAATATAATATCTATGCAAACATTGGGAAATCTTTTCCCTATTTCACTTAAGAGCATTAAAAAAAACACACACAAAAACGTAAGTTTGACCAAAATCAGCATTCTAAAAATACCTGAAAAGTAACTTTAGACCCATTTTAAAATTTGGAAACAACGTTTAGTTTTAGTCATGACATTATTTTTATAAACATGTATGTTTCCAAAAGTAATCACAAAATTTCCAAAGAAGCCAATTTGACCACAACGGACTATGAGTGATGTTCAGGAGTTACTTTCATTATATTGTGAGTGCGTTCACCATTCAACCAACCATCCATTTCATTCAAAACTTGGGCAGAACCAAATTTGACATGAATCAAGAAAAATGCAACTGTTCAGCTGTCCATGCTCAGATTTTATTGATCAAGGTGTAAAATTAAAGGAAACATAATACATGTAGACTACAATACATTAAAAAAAAAATCTGTGTAGTGATTTCAACGATAATTATTTAGGGTTGAATCTGGGTTTCCTTGTTATTGGCTCACACTGTATACATGTATACATACATTAACACCCCCCCCCCCCCGAAAAAAATAAATAAATAAAATAAAAAATGTAAATTTTATTTTTCTCGTTTTTTTTTTTTGTAAACAATTTTCAAATAAAAGACCCAATTTGGAAACACAATCAAGGCATGATACTTTACTCACTCTATATACAGTAGCTTCCCCATCAATGTTCACGTTTCCCCCAATTCGCCATTAAGATTCAATGATACTAGCTAGTCATACTACTAATTGACATTGGACTATTCTGTCAATTCTTTCTTTCGAAACACATTTGCTACACAGTTCTGTTGGATGAGAATGTGAATATTTGGCAAGAAACCTTTCACGATGATCTGATTGTATTTTTTTATTTACAAAGAACTGAATAAGTTTGACTTCTTTTCAAAATAGTTGACCCATGGATGTATTCATACCCATGATGTTTACCGAAAGGTACAGAGTAAACTATAGTCTCTATCAATGTCGCTAACAAGCGCCTTTCATCTTTAATTCATGATAAATTATGTCCTCACTACTTTACTATTTTACACTGTCATGTTATAATCGAGTCGATTCAATTATAAATGTAGATTAAACTAAGGAAATATCATCATTTCAGCTACTAGACTGATGTCAAGAGTATAGTGTGTTCTGCTTTGAATTACCTCTAATAATTACTTCTAATAAAATGTACAGCCGGTTAATCCAATTATTGGTGAATAACACGACAAGAATGTTCAAATTTTCTTAGTTATAGCAATAATGATGACCACGATGATATTAGTGATGATAACAGTATTACTATAACAACAACAACAACTACTACTACTACTTACTACTATAATGATACCTCAAATAATATCAATAATGATAACAACAATGATAATTTGATAATGATAACGATAATAATGATACTACTACTACTACTACTACTACTACTACTGCTACTACTACTAGTAATAATAATAATTTAATGATAATAATGATAATAATAATATTAAAAACAATAGTCATATGTTCCAATATCGCGCCATTTCTCTTGTTAAAGTATTGGCGCAACTTGAGCTATTTTATCCCGGCCTCTTACATGAGTGATTCTTAGTAACTGCTCCTATATATTGCTGATAGTTTATGTATATTAACGAGCTTATTATTCACTATAGTTTTATATATCTGCATTGAGACAATGATATTATAAAATGAAGAAAAAAAAGTGAATAAAAAATGTCATGTCTGGATCACTGAGATTGTGACACCGTTATATATAATATGAATATCATGAATATGAATATCACGATTGTAAATGTCCGTGAACTTTTGTACATTCTTATAGTGTGAAAATATTTACCTGTTTTTAGATGAGGACTATAACGTAGACTAGAATCAAGCATCCTGTGTACTCATTTGAAATAGATACATTTCTATTCAACATGTTCAGTGGCTTCTTCTCTTGTGCCAGGAACCGACAGCTCGCTAAGCACAACAATAGCCTCGCTCAGATCAGTCAGCTGGAAATTCTAACCAAACATGGCGAGTACGTGTAGCTGTACTATTTGGTGCATTTTGTTATTTGGTATGACATTTACATGGCCTCGATATGTTCTTATGCGTGAGTATGATATCCTCATCTGTGATGATTTTATCTGATGTTCTAATCACAACAATACATTTTATACTAATATTTTATAATTGTTTGCTTTGAGAACAACAAATAAAATTTTCACCGTGAAAAATGAAGTTCTGTTATGTCTATTGCCTATACTCACCATGCTCACTCTATCATTATAGTATGGAGTTGCAGTGGTAGACTTTATTGGATAACTTGTTTAGTACAAGGCTAATCTGCCACAAGGTCCACAAGGAGTAGACCTAATTAATTTTACTCCGGTCTGCAATAGGGTAAATGACATAGAATAACAGGCTTTCTAGTGCATTGCCAATGCTTATAGGGCCCATGGCAGTTTTAACATTCCGAAAGAGTGTTAAGAATAAAATTATTGTCATTCATTCAAGGCACACTTAAACATTTAAAAGTTGAGCTGATCTGATTTTTTGCATAAACATAATTTGGGTATAGTTTTTATCCATGATCCAAACTATTTGTCAGCTTTCATTCCGATTCCAAATATTTTCTGTTCATTAATTTGGACCATATCCATTTTGAAACGAATGTTGTCTCACTCTTTTAGTTTAGACCTTTAAAGCCCTTTGCTATATAACTCAAGCACAAAGGCGAAAATTAAATGTCAAATAAAGGCGTCATGCTCATACACCATTCTTGAAAAAAAAAATGGTATTGTGTGCTTTTTACCATGAGTAAGTGTTAGCTAATTCTATTTCTAAACTTCTTAGCAGCAGAAAATATTATTGTTACCATAAAAACTGTCTATTATAATCATTTCATCGACAATACTCCGATTGCAGCTTTAGATCTACCAATATAGGCATATGAGACGGGGGGGGGGGGGCGGGCTTAGGTGCAGCATCCCCTGAATATTTGAAATTACCACGGGCAACCATCATCTATTCATTTCCGCAGCCAAATCTTCTGCTTGTAATTTTTATGTGCTATCTAGTAGGCCTGTATTTTGATGACGAAATGGGGTACCCCCCCGTTCGTTCACTGCACTGTTTTGCATAATAGAAATCAGAAAGTTGATATTCGGGCAAGAGACGTCAGCCCCCACACCCGGCGATGCTTTTAAAACTATAATAATCATGAATTCTGAAAAAAAAAACTACAAGATATCAATTTTTTCCTTGACTTCTTTGACGTTGAACTGTTTGATTCCTTTGAAACTTGAATGATGAGATAAATTCACTGATCAGCCTTTTCTGATTATGATATAAATTCATAAAGCTGTATTTTACGTAATGATTATAGACGATAAACTGGGCAAAATTTATCATAAAACTAAACTTTGGGCCTTTTATCTTATAACCAACTAATAACATCATCATGTTTATTTCAATTTCTTTCTTGAACATAAAATAGATCATCCGAGAAATAATTTTCCAATATACCCGCACTTTTTTCTTTACAAGAGAACAAGAAATGAACAGTATTTTCTGTTTCCTTGTTTCACATTGCTTCGATTTTACGATCTTCCATTAATAAAGATTTGAAGTTAAACTGTTTAATCCTGTTGTCTTTAATCTTTTTAAACTGGAACTCAAGACATCGTTCCAAGCAAAAGACTCTGGCAATCTATATTTTCTTCTTTTTTCTAGCAACAATATGGTAATTCTTAGCTTTTGTACATGTCACATTTATGTATTCTCAAAGAGAAGTTTCAATTTCTTCCAGGTCATAAAAATCATCATGGTGATCCTTCAATGAACTCAATTGTTTAAACCATATTTTAGGAAAAGCTTTTTTTTTTTTAGTTTCGTTAATTTAAAAGAGAACAATAGGTTATTAACGTCTAATTGTCATTAAAAGAAGAAGAACCTTTAAATTTACCGTTGTTAATAACATGCTTGACTTGAAAAATTCCCACTTCCTTCCATTCCTGAAAATCTATTGGTCGCTTATTGATTGCGATTTTACTGTTATTCCTAAGTATTTCATTGTGGACATTATCTATTGGTATAGCGTAGTTCCGCCCATACACATAATAAATCGGGATACAAAAAAGAGTGATTAAGGCTGTTCAGACTATAAAGTTATTGGAGAGTCGTAATATGAAACATGGTATAAAGAATCATTGTATAGCGAAAGGAGTGTACAGACTACAACATGGGGTAAAGAAACAGGATTTAGGGAAATTAGCAGACACCATTATATTTTGTATCAGGTTTTACGTCCAGGACAGAGATGAAGTATACGATATTATAGATGATTGGTCCTATAGATTGGTCACATCATGCATGCGCACATACGATAAGCACAGCCCAGTTATAAACTGTTTTCATACAATACGATGTTCAGAATAGAAGGGGATGCTGATTCTTATCGAGTTTTCGTTCGAAACGATGCTCAAACATGTGTTTCGCTATACTACGTTTCGTTAAATGGCGTTTCTTTATACGATGTTTAGACTATGAAAATGTAATTCCTTTTTTAAAAAATATTTGTGTGTTTTATTAAAGAATCAACATCGATTCAACATATTTACAAATGATCAGTGAAATTGCAAAACAAATTACAACATAAACAACAGAGTGGGGGGGGGGGGGGGGGAGGGCAGACAACAGAAATTTTGAACGAAGCCCTGAAGCTGGTATCAAACAACAGGACTCCGAAAAACAGGAATTGGTACCATAGTTCACCAAAAAGGAGACCAAAAAAAAAAAAAAAAAAAATAGCATAAATTGTTCATGGTCATACATGGAGTTTGGGATTTACAACTAAGAAAAGGAAAAATACTTATCGTATCCTGGGTCGAGGTTGCGGAAGTACATATACACATATACATATACATGTAAAAAGTGTATGAAAGAAAGATTGTAGAAAGTTAATATTCATACTATTCATAATGTACATTAAATTGTACATTAGAGTGGAGGGCAAAATCCATCAATTTTATAAATCAAGACATATAATTTATTAAAGAGAAAATCATAAACTGAAACGCCATTTCTTGATATGAACAGGCAATTTGTTTCTTTTCTTGGCTAACACGTATTCAATTTCTCTCTGCTTCTTAACGAAGGATTTAAACATGGCAAAATTGGGAAGATTGTTTTTAAATTTACAAGTATAAATATGAAATTTCAAAAGTAAAAATAAATATGAAACAAACTTATCACTGCAAATTCCAAATAATTTTTCAAAATTTTCATATTTCTGAGAAATAATAACCAGTAGATCATGCCAGATTGTGAACCATTGTTTCCTCTTTTTTTTATCACATAGTGAGCAGTTAGGTGAATATTTTCTTTTGATCTTGTATAGAAAATCGTTCAGAGCAATGGCCTTATGGAAAATCTTGAAATAAAAAGATCTTAATTTAGTATCAATAGTACCAAAAAAAATTAGTATTGTGTATTTTGTCCCAGTTTATGTTTACAGGTACAGGTAAGTTGTCACTCCATTAAGCATACCTCTTGTCAGGAACATGGGAACCAAATAAAACAATATAAGCATTTTGGGGGACTTTCTTTGTACTTAGCAGCTTTTGAACTATGGTTTCATGAACTCCAACAATATCAACATTAAAAATTTTGATCCATTCTTCTGGGATACTTTTCATTAAAAAATTAAATTTCCTTCTATCTCCAGAGGGAATACCAAAATCTAATACCCATTCTTCAAAAAGTTTATGGCCAGGAAATGGAGGGTTGAATAAATCTGAGATAGTAGGAACATTTTTATCAAACCAAGAAGCGTAAAAAAAATACGATTTTGATTTTGAGCGAATTGACCTGTTGAACCAAAAAGATTGACAAGCGCTTAGTTCTAAAAATTTATAACCATAAAGTTCTTTAGTAGCTTCTTCTCTGTATAAATACTAAACACGCAACGATTCAGCAAGTTGTATATTGCCCAGGGACTTTAGGATACTCTCTGGAGCAAAGGAGTTCCACAGAAGAGAAACATCATCATTAAATTTTTTCCAAAAAAGAGAAAATGTAATTACTTATATGAGCTATACGATTCTCCTATATCCATACAATAAATTTAGGTAATCTGAACAGTGGGTAAGTGAAAACGTCGATTCACACTATAGAGGGCTTATGGATACCTTGAGGGAAAATTTATTTTATCATTTTTAATTGTCGACTTAACTGAACACAGAGCGAGAGGGCGACGTCAGGTTGATAAATGGTGGTCAATCATCACGAGGTCGAGTGGAGGTTTATGATGGCGAAGGATGGACAACGGTCTGTGACGATTACTGGGACAATGTAGACGCCATGGTCGTTTGCCGGCAGCTTGGCTACGAAACGGAAGGTGCTATAGCACGATATTCAGCCTACTACGGCATGGGCACTGGATATATTTCCCTTGACAATGTCAAATGCTATGGTCATGAAAAAAATTTGAAAAGTTGCCCAAGTTCATCAGCGCCAAACAATTGTAAACATACTGAAGATGCAGGAGTTGAATGTGGTAAGCAACATCATCTCATTCAGGTCTTCTATAATCCGATTGATCCAAACCCACTTGATATCATTCGAAACTATATACGCCTACGTTATTAAACATGTTAAAGACTATATCTGCAATTAAGTGCATGGGGGACTTGCGATTTGGATCAATCGTAACTTCTTATTACACAGGGCCCTTGTGCCAGGCCCACATGTCAGAAAGTTATAAGCAAATAAAGGTTTTAAAATGTGGTGCAGCCGATTGACGATAAACAAGGGCGGACTGGGACTAAAATACGAGTGGGGAATTTCGGAACGATCAGCCCTTTTTGTTGTTGGCCGGTCCTTTTTGTGTGACCGGCCCCTTTTTTACCAAAATATTGAACGGCCCCTGGGGAAACTCACCAAACTCCAAATGACCAATCCGCCACTGACGATACATCAAGGTGACCTGGCATTTGCTCCTGCGACAATTGCTTAGGGATTTATTTAGTCAAACATGGATTTGGGGACTATAGGCATGGTAGGTTCAGGGTTAAAGTTAAGGTCTTATGTAGTGTTTGGACAAGGTTTGAAGTTAGCTAGGGATTTGGATGTTGAAAGATATTGACCGCTGAGCCATTGTCGTCGGAGCATGGGCGGTGCGCTCGGGGGGGGGGGGCATGGGGAACAGTGCCCACACTTTTTCAAGTACCTCAAAGAGCCCTTTTTATATCTCAACAATGCCCCTTTCTCTCTGATAAGTGCCCTTTCCCCTTCTGATAAGTGCCCCTTTTTCTCCTTCTTACAAGTGCCCCTTTTCAAATTAGATAATTGCCACCTTATCTCACTAATACGTGCCATTTTCGCCTTCTGAAAAGTGTCCCTTTTCAAATCTGATAATTGCCACCTTATCTCCCTAATGCATGCCCTTTTCGCCTTCTGAAAAGTGCCCCTTTTCAAATCTGATAATTGCCACCTTATCTCTCTAATAAGTGCCCTTTTTGCCTTCGGAAAAGTGTCCCTTTTCGAATCTGATATTGCCCCCTTTTCTCTCTAATATATGCCCTCTTCTCCTTTGATAAGTGCATTATTACTTCTGATAGATGCCCCCTTTCCCTTCTAATATGTGCATTTTTCCTCTTCTCAAAAGTGCCCCTTTTCACCTCTTATAAGTGCCCCTGTTCCACCTCTGATAAGAGCCCTTTCCTCTTCTTATAAGTGCCCCTTTTACCTATATTTCCATTTTTTTAAATTTTATTTTTTTTACAAAAAGAGATATATCTAGCTTAAAAGAATCGGTGCGGCTTTACAGGTACACATATTGCTACAACTACAATGTAAGGCCTCGGAGCTAAGGGAAAGGGGGCACAATGCCCCCCTCCCCAGCAAAGGATTTCTCATTCCGCTCGCTCGAATGTGACAACAATTTACACCAAATAAGGGCAATGTTTTCTGAAAATGTCCCCATAACTCGCTTACAGTACATGTATATAATGAAATCAAGTAGATTGCATTTAAAAGTATATTATATACATGTATATCAGTCATGTCAGTGTAATCCTAAAGAAAACGATAGGGTTGATGTACAAATTAACCAATCGACTACTGAATTCTCTCATTCCCATAGACTTAATACAGGGACCACACGGTTCCCTTTAGCAACGGGTTAAAAGATCATTAGGCGACATTCCCCAAAATGAATTTGCTGTTGTCATTTTCATTATATCGCTGTAAATAATGTACAACTCAATGAATTTTAAGGACTCTGACAGCAATAGGAAAAAAGTCCGAAATTTTTTGCTCGCTCGCTTCGCTCGCTCGTACATAATGGTTAAACCATTACACACAAATGCTAATTAGGGAAGCTGAAGTTGTGACCAGAACCACAATAAAAAGGAAGAAGGTGATGCTTGATAACAACTATATTAATTAGACTGTAGGCTAATACCAATGTCACAAAATGGTCCCTTTTTCACTTGATTGGGTCAAAACAATATAATCAGGGATTCAAAATTCACCACTGGTATTTATGATGGATTTGACATATCTTACAGAGCAATCAATTGCATTTTCATTGTCCAATTTCATAATTTTTACAAATTTCTATTCCTTATTAAAATCTTTGAATGCTTCATATATTTAAGTCATTTCTGTAAAAAAAAAAATTTCATTCGGTACTAAATCTCGTACATTCCTTTATAATGTTCATCTCCAACTTTTCCCATATTACATTCATACAAATTCGTAGATGAAAGGGGATTTTTTTCTGGACGCCTATTATTTTTTCCGGTTTCTATTCGTAGATTGTGTGAGCTAATTCTAAGTCGACATATACTTTTGCGTAGTTTGTAATTTTTAACATGGGCCAAGTAATTTTCTGTGGTCATATCCTCTTGAATAATCTCTATGTTCTAAGTTTATTTTTTTTCATTACCATGTATACAATCACTACATAAATCCATCTTGAATTGACAATCATAAATTCGTCATTTTCATTTCTATTTCTTCTCCAACAAGTTTGTCACTATCTGTAATATCTTCTAATTCTGAACATTTATTTGTCATCTACATATGATTTACATTCCCTGAGCAGCTGGTACACGTTCCTTAGCCAACATACAGATTTTTTTCCTTACCATTTTTTTGTTTCTTGAAAAGAGTGATATAATAATGAATCGTTACCTATACTTCTCATTCGTGAATGATATTTTGCTAAATTTCTGCAGATATGTGTTTAGAGGGTATGCTCCTACTTCAGTTAACACTACCAGTTGACTGCTTTTCTTATTGACACCTAATATATTTCTTAACCATTGCAAATGAACATTTTCTATGTTATTCTTAAAATATGTTTTAGAGTTCCCCTTTGTTGCTTTCCCTAGCTTTTCAAAATTAACAACAAAAGCTCCCCAAACCTCTGATCCATATAAGAGTATAGGTTTTACTAAAGAATCAAATAGACGGTTAGATATTTTGATATTAGGAAGGCAATATCCAAATGATTTGAATAATTTGAATATAACTCTTCTTGATTTATCCGCTAAATTCACCAGTGTGTCAATGAAAGTACCACAATTTTTAATGATAAGTCCTAAATATGCTACCTGCTTAACAACTTCTATATTTTCATTATTTATCATAAATTGTGATATGTTAATCCAAAAATACTTGGTTATTCACTTTTCGTTGATCTATTCTTCATTACAGTCCCAAAGGAGGGAGATGTACGTCTGGTGGATGGGTCATTACGTAATGAAGGTCGTGTAGAGATCTTTCATGATGGAGAATGGGGTACAATCTGTGATTCAGGATGGGATGATGATGATGCTGCTGTTGTCTGTCGTCAAGTAGGATTTCCAACTGATCATGCCACAGCTGTAGTTGATGCAAATTTTGGACGAGGAAGGGGAAGGATTGCATTAGAGAATGTCAGGTGTTCAGGAACAGAGTCAAGTCTCAGCTCATGTCTGTCTAGTAACTGGTATCCTAGGTTTTGCTTGCATTTTGATGATGCTGGTGTAATATGCGGTGAGTGTCGTTACAAGCCGCACAGTTTCATAAGTCAAAGACTGTCAGACTAAAAATGATTTTTAATGTAACAAGTGTCAGATTTAGAATAGATAATAGATAACCATAATAATAGTTGATTTTTGTTTTATAGTGTCCATGTTTATAGTAACGTTTATGGCTACTGAATAGAACTGAAATTAATCAAGGATTATACCTGGCAGCCTATCATTATTATTTGTTTGAGAGACATTTTCAAATAAAATGCCTTCGTTTTGTCTATGATGAGATATGTAAAGTGAAATTAATCATTTTTCTCATTTATGTATAGGTCAAACTGAGTCTCCATCTACACCAACGTCGTCAGTACTGATCGGGTTTCTGTCCTTTGCTGGTCTGATCATGCTCATTGTACTTCTTGTCATTATTGTACGCCTTAAACGAGGGAACAAACTATCATGTTCTTTATGGTCCAGAATTAGACGTCTAGCTGAATATTTGAGAAATCCGCTTTACTTACATGACAACACACAGAATACAATTATTCCTGTTGAGGGCAGTAACCACAGCAATTTGACACCAAGTGACCCTCCCCCTGGATACCCTCTAACTGTGCAGCTGAATGATAATAATCAAGATTCTTTGTATTCTCCTAATGAAGAGACTTCTATTCATGTGACAAATATTTCTTTAAATGTAAACTTTGAAAATCAGCAAATACTGCTCATTCCTCCCAATGGCCAAATATCTTCACCACCTCCTTATAGTCCTTCTACTACTGATTCAAGAAATGCTTCGTCAGGAATGCTGATATCACCCCCACCTTACAGTGCATCTAGTCTAGATAACCAGTATCCATCTATTCAAGACGCACATCAAAATGACTCCGTAATACCTCGTGAGATTGAGCACAGTAACTCTCAGAGAACCAGACCCATTTCAGACCTGCAAAGCCTTAGTAATGAACAGATTGGGATAATCACCCAACCTCTTTACTCTCCTGAGAATACTGCTTGTCCTCCACCATATACATGTATTAATTCGATGGATAATTCTTTACATCATCTGACATCACTTAACGATGAATCAACCAACGAATCTGATGACGATTTCGACACCACCCTAGATGCCCATGACATCGCTCAATATAATCTCCCAAGATCATCCCCTCATAGGGATTCAATGATACCTAGCGATGTACAGACTTCTCCAATCTCTTCCAGGAGCAGCGAACAACCGCCACCTTACTCCCCTTGGAGCATGAGTACATTTGTATGATATTCTAATTAAACCAATGGCGTAGTTACAGGGGGCACGGTTCCCCAGTTGATAGCGACCACCCCCCCAAAAAAGAGAGAGAGAGAGAGAGAAAACAAATCAGACAGACAGAAACAGAGAGAGAGAAACAGAAAACAAAAGAAAGGGATAGTAGAAAGGTAACGTGAAAAAGAAGACTATACGATCCCTCCCCACACCCCCACCATTCCCAACCTAGAGCCTTGAAAAGCCGGTACCCCAATGATATTAGTGCCTCCTAAATGGCTGGATTCCACGCTTTAGGCATTATAGAGGGGACGGATGTGTAACACCTCATTCAAAGTTTTCTGTCGTCAAATTTAGAAATTTTTTAACCTTATCGGCAAATAATTGTCTTTGGATTAATGAGTAAGCGCCATGGAAGTCATTAAATTGTTACTGGCTGATAACCTAAATGTTAATAAAATACACACTGATTATGAAACAACAAAGGAGAAATATTCAATTTAAAAAGTATTAATGAGTCATATTTTTATTTTCTTATATAATCTAATTTTTAACTGGAAATAAAGAATGATAAGAATGGCGTATCGTTTAATATCGTTATGCACTTTTTATGCTGTTTTTTTTCTATGACCGCTATAAAAAAGTCGCATATTTGTGAAATGTCTATAACGTTTATGATCTATTGTGCAAATGTTATGCCATAATATTTTGCCAAAAACATTAAGCTGAAATGAAATGTTATATATAGGAAGCAAACGAATGTTACCTTCCATACCAGTATTTGATGACTATCTATATTAGTGCTCTTGTCAACCATAAACACTATAAATATAGATTTTAAAGAGAAGGCTGAGTTTTTTTGTAAGTTGAAGAATGTTATGTGAACTTTTTAATTCTTTTTATGCCTTTGTTAAAAAAATAACTACATAAACAAAAACATCATATTAGCAATTTCCCACGAATAGGAATGCTTTAAATTAGGACAAGGAATACTTTCCAACTTAGGCCAAAATCTGATGTCACATTTATGTTTAGTCCCATGTACCGACATCTGTCAGTCTGTGTCAAGCGATTTACAGGCCACTATCATAATTTTGATGATTTCAAAACATAATGATATATCTTTATTCTAGATTACTTTTTTTTGCAGAACTTTGTTACCAGCATTATTTTTTAAACCTTACTATGACTTACTAAAAATGGATAATAATAATAGTAACAGTAGTAATAAGGAAATCAACAGGATATTTTTAATGCAATGATTTTATCTGTGACGCTTCTTTAAAGCCGGCTAATCTTATAAATTGCTAACATGTGCCGCGGTTAAATCTTGGTTGCTGTACTATAGATTACTATCAAACAGACCATTGCTTATCATTTTTAAAAGTGCTAATATACCATTTAGTTAGAAGGGGAAAGAATACTACCTCCCACAGTAACAAAAAAAAAAAAAAAAATGGTAATAAAAACGAAATATTTTACGTAATTATTATATCCATTACTGTCCAACAACATTATAAATGCAGACGTATTCATTAAAAACATCTACGGCCCATGATATTGAATACAATGATTACTTGGGAAGTTTTTCGTCCATCAATACGTAATTTCAAAGTGTAATAGGTAAAACTAATCATAATTATACTTTAATGCATACTGTATAATGCATACTGTATAATGCATACTGTATAATGCATACTGTATAATGCATACTGTATAATGCATACTATGTATGATAATGCATGTTGTACAATGAATAGTGAATAATGCATAAATGCTATGAATCTGTGACCGGCAAATTCTTGCAAATGATATAGCGAAATATGAAAATCGCAATTTTGTAATGTTGGGTTTAAATGCAGGAATAAGTAAATCTATATATCTTTGTGGTGGATCGGGACTCTCTCTTTCCTACACAGTCAATAAATATTGTATAAAATCATCTCATTAGGCATTATTGGTTTATTGGTATGACAGGTAAACATTATAATCGTGCTAATATTGTGTACAGCACCGCGTTGCTTGAAAACGTTCATACATATATTGATTAGACGCAATTTGTTATTTTTTGATATGTCAAAGAAATGCATTGTCATTTTGAATAATGAATTCATCTCAGCTTGTCCAAAAGGACGACCCGATATCAAGTAAAAGATAACACATAACATAAAAGAACGGTACATATTTCGGAGTTACATATAATCCATCGTTAGTCTGAATTTCATAAC
Source organism: Heliocidaris tuberculata (assembly GCA_025618425.1). NCBI lineage: Eukaryota > Metazoa > Echinodermata > Echinoidea > Camarodonta > Echinometridae > Heliocidaris > Heliocidaris tuberculata. The sequence continues at coordinate 54,315 of CM046839.1, forward strand.
TGTATACGGCAGTGGGTTAGCTAGGATTTTTTACAAGGGGGGCAAATTCTGCTTGAAGGGAGATCCGTATTTTTTTCTTCTCGCCAGCCCTCCAAAACTCGCTCAGTGAGGGGGCGGGGGGGGGGGGGGGCGACATTTTTTTTCACCAGCCTTCAAAAAAGGTCGCTCAGTAGGGGGGGGGTGAGTTATCAGATGTTTTCCTCCATAATTCTCTGACAAGCAAAGCAACCAAAAAAATTCTGCTTGAAGGGAGATCCGTATTTTTTTCTTCTCGCCAGCCCTCCAAAACTCGCTCAGTGGGGGGGGGGGGGGGGGGGGGGGTGAGTTATCAGATGTTTGCCTCCATAATTCTCTGACAAGCAAAGCAAAAAAAAAAAAAAAAAAAAATTGTCAATTCTAAAATTATGCTTGAAGGGAGATCCGTATTTTTAATTCTCGTCAGCCCTCAAAAACTCGCTCAGTGGGGAGGGGGTGGTTATCACATGTTTTCCTCCATAATTCTCTGACAAGCAAGAAAAAAAAATCGAGGAAAAGTTGTCTGGGGGGGGGGGGCACTCTGCCCCCTGCCCTCCTCAGCTACGCTAGTGGTATATGGTATTAAATCTTTTCACCTACTGTTTGATAACAATTGCAGCAATACCTTAAAAATCATCAGTGAAGATACATTGTCTTCATTTACTCGAAACCATTCTCTTGTGGTATGTATTTTCGTTTCTTTATTATGGAAGATTGGATTTTACACAGACCATTTAAAAATGACTGTAATTGCTGTTCAATGATCAAAACTAATCTCCAAAAATCATATGATACGTTGATATTGTATCCATAAATTTATGTATAAATAAATCGAACCTTGTTATTATTATCATTAAGTATTTGGCGTTACCTGTGCCTGGGAGAGGAAAAGCGAACTGTAACCCTTAGGTCTTTCCTCCCGATATAACTGATTGGGATGTGCAGGTGCACCACTACACCGGGGTTTCCCCCTGCTCTTATTCAACTGTCCTCTACACGGGCCTCCAGTTAACGTCCTATCCGAGGGACGGAGTGTTTTCCAATGTAACATAGCCTGCGTATATATATGAAACAAAGGTGTGGCTCGTTAACACACAACACAGACATGACAGACTTCAGTCATCCGCCCGGGGTGGATTCGAACCCAAGATCTTTGGTTCGACAGGCAGATGCTTTACCGACTGAGCCAACTCGCCTCCTAGTATAGGGGTTGTAAATGAATTGAAATCTAAATGATATGACAATCATTAAACACTTTTATAATGTTTTGTCAAATGCAAAAATTATTTTTGTCTCTAATTTGCTGACTTCTTCAAAATGGTTTAAAATGGCATGTTATTATGGGGCTTCTAAACGTTTTTATATGAGATTCTCTTGATTTAAGTTAGTAGACAGCACGATACACAAACCTCTCAATTTTTGTTTCCTGAAGTGAAGCAATTAGGAAACAGAAGAAGAAATTACACAGAAGTACATAAAAAAGATGTGGTTAAAGATGAAAGAAAAGAGAGTAAAATGAGAAAATCAAATAGATAAACGAGGAAAGAAAGAAAGAGAAGCGGAAAGAGAAGAAGAACTGACTAATTACACGAGAAGAAAAAAAAGGGGGGGGGGGAGAGGAAAACGAAAAAATAAACAAGAAGGAAAAACAGAAGTAGAAGATGATAAGGAAAGACAAGAAGAGAAGGGAAAAGAATAAAATTCATATTGGGAAATCCGATATTAAGACTATGTTGGTGGCGAGGATTTTCTGCCTCGTAAACCTTCTTAAAAGACAGTGGCAAGAAAGTACACATAACCCAGGAGGCTTGTCGGTTTCATGGGCTGTCTCTCTCGTGAAGAGTTGAGAGTAGAGGCCCATAAGACCGCTATTGCCCCTGAGCGGTCTGTCTCGTTGGCTGCCCGGTCTATGGCCGGTATATGCCAAAGGTGCGATATTTTGCATTAACTGTTAATACAAATCCCATAGAATTGTATTTTGCTTTGTATCCCAAGAAATAAAAGCCCGTCAGTCATACACTTCAGAGATTGTGCTCAATGTGCATGTTAAGACGTTCGAATTAACGCGTTAGGGTTGTGAATGGGTTTTAGGTTAGGGATAGGTATTATAGTGTAAGGTGCAGAATCAAAGTTATGAATTTGCTTAGTATAATATATTGCCCGCAGAGGAATGATCTTGTGAGAGAAAATAGATTAAGTATTATGAATTTTATTTGTCACAATCCGCCAAAATTATTCAGTGTATAATAGATGACATACATTAAGACCATATCAAAAATATTTTATAAAGGAATGTAGATAAACCTAAAAAACAACATTATCATGGAAGTCTATCATCTAATTCATCTCTCGACACTAATACATCTATTCTGCAAACTGCTTAAAACCTCTCATCTAACTCGTCACTCGACACTATAATCTACTCCGCAAACTACTTAAAATCTCTCATCTAACTCGTTTCTCAACACTTTACATGTGCTCTGCATGTAAACTACTTAAAACCTCTCATCTTACTCTTTTCTCGACACTATACATCTACTCTGCAAATTGCTTAAAACCTCTCATCTAACTCGTTACTCAACACTCTACATGTACTTTGTAAACAACTTAAAACCTCTCATCTATAAAAGTCGTTTCTCAACACTCTACATATACTCTGCAAACTGTTTAAAGGGATTCGGTAACTTTGTGGAGGCTTGATTTTAATAAATTGTTGAATTTTGATATCTGTCTTGTATAATGATGTTCAGAAGGATAAATAAATAGCCAGGCATAGAAAGGTTTTCAAATATATAATGCTATTATTAAGATATCTATGACTGAATACTCTCACCTACGAAAGCGTATGGCCATAAGCTTTAGTCTAACACTGAGTCTATGGGGGAAAATGAGTCTGGCATTTCCGGTCACTTGCATATGTTTACTTTTGTGAAGCACATGATGATTTTGAAGTGCTTTTTTTTCCTGGGCTTCATTTTTAACCATATTACATACAATGAAAGCATGTAAGCCCAGGCAGCTCAGATTTTATCAAGCCTCTACAAAGTTACCAAATCACTTTAAAACCTCTCATCTAACTCGTTTCTCGACACTATGCATCTACTCTGCAAATTGCTTAAAACTTCTCATCCAACTCATATCTCAACACTCTACATGTACTCTGCAAACTACTCAAAATCTCTCATCTAATTCGTTTCTCGACACTATACATCTACTCTGCAAACTACTTAAAACCTCTCATCTAACTCGTTTCTCGACACATACTCTGCAAACTGCTTAAAACCTCACATCTAACTCGTTTCTCGACAGTATACATCTACTCTGCAAACTGCTTAAAACATCTCATCTAACTCGTTTCTCGACAGTATACATCTACTCTGCAAACTACTTTAAACATCTCATCTAACTCGTTTCTCAACCCTCTACATGAACATGATGTACTCCGCCAACTACTTAAAACCTCTCCTCTTATTCGTTTCTCGACACTATTCATCTACTCTGCAAACTACTTAAAACCTGTCATCTAACTCGTTTCTCAACCCTCTACATCTACTCTGCAAACTGCTATAATATCTCATCTTACTTAGACACATTATGTACGAAAAATTAACAACAAGAAAACCATAGCTTAATTTCTATATATTAGTTTCATTAATATTTTCTGTGTATATGCTTACGGTGTACAAAATAGGTTTTATTTTATTGCTTAACATTTCAAAGTGATACAAATTAATGACAAGAAAGTACAATTTGTTTAGACCGAAAGAGTCAGTGCATCAAATCTTTTGGATTGCTTGCAGATAATAAATATGAACAGTGACAGTGAGAGGGTAAGATTCAGTGACATAATTATTCAGAAATCTATTAAAGGGGAAGTTCACCCCGAAGATTACTTGAGTTTAAAAAATGCAGAAAAAATAAAGAAAAATATTGGCGAAAGTTTGGACAAAATCCGTTAAAGAATAACGGAGTTATGGACTTTTGAAGTTTTGATTTTGTGACGTCACATGCGAGCAGCTCCTCCATTATGTAATGTGATAAATATTCCATAAAATACAGTTTTCTCAGAAAATTTAAAATATTTTCGTCTGTGCATTTGATATATTGTCAGAAATGTTATTCAATACTAGATTCTGAAAAGAAACAATATTAATTTATCGTGGAACGTAAAACAAATGCGAATATATGGAATATTTATTACATGACCAATGGGCAGCTGCTCGCATGTGACGTCACGAATCCAAAACTTTAAATACTCATAACTCGTTTATTATTTGACCGATTTTCATCAAAACTTCGCCAATATTTTTCTTTATTTTTTCTGCATTTTTTAAACTCACGTAATCTTCAGGGTGAACTTTCCCTTTAACAGGGTGCATATGAAATGAATATGGGCTACCTAAAGCAGTCCATGTGTCGTAGGCAAACGAGTATAGCACTTGTGGGTCTGGGGGCTTGTGCCCGTGTAGGCTTTGAAATATTATAGTCAATTTTCTAAATACTGTCCAGGTTCTACTAAAGCGTATATGATTTATATTTTCTTCATTTATTCCTCATTGATTTCTTTTCGGGTGCTTACATCGGCTTTGCCCCATCTTGAATACACCAATATATAGAATTAGTAACAAATATTACGCATAACCGTATCTCCTCTTCCTACAGGAACTTCCTAAATGACAGGGGTGTCGATCCCCGTTCATGATTGGGGGGATGACCGGCGAGGGAGCGAAGCGACCGAGCGGGGAGGGTGTGGGAGTCCCCCCTCCCACACCATGGATTTTTTTCCTCACAAATTTTTAATGGACGGAACCCCTTAATTGAGAATAACAATGCGAGCGAACGAATTTTCTTCGATATTTTCGCATTGAAATTATGGCATTTCTTATTTCCTCACTTCTAATAATTAAAGAATGTGATGTTATCTCAAAATCAAACATAATGAGTTTGGATAATTATTAGTTTTAAGTTAACGTATCATAATTCTTATTTATTTTTTCCAAAAATATTGGGGGGGGGGTGATAATACAGGCCATCCCCTCGACCTCGAATTTTTGGGGGATATGTACCCCCCCCCCCCCCCATTCCCCCCGGGATCGACACCCATGCTGAATGAACATAATGAATAGCCTAAGCTACTTCCTAAACAAAACATGAGAAGTTATTCCGTCAGTGCAGGGTCATGACTTTTTCTTTGCATGTGAGGACTAAGACTAAATATAATGCAATATCATTAACCCCCCAAAAAACAACAACAAACAAACAAAAAAACAACAAGACAAACAACTCAGCAACCTTTTTTCCCCTCAAAAGGACGTCATTTTTGCAATGATTTCCTTAACCTTGAATGAGAAATCAAACCATGAATGAAATAATAAAAAATGTACATGTTAATATCGTTCGCCGTAAAGGTACTATATGATATTTTGGGGTTATGAAGAAAATTCCATCAACTGTGTTTGGGACATTATGAACATCAATTTAAAAAATCACTGCTTGACACATTTCTTCAAGAAATAAAATTTGTAGCTTTTCTCAAAAAAGACGATAAAAATTACTTTCGAAAAATCAACTTAAGGCAATTTCAATAGCCCTGACTATCACCTTTAGAAATGTGCCAACAATCCACGGCGTACTGCTTAATCTTAACATGATTTATACGGGTAATACAATTGGTTTTTGAAATTGCCTTTGAGTTGATTTTTCAAAAGTAGTTTTAACGTGTTCAAAGTACGTTTACGAAACAATCTCAAAACAAGAAATAAGTAAGACGTGATTTTTAACACACTTAATGGAAATCTTTTTGCCTGGATCTTATCAAATGCTTTCAATAAGCATTTTGAATAAAGATTTAAGCACAACTCAAAGATTTTTCTTTTCTTAAAAGAGTCAAATAGTACCTTAAATATGAATTTTCATCTGTTTTTTTTTAACACAAAGAACTACAAGACGAGTTTTACGGTTACTCCGTATTTCATTATAATACAGTCAATCCACAGGTATGAAAATTTCCTTAGAATAGTTTGAAATATTTATTTTGGTAGACTTTTTCCAACTTTTAACTTTTTTCTGGGACGCACAGTATAGGCCTACAGCATATCATAGGTACGCTCATCACAAATATGTAAAAAAAAAAATCAGTATAACTTTGTAAGCATTTGCAGTAGAAAAGAGCCAACTAACGGCGATTAGATACGCAGGCACAATGTTACATATCATTATTATCATTATCATCATCATCGCGTTGAACTATTGTTTATAAAGCGCTATAGACAAAGGTTTCAAAGTGCTGTACCGCAATAACAAAAACTCCTACAAAAATACAAAGATACATCAATTACAAAGCACTAATATAGATCGTAGAATACGGAATTCAAATATACAAAGATACATTCAATTAGAAAACACTAATATAGATCGTAGAATACGGAATTCAAATTTACAGAGGATACCAGGATTATTTGTAAAGTACAGGTATCGAATTAAGTTACAAACAGACGAGTTTTTAGCATGAATTTGACAGATAAAAGAGTTGTGGCCTGACGGATATGTAAGCGGTTACTACTCCATAGAGGTGGAGCACAGATCACTGTAAATGTATGTTGACCATATGGCGAGTATGGGTCACTGATCTCTACGTAGTTTTTTTTAAAGTAGAGATCAGTGGTGTGGGTGCGAGGTGCAGGAAAAAAGAAAATGTGAATAAGAAGAGCTAAGATTGCGGGAAATTTTGATCTTATCATATATAAAGTTTTGGACGTATAGAGGTGCTTATCCATTTCTGCTTTAAAAAAAAAAAACACACACACACACAAAACAAAACAAAACAAGAAGTAGAACTTATTGTCACTACCATTATTATTATCATTTTTATTTCATACCTTTTTCGAACAATTAAATATCCAGTGAAATGGGGGGGGGGGGGACAAAATATATATCTCCCCTTTCAAAACTGCTGGTGGGACTTTCGAAATCATATTGCAGAAAATTGCCCAATACGGGGAAAATACGCAGGGATTTAAAAAAAAATAGTGTCAAGAAAATGACTATTCCTAGTCCCATCCGCCTCCGACACAGAACCAGTCTTAGATTCCCAAATCATCATTATTTCCATGGGAAATCTTGCTACCACCCCCCCCCCCTCCCCACTCACACACAAACACACGTACTGAGTGTGAATTGGAAATTGGTTTTTCGGATAGAAAGCCCTCTGCCAAAGAGCCATAGAGAGTAACTATGTCCATGTAATAAACGCCTTGAAGTATGTCTGTGAACAGGTCATATCGACTTGGAATTATCACACATGAAAATATCTAAGACGCTCTGTCACGTCTGTTGTTGTAATTATAATTTTCTTTTGAGCAAAGAATCTGGTAAAATTCATTCATTCATGACTTATTCTCATTACAACACGATCCCCAGCCTATGGTATGATTAATATTGATCATAACCATAATGGAGTGAATGTCTATTTAAATCGGTAATTTCGACTGTTGAACGTTGATAGATATCAAATTTAGAGACTGAAATATATTTTGGAGCCATTTTTGTGATTTCAATATCTTTCTTTATCGAATGCAAACACATTCATTGCCTATAGAAAAAAAAAAAGAAAAAGAGAAAAGAAATATACTTCTGTTATGCATTGTAAATATTTGTATATGATAATACTCTGTATTATGTTTATGAACAGAATATTGATGTAAATCAATGATGTTTAATAAAATTCAATTCAATTCTTGTATTTGTCAAAATCGGCGTATGATAGTTAGTATGACTATAGAGTGATTACTTCTACTTTCAGGATTACAAAGTCAGTTTATAGCGAAAAGGACATATTTTTTTCCTTAAATTCTATCACATTTCCAAATGGTTATTTAAATCTCTGCTCATTCTTACTTGTCTGATGGATCATTCTACTCAATTCTAGGAAAGATTGAGGTCTTGATAAGAGTTTTCTTGGTGAGTGGATTCTAGTTCTTGGTAGGTATTCTCATCGCCTGGTGGGGGTGTTCCAGGATTCACTTCAAGGTAATAATGATCATTATCTTCAGGTACCTGGGTATGTCCTGTCTCCTGGAATCCTAAGGTTTGTGGCCCGTGGACAGGGTCGAGTTGGGAAGCACTGCCTTGAAGAGGTCCAGGAGTAGTTCCGCCTTGTAGAGGAACAGTGACAGGAGGTAGAGATGTCACTGTGACTGGTGCAGTAGCAGGTGCAGGTGCAGGTGCAGGATGAGATGAGATCGGGGTTGCCTGGGTTACAGCTGAAGGACTGGGAGTGTACTGATTGGTAGCTGTTGGAGTAGTTCCATAGTTGACAGTAGTGAGCTCTGTACCCAGTGACGAGCTAAGTGCAGGATTCGCCTTAGTTTTACAAGCTAGGCAAGACATCACAATGCCGATGACGAGTAGCAAGAATAAAGATATCCCGACGAATGACATCGTTCCAATAACACGCGATGATGTTCCTGAGGCTAAGCATGTATAAAAGATAAAAGATAAAAAATCGTAATAGGTACTGTTTCGAAAATAATTGCTTTAAAATAAGTCGAAAAGGTAATAAATTGGAAGCAAAATACGGGTAGTAATTTGCAATGGGCGTCAAAAATTGAAGATTTTGGGCTACTAAACTTTGACTCCACGAGTGAACCAAAATTCTAAACATACAAAATTTAAAATAACGACTTCATATTTGTGCGATCACAGGAGGTGGAGGTCTTGTCCTCAGACTCCTCACGAAATTTTGGGAAAAGTGAAAATTTTTTTTTAAAAATGGACAAGTCCAAGGTATGTCCCGTACGTTACCAAGTATTATCTTAATATACTAAAATCTTAGATGGGGAAAATAACGTATGGGACATAATAGATTGGACTTGCCCATATACATAGTAAAGAATGAGTTAAGGCTAAACCTATCACAGATAATGATAATTATAATAACAATTATTGTAATAATAATAATAATAATAATAATAATAATAATAATAATAATAATAATAATAATAGTAATAATAATAATAATAATAATAATAATAATAATAATAATAATAATAATAATAATAGTAATAATAATAATAATAATAATAATAATAATAATAATAATATAGGTTTTCCCGGCCAATTTCGCACCTTTTTTCAGTCAATTTAATAAAACGCTCATTCAATTTAGCAAAAGCATCGTTTACCGCATATTCTGTCATTGAAAAGTGTATTTAAGTCATTCAATTTAGCGTTTCGAGCAAGGGATTTCGCTTTCGAATCATTCAAGTTCATTTCCGTGCATTCAAATTAGCAGGTATGCACGAATCATTCAAATTCATCGGCAATTTTCGAAAGGACACCTCGGGTATTCAAATTCGCAAATAGGCAGTCAAATTCAGAACATGTTCATTCAATTTAACATGCATGTTATTAACCCCCCCCCCCCCTGTTTTGTTCATAATTCCCCCTAAATAAGGCTGTTTTCGAATCTAATTTCCTTTTTGATTCCATAATGTAGTAGACCTTATTGTCCTGTAGGCTACTTGCACATTTTAAAGGATAGATTGTATTCTGTAGATTTCCCAAAGCCACGTAAGTTGGGGAATATAACTGAAGGGTTCATTTCAAAATGAAGGCCTACTTGGAAAAAGAAAATTCATGCACCTTTGCACGGGCGACAATCTCCCCCGAGGAAGGAGTAGACAACACAATGTCAGAAACCAGCATTTCCTTATTTATTTATTTTTCTCATCAAACTATAGGCAATTATAGGGTAACTTTTAAAATCTTTCTTTATATCTGTTTAGAAGATCATCTCCTGGATGAAATAGAGGTTTTATTTGTCTTCTTGTCTTCTAAAATGTCTTCTAAAATTTAGTGTATCCTCAATTACAAAGAAAATATTTATATATGTAACTTACTGTAAGTTCTTTCTCGCAAACTACAGTAACTTGTTTCATGTTTTTATATACATGTAAACATCCACGACCACGCGACAAAAAATGAATAGACATGTAGGCCCTATCTTGAATGGCAAATATCATGTTAAACATATAATACAAGACCACAGAAAAATATCATAAATAATCATGGGGGAACTTTTTTTTAAATTGAATGCTCAACACGCTAAATTGGAGATGCTCCAAAATGAATTGGAATGCATGAACGGGTTTGTTGAGTGATCACGTGATGCTAAATTAAATGAAGGCTTTATGAATTACGTGCGTGATTTATGAATTTGAATGAAAAGAGTGTTAATTTTATTGCTTGAAATGCGAATTTGAATGCTTCCGAACTGAATTCGAATGCACAGATCATGAATTTGAACTGCTGAATAGCACGGCATGGCGAAAATCGTTTAAATTGAATGCTCGTAAAATGAATTGGATTGACAAAGTTGCGAAATTGGCCGGGAAAACCTATAAAAATAATAATGATGATGATGATGATGATGATGATGATCGGATGATGATGATGATGATAATAATAATAATAATAATAATAATAATAATAATGATAACAATAATAATAATAATAATAATAATGAAAAAATAAATAGATAAACAGTAATAATGATACTACTACTATACTACTACTAACAATAATAAAAATAATATGTCTTATTTACTCAGGGTAGCCTGATCAGTATCAATACTGTTTCCCTTATGTTCGATTATGACAAAAGCTGAGATTTATATGCTGGTATATATATTTGTAGCGGTTTACTCAGGGTAGCCTGATCAGTATCAATACTGTTTCCCTTATGTTCGATCACGACAAAGGCTGAGATTTATAAACCGGTATATATTTGTAGCGGCACGCATTTTTGTCAAAATGCTATAGGCTACCACCGTCGTAATAATTATTTAATGATTGGGATCGCTTTATGATGGTGGAGGCGCTAGGCCAGTCAAAATTAGGGGATCAGTTTGTGTATTTGTCATAATCGTATAGAAAACGGGCCCAGGACTCTATACGATTTTGACAAATACACAAACCGATCCCCTAATTTCTATGTCAATAAACTTTCACTTTATTTCTGTGTGAATACAATTCCTAAACCCTTTCTCTATAGGACCTTGACATTTTGACTGGCCTAGCGCCTCCACCATCCTAAAGCGATCCCAATTATTAAATAATTATCACGACGGTGGTAGCCTATAGCATTTTGACAAAAATGCGTGCGCTACAAATATATACCGGTATATAAATCTCTTATTTGGAGATGGTCCCTGACCACATTGTTAGGATTAATGAATTTCATACAGGTGTCCCGTCTGGTATGCAGACAGTTCCGATATTAATATTAATGATATTTATGTTAACAAAAGATGTTTTTGCAATCTATTAATAGATGTGGGGACTTCAAGATTCTTGTGAATATTTAATTTGGCGTCCCCGGACACATTTCTGGGGTTGTAAGCCACGCCTTTCTTGAGAGGGTAGAAAGCACGTGCTTATTTTGTATTTGAAATTGATTGACTTCCTCGGAGGGGTTGAGGTAGTGATTCTGTTTTAGAAAAGAGTTTTAATTGGTCAGAGATGAGATACGTAATGATTAGGGTTTAGGAGATTGTGGTAAATTGGTTAATAAGACGTATAACATCGAGGAGGCACTTGGATGCGGGGCCTTCTGTTAATTTTCGCTGTTAAGTTTAATAGGTCGGGACGCCCAACCCAGTTAAGTCTTGCTATATTTACTTCATCGTTATGATTTCTTCGTCTTGATAAATATGTTCCACTGACACTTCATTTATTTCAGTCTCGTTTCTGACTTGATTTATTTCTGAGACTTTTAATTCAACGAGAGATTGAGACTGTTTGATTTTTCACTAGAGCGAAATAGTTCCCAAGAACTGAGAACTGAGATTGATATCAATTTATTTTGAAAGGAAAGAGAATCGAGATGACTGTTAGATTCTGAGAGGACAGCTAATGAGAGAAGAAGAGTTTGGTGTTCGAATATTTCTGGAGCCGGTCCGGTGCGGGATGGTGGTGGCCACCGGCCATCCTGGGTCGCGCCGCTTCCTATTTAATAAAAACTACCAAAAGCCTAACAATCAAATGCTTTATCCATCTTGGGTAGCGATTATATTTGCAAAATGTTGTGTCTTCGTCTTTACGACAGTATGCCAATATCACCGTTATATACCGCGTCATAGTTAGTTCAAGTGATGTTAACGTCTTGGAAAATGATCTTAATGATATTGTGAGTTGGTATCAACAGAACTTCATGTCTCTCGATATTGCTAGGTGTAAACTCATGAATGTTACCCGTTCTCGAAAATTAACATATGTTAATAATTGTTTTGAAGACCAATCGTTGGAAACTGTCAAATGTTATCAGTCTCCAGGATTTATCATATCATACGACTTAAGTCAAATCATGTGAGAAGTACAGTTGCTAAATGTTCTAAATTGCGTGGTTTTATCCGTCGCACTCTCGGTACTCGAAATCCGGTAATCCTAAAGAAATTATTCTGTTCACTGTGTGGCCCAGTTCTAGAATATGGTGTCACTGTTTGGTTACCTTATCATACAGTCAGACCCAACTACGGAAAACCGAGCACAGGCATATACTCCGAAAACGGCGTGTGGAGCAAGTTGAATATAGAGCCCTCATCGTTTAGTGCGAGACAGTGTGTACAAAAGGCATGTGGAAATCGTGCAATGTCGACCTGCTCTTGATAATATATTTTTCAAAAATAATGCTGCGGATATATTTATTTCAAATGTTTGTCATTTAATAGTCATTTCTTATGACGAATAATTAAAGGATTTTAAAGATATTTGACACGCAGCATTATTTTTAAAAATACATATATCGTTGGCAGGTTGACTTTGCAAGATTTTCCCCATGCCTTTTGTACACACTGCCTCGCACTGAACGATGAGGGCTCTATATGCATTCGCCCAGAGCTATCCATACAGAGAGTCCTGACACTGGAGGTCGCTTCTGATTGGTCAGTCATTTCATGGAGCTTCAAAAAGTACCCTCTCATAGAGAATGTACGTGAAAGGGAACTATTGGGAGCTCCATGATCCGCCATGTTTTAAACAAAGAGCGCGTACGCGCATGCTTATTATGCGCGTGTCACAACTCTCTCTATCAACGCGCTCTGCATTCGCCGTTTTCGGAGTATATACCTGTGCTCGGTTTTCCGAGGTTGGGTCTGACTGTCATAAGAACCATATTTGATTACTAGAAGCAATACCAAGACACGAGAGAGGGCAGTATTTGAGCGTCAAGAGGGGTGACAATACGGTTTATTTCTGTCAAAGCTAGTCGGCATGAATAGTCATGAAAAACAAATTGTAGGGATATAATAAAATCAGCGAACCACTCTCGCAGTTTCTTGTGTGGCGCTTGTGCTCGTCATGATGAAATCACGAGTTCAAGTCTCGGCAGGGTAACGGGTGAGAATATAGGAAATTATCATTGACAAAATTTTCTTTTGCTGAAATAAAGTAAGGTGAAACTTTGAGAAAATACAAGTCATAAAGATGTAGTCTCTCTCAAAGTCTCCAAAACGGGGTTTCTTGACGCTCAAATACTGCCTTCTCTTGTCAGTGGCGCAAATCCTGACAGAAAAAAAAATACGCGCCCGGGCGATGACCTCCAATTTCCCTTCAATTACCGGTCGATTTTAGGTCAAAACTGAGTGAAATCGGGAGAGCTTCTCCACGAGGCGTCCGGGCACTGACCGACTGATGACCCACCGAATCCCGGGCGTTCTCCCACTGTCGACCGTGTGGCGACAGCTAAATTGGCTAAAAACTCGCCGCCCGGCAGCCGAACAGGCTGATTTTCTGGGATGTGACCACAGCATTAGATCTAGTTGCTTTCTATGCCATGCAATATCGTCTCTCTCCGATGCAAGATTTCCTTTAAATATTCATATACAACATGCTCCATGAATATCTTTGATTGTTTTAAGTCATAGAGGTGCTTTGTTACTTTTGTTTTTGAATAGTATAGAGGTATATAACATTATCTGAGCAGCAGCAAACCAATTTGATTGGCCTATTCAGAACTCTCCTTGTGGGGACTGCTGGCTTGACCAGCTGTCAGCAGTTATCTGTTGATAGCTGAAGTGGCTATTGTTTGCAATTGCATCATATATACAAAACAGAAGAAAAACAGAACAGCTGTGGGGTGAGGTGAAATACCTCGACTTCTAGGGTCGCCGAGTAATTAAACTAGATACTTGTGAAAAGAGAGTAGAGCACCATTTATTCTTTACCTGTCTATCGATTCTCACTATTCAGATTATACAGTGCGTCCCAGAAAAAAACGAAACCCTAAAAACAAAGAGCTATTGTGACGAGACTATATCATATTGGTATTATTCTTCAAATGATACATTGATAGCATCTATCTGTACATGCCTCTGCCAAGCAGCATCGTTTTGAAAATGACATGTAAAACCCACTACACTAAGTGCCAGATTTGAGTAAAAACGTGAAAAAACTTTATCACACGTGGACGTGATCCGATAGAAACATGAACTTTAAAACCCAGTGAGAAGATTATTTTCATGTGCTTCTTTTAAAAATGAGGGTAAGGATAATGCCCTCATCATAAAATATAGGATGTTTGAGTTTTTGTCGATGGTGGGCATAAAAAAGGAATATTTTGTACTGAAATACTAGGTTTTTAAAAAACAGTGGACACTTTTGGTCGTTAATAACTCAAAAGTTATACCTCGTATCAGACTGAGGTTTTTTCATTGTAAAATTGAAGGTTGGAAATTTATAGGGAGCAAGTTTTATTACATTTTTTTGAATACTTTTCTTAAAATTTTGCATGCACATTAAATTAGATTTTTTCACTTTGAAAAATCAAGGCCACAAAATATGCGTGTATCAGTAATTAATTCAGAACACAACAATTGCCATTGTGTATTGCACCTAAATTTTCAGAACACCTTTTTATCCCGGAGTCATGAATCAATGATGACACTGGACAGCAAAAGGTTGGCAGAAATGACAGCTGTAATACACAGTGGCAGTTGTTGTGTTAGATTCTTCAGTTTTTGAAAATTTAAGGCCACAACATCTGTTAGTATCTGCAATTTATTCAGAATACAGCATATACTAACAGATTTGTGGCCTGGATTTTAATAACAATGGGTGGTCATTTTAGCCACCTTTTGGCCAAATTTGACCATTTAGGTCATTTATTTCGTCCGCTCGCTATTCATAAGGACCGCTATTCATAGAAAACCGCTATTCATTTAACACTCGTTATGAATAGCTGTCCTTATGAATAGTTATGAAAAGTGGTCCTTATGAACAGAGGTCCTTAAGAATAGCGAGGTAATTTGTCTATGGTTTGCTCGCTATTCATAAGAACCGCTATTCATACCAAACCGCTATTCATTTAGTCACGCATTATGGATAGCGGTCCTTATGAATAAGTGGTCCTTATGAATAGCCGTCCTTATGACTAGCGAGGTTACCCCATTTCTTTTTGGTCACTCTTCAGCATCATGTTCTCAGAAATGCTGACTGATGCCTTCCAGAACACAGACCCAGGCATCAGCATCAGATACAGAATAGACTGACAGATGGCAAGTTATTCAATTTGCGACGTCTACAGGCAAAGACCAAGGTCCATGCTGACAAGCTGCGTGACTTCCTGTTCGCTGACGACTGTGCTCTGAATGCTGGCAGCATTGAAGACATGCAGAGATCCATAGACTTGTTTACCACTGCCTGCAACAACTTTGTACTTACAATCAACACCAACAAGACTGAGGTGATGCACCAACCCGCACCACAAAAATCCTACCAGCTGGGACCTACAGTGACAGTAAACAGGCAGAATTTGGCAGCTGTGGACAAGTTCACATACCTAGGCAGTACCCTCTCCCGCAGTGTGCACATTGATGACGAGGTGGATACCAGAATCGCCAAGGCCAGCTTTGCCTTTGCCGGCTGCGATCTTCAGTGTGGGAACGTAAAGGGATCAGCCTCTCAACAAAGCTGAGTGTCTACAAAAGTTAAAGATGGCGCCCTTCTGAAAGAGACACGTGTAATTTGTTGCTCCGGCATTTATTATTTTCTAAACTTCATATATGAACTCTACCTGCTGAAACTTCATGTAAACTTTATCCATTAACTACATCAGTAACTTCCAACTTAAATTCTAAAACCAGTCAAGCCAATTATGGATCGTGGAACCAGGAGTAAAACAAAAAACACATCGACGTCCACGCCCGTGTCTTCGCCGGTTACTCAGCCTGCCTCCCTGCCGCAGCCAGCTGAACGGGCTGGCTGCGGCAGGGAGGGTTAGGGTTAGGGTTACCGCCGCAGCCAGCCCGTTCAGCTGGCTGGTCGAGTAGTAGCCAGCGGCTAACTGCTTCCCCGGACTTTAACAACATCGACCACCCAAGTGTACCTGGCATGGAGAATTTCTTCAAGGCAATGTCTGTGAAGTTCGAGAATGTGATTGGGGAGGCTGTGGCCAGCCTTGTTGGCAAATTGAAAGAAGTAGAATACGGTCTAGCGGCATCACTCGAATTTGAGAGGAGGAGGATCGACGATCTTGAAAACAAGCAGACGAAGCTGGAAGCTGAGGTCAAACGACTTACAGAAGAGTCTGTCAACATGAGGGAGAGCCTGAAAAAAATAGAGAGTGAGTCTAACAAAGCTAAGCGCCTCTCACGTCCGTCGTAATAACATAAGACTCGTCGGCCATCCTGAGCCTGAAGAACAGAGGGAGGATTGTATCAGTATCGTGGAGTCGATGTTCAAAGAAAAGTTTGGGACTGACCCGAAGGTGGAGAGAGAGCCCATCGGGACGGTAAAAAAGTCTACGGGAAACCTCGACACATTCTTGTGAGGCTTTTATCGTACAGGGACAAAGTTTCCGTCATGCGTCGCGCTCGCGAAGCTCTGGCAAATGAGGAGCCCAAAAGATTTATCACCGATGATCTGACGGCTCTTGACCATCAAGAAAAAAGAAAATGGAACTTACAAGTGCAGGTACTGTATAAGAGTGGCACAAAGCTCCGCTTTTATGCCGGGAAATGGCGACATCTTGGTGGCTCTGCCTATTAGTTTCCAAGTAAATAAACCTATGTTACCTCTATAGATCCTCTGTTAACTTTAGTTTTGCGTTACTTGATATCTATCTTAAACTTTTACCATTTTGTTAGTTTAGTATAAAATCCTTTTTATATTCTCTTCTTTGTGAATATATACTTCTTTGTTAACTTTAGTTTTGCGTTACTTGTTACATGTATCTATCATAAACTGTTACCACATTGTAAGCTAAGTATAAAATCCGTTTTATAGTTTCATCTTTGATTTCGTACTTAACTTGTAATTTGAAATGAACTATATATGAACCAAATTTTGTCTGTGTTGCTATGTAACACAATGAGCTCTTTGCTCTTTTCCCTCTTTTTAGCTCGAGCTCTCAACCTTTATACAACCATTGAGGACAGTCCATAAAACTGTCTAACAAAAAAAGGAGCAACAAATTCTCGTCTTGCCAATCTCAGCTTCGCATGATACACACGTGTTCTTGCCATTTTTTAATTTCTGTTTTTCTATACCTCTCGAAACTTTTACTGTAATATATATTTGAAAAAAAATCAGGGATATAGTGCCTTAAACATGATCATATTTAATAGTTCATTCTCTACTGTTCTCTTTTATAACCAACTATCTCTGTACGGTGTACTATTTGAGCATTTTCTGTCAACATTTTTCATGATTTGTAGGTTTAGTTTTCAGGGTTACACCATGTAATTCTTTCAAGGAATAAGAGCCCTGAAAAGGGCTGGTGAGCTCCGCTAAGAGCTCTGTGGTTCTCGACGTTTCGATCAGTATGCTCTGATCGTCATCTGGAGAATGACAAGAATACTGCCCAGTGGAGGCTATTTATTGCCTACGAAGGGATCCGATTCACAGCCGATTGGCGCCAATCGGAAATGCCCGCGAATTCTATTCACGGCTGCATTCTCATTCTGGTCACTGATGGCGCTATAATTCCTCTAAACAGAGAAAGCACCGGACGGTGCCATTGTTTTCTCTGAATAAAGAACAAGGGCCAGATTTTCCGCTGAATGATTGCTCCCCTTATAGCCCGTATTTAGTGAAGTATCAGCGACACTTTCATGGTGGAGAAACTGAATTGTAGGTTTAGTTTTCAGGGTTACACCATGTAATTCTTTCAAGGAATAAGAGCCCTGAAAAGGGCTGGTGAGCTCCGCTAAGAGCTCTGTGGTTCTCGACGTTTCGATCAGTATGCTCTGATCGTCATCAGGAGAATGACTAGAACACTGCCCAGTGGAGGCTATTTATTGCCTACGGAGGGATCCGATTCACAGCCGATTGGCGCCAATCGGAAATGCCCGCGAATTCTATTCACGGCTGCATTCTCATTCTGGTCACTGATGGCGCTATAATTCCTCTAAACAGAGAAAGCACCGGACGGTGCCATTGTTTTCTCTGAATAAAGAACAAGGGCCAGATTTTCCGCTGAATGATTGCTCCCCTTATAGCCCGTATTTAGTGAAGTATCAGCGACACTTTCATGGTGGAGAAACTGAATTGTAGGTTTAGTTTTCAGGGTTACACCATGTAATTCTTTCAAGGAATAAGAGCCCTGAAAAGGGCTGGTGAGCTCCGCTAAGAGCTCTGTGGTTCTCGACGTTTCGATCAGTATGCTTTGATCGTCATCAGAGCATCGTTTTCATGATGTATTATCTTACCTTTTTACACAATTTAAGTGTATACTCTTACGATAATGACTAGTTTACCATGTGATTATGAAGCAAGGTCACATGATACATTGCCAAATTTATTTCATGTGTATGTGGACGTGATTGCACGTCTAGCGAGTGGGAAATTTTTTTCTCTGCCTGTCAGTCCTGTGTATTACAGCTCTTCCCTTTACAGATGAATAACTTTGAACTGGGCAATGCTTTTGCAACCAAGAGCAATACTCCACTTGCATACGATCGCTTGTCTGATTTACAATTTAACCCTTTTTATTGCCCATGAAAACTTTGCTGGAAATAATGATGTAGATCCAGATTCTCAATTTTACAATGATAACTTAAATGAATCACAATACTATCACCCAAATAAATTTAATGATACATTTGGAACCACAGCCAGAGAAAAAACATTTTCTAGCATCCACTTTAACTCCAGAAGTTTGTTGCGTAATATTGATTCTATAAAGCTATTTTTAATGTCAATACAGTTTGAATTTGATGTCATTGCAATGTCTGAGACATGGTTAAAAGAGGATAATCTGTTAACTCATATTGAAAACTATTCGCTTGTTTGTAAACATAGGGAAATTAAAGGTGGAGGAGGTGTTGCTTTGTACATTCACGACGGGTTGTCTTTTACTATACGTGAAGACTTGGCTATTGAAGAAGCCATTTGTGACTCTTTGTTCATTGAAATAGAACAGAAATCTGGAAAAAATATAATTGTCGGTAGTATTTATAAAGCTCCATCTCTAGATATAAACACCTTTGTTAATGCTTTTGAAAACACTCTTCAAGTTATCTCGCACGAGAAAAAAATTGTATATTTACTAGGTGATTTTTATATAGATATACTGCAGTATTCATCAGTCAGTTCAATACAAAATTTTGTTAATTCCTTATTTAGTAATTTCTTCTTACCCTTAATTCATAGGCCCACTCGAATAACCTCATCCACTGCTACCCTCCTATATAATATTTACACAAATAATTTTGATTTACCCTCTTCCAGTGGAATTTTGTATTGTGACGTCACTGATCATTTACCTATATTCCAAATAACCTCTCTTCCAATCAATAAGAACAGTCAGACACACTCTCTCCAGAACATCCTGTGCAGAAACAAAATTTTCGCCAGCCCTCCAAAAGTCGCTCAGTGGGGGGGGGGGGGGGGGGGGGGGGGGGGGGTATGGGGTCCAGTTCCCCTCCATAATTCTCTGACAAGCAAATAAAAAAAAAGAGAGAGAAAAAAAGAGGTTTTCTCGTTGAAAAGGGGGGGGGGGGGCACAATCGCAAGTAGGAGGAGCACATTGCATTGTTTTCCCTCAAAAGGGGGGGGGGGGCACGGGCCGGGATTGCCCCCCCCCCTAGATCCGCCACTGCTCTAAGATACTAGAGCGTATAGTACACGACAGGATTTATAAATTCATTGAAAAGAACAACATTCTTTTTAAAAATCAATATGGCTTTCGCAAAAATTATTCAACCTCGATGGCATTACTTGAAGTAGCAAACACTATTGGTGATGCTTTTGAAAATAACTGTTATGCTTTGGATGTGTTCATTGATCTATCGAAGGCGTTCGATACAATTAACCACGAAATCCTATTATCAAAGTTATACCATTATGGATTCCATGGAACTGCCCACAAATTGTTAAGAAATTACTTAACAAATCGTCAGCAGTGCACAAAATATGGAACTTCTCAATCAGACTTCTTGCCCGTTACATGTGGTGTTCCTCAAGGTTCATTGTTAGGACCACTATTATTTTTGCTATATGTCAACGATATCCATATGTCATCCGATGCACTATCGTACTTTTTGTATGCAGATGATACTACAGTTATGTACAGTGATAATAATTTAGACAATTTGTACAGAGTGGTTAATAACAATCTGGATAATGTCTTAAAGTGGTTTGCCGCGAATAGACTTTCTGTCAACCTGAAGAAGTGCAACTACATTCTATTTCGCAACTCCACCAGTATGATTGACTTATCCCATAGAGAGATAAAACTTAAAGATGTGGTCCTACCTAGAGTGGATGAAACTAAGTTTCTCGGAGTCTATATTGATAGTCGTTTATCGTGGAAGTCACATATTCGTACAGTTGAATCTAAAGTGTCAAAGAGTGTTGGTATAATCTACAGACTCGCTTCTTATCTCCCGAATAATGTTCTTCGTATGCTCTATTGCTCACTAGTTTCTTCTTACTTCACATACTGTAACATTGTTTGGGGTAACACTTTTCCTATAAGTCTTGACAAGTTGTGCGTCCTTCAGAAAAAAATATTTCGAATAATATCAGGCGCTCCTCCATGCACGCATACAAAGCCATTGTTTCACTCACTGAAATTGTTAACTTTAGCAGACATTAATGCTTTCCAGCAATGCTGTTTCGTGTACAAATGTGTAAATTCCCAACTTCCGTCTCATATTTGCAGTATGTTTAATCACAACCGTGATTTTCATGACCATAATACAAGATCTTCCAATCAGATCCACATACCTAGGCATAAAAAACTCTCATTTCAATATAATCATAATGTACGCTTAAGCAGAGTTTCATTGCGAACTATGTACTCGAATAAATACACAACTATACTTTTTAATCTCTTATACTTTTATTTAAAAAAAAATCTCTTGTACTTATTCTTTTCAATCTCTTAGAAAGCAAAGTCTGTATAAGTATATTAGAAATTGTATATTCATTAATTTTACCTTGCTTCATCCTAAAATATACGTTGTCAGTTTCCATGTTGAATGTATACTTATCTGCAAGTGATATAAGAATTAACAGTGATCAATTTAGGAATTTTCAAACGTATCTCCTCACATTGTTCATAGCATTATATCCTCTATCCATCGTCAGTTATATCAGAAGCAGAAGAGGCATGTTATCTATCTAAACCGTCAATCTAAGCAGAGCTACTACAGGAAAATTATTGATGAGTGTGGTAATGACTCCAGACTACTTTTCCAGGTTGCTAACCAACTTCTAAACCGAAAGCAATCATCCCCACTCCCATCGCACACCTGTAGCAAGTCACTCGTAGATATCTTCAACAAATTCTTTGTTGACAAGGTTGACTCAATCCAACGTTGCCTCTCTCCAGATGTTTCTGATAGACCTCTGTTGACAAATCAATGTTTGGAAGTCTTTGAGCCTACAACAGGTGATGAAATCAAGTCGCTAATCTGTAAGTCTCCAGCAAAATCATGCGATCTCGACCCCGTGCCATCAAAGTTGCTTAAAGAGTGTGCTTCTGTTGCACCTGTGATTGCCACGATCGTCAACATGAGTCTTACTAGTGGAGAGGTTCCAAAAGCGCTGAAGTCGGCTCACATCCATCCTATACTCAAGAAGTCCTCTCTTGACTCTGAGTCACTCCTTAGTTATCGGCCAGTCTCCAATCTACCATATTTATCTAAAGTCCTTGAGCGTGTTGTCTTTTCAAGGTTGTCAGACTATCTCCTTGAAAATGATCTGATTGATAGAAGACAGTCTGCGTATCGTCAAAATCACAGCGTTGAAACTCTTCTGGTGAACTTATCCAACGATATAATGTCGGAGATGGATGTCGGGCGGGTAAAAGCTGTGGTTTGCCTAGATCTGTCATCTGCATTTGACACGGTTAACCATGACATACTTCTGAAAATTCTATCATCTCTCGGTCTTGGTGGGAAGGTCCTGAGCTGGTTCGAGTCCTATCTGAGTGATCGCTGTCAACTGGTCTGTGTCAACGGTGCAAAATCAGATCAAGCTCACTTAAAAAGCGGAGTTCCCCAAGGATCCGTGGGAGGCCCCTGCTGTTTTCTATGTACCTCAGTGGACTCAGACATGTTTTACATAAGCACGCTATTAAGTACCATTGTTATGCCGATGATGTGCAATTATATACATCCTTTGCGCTTGGTCAGGAAAACACTATGTCTGCTATCAAGAAGCTTGAAGCATGTATTGAGGATATTATCGTATGGATGTGCTTGCACTCTCTTAAAGTCAATAATGCTAAATCTGAATTTATGTTGTTTGGTTCTAGGGTCCATTTATTGAAGTTTGATGTCCGTTCAATTAAAGTAGGGGATTCTGTCATTACTGTGTCTAACAAATGTAGAAATCTCGGTGTTACTTTTGATTCTGCTATGTCTATGTCAAGTCAAGTTTCACGTATCTGTCAGTCCGTACAATACCAACTGCGTAACCTAGGGTTTATTAGAAAATACCTCACCAAGTCCAGTACAGAAAAGATAGTGCATGCACTTATTACCTCCCGCCTTGACTTTTGTAATGCTTTACTGTATAACATCTCACAATCACAATTAGATCGTCTCCAAAAGCTTCAAAACAATGCTGCTCGCATAGTCTCTTTGTCACCTAAGAGGAAACACATAACTCCTGTACTTATCTCATTACACTGGTTGCCGGTTAAATATCGTATCATATGTAAGTTACTTTTACTTGTTTTCCACTCATTGCATGGAACTGCTCCTCACTACAACTGTAGCATAATAATCCCATATAATCCTTCTAGGAACCTAAGGTCTTCAAGTTCATCTTTTCTTGCCACACCACAAACTCACAATTCTTGGGGGATCGATCATTTCAATATGCCGGACCATCCCTATGGAATAAGTTCCCTCCAGATATTCGTAGTATATCCTGTCTTGGTAACTTCAAGACCTCACTAAAAACCTGGTTATTTAGACAAGCGTTTTCATAAATATAATCTTTGTCTTTATATCTTCTCTTCTCCTTTTTCACTGCGCCATGAGCATCTATTCATGATGGACACCGGAGCATTACAAGTGTTCATATTATTATTATTATTATTATTATTTTCTTTCTATCCCTGTCCCTCTAACTTTTATCCCGTTATATATGTTGTATATATCTATTTGACTTTTTAATGTTTTGTTTTGTTTTTTTGTTTTTTGTTTTTGTTTTGTTTTTGTTTCGTTTTGATTTTTGTTTTTTGTTTTGTTTTGTTTTGTTTTTGTTGTTTTTGTTTTTGTTTTTTATATTGTTATTGTTGTAAACAGGCATCCCCAATCACAAGCATTGTTATGCTTTTCAGGGACCATGCCTCCTTCAATTATTGTACTTATTACGTTTTTCTTATGTTTGTATCCCATGTATGTAACAAATCAGAAGGAAATAAATGTTGTTTTGAATTGAATTGAATTGAATTGTCCTCACATCTTTACTCTATTCATGTGAGACCTGGACTGTATACCAGAGGCACGCAACCGCTTCCATCTCAACTGCCTCCGCAAGTTGCTCAGAGTGAAATGGCAGGATCAAGTCTCTGATACAGAGATCATTGAACAGTCCGGCATGTCCAGTGTCTTCACCATGCTGCGTCAGTCTCAACTCCGCTGGGTGGGGCATGTCACAAGGATGTCAGATGACCGCCTTCCCAAGCGTGTCCTCTATGGTGAACTGCTGGCCGGAGCACGCTCCCAGGGTGGGAGGACACCCTGAAAACCTCTCTGAAAGATTTTGACATTGACCACAGCTTATGGGAGATCCTTGCCCAGGATCGTCCAGCATGGCGAGGGGCAATCAGGAAAGGAGCAGCAGCGCACGAGGCACAGCGCATCAAAATTGCCAAGTTAAAGCAATCAGGAAAGGAGCAGCAGCGCACGAGGCACAGCGCATCAAAATTGCCAAGTTAAAGCGCACAGCACGCAAGTCTCGTGTCATCGGCAATCCTCCACCGCAAGCTGCCGCTGGACTGTCTTGCCCCCACTGTCTCGGAATCTTCAGGGCACGGATTGGCCTCATCAGCCACCTCCGTACCATTCCCACAGACGGATGATGCATGAAGATGGTCCTCTTCCCGTAGGAAGGACGACGACGAACGAACTCATGACATTCTGGTCACAATGGTCGATCTTTTTGCCAAAAACTGACCCCTGATATCATTCCTTCTTTGTCGGAATCGTGATCAAATTTTTAATCTGAATCATTTGTAGGTGGGATTTGGTATCCATTTTCCAATAAGATATGTGTGATGATTTCAAAATAATTTATTAATTAAGTGTAATTAAATTGTTTTGACCATTTCCGTCATTTTGGCTACTTTAATCCACATTGATCATTGGCATAATTTCTATTAGAAACTCTGAATAAGTGAGCAGCAAAGTTTCCATTGGGCTTTCTCACCAAAAGTCACGAAAAATGACCATTCAAGTCATTTTGGGGGTCCAAAATCTAACACAAATAATGTAATCAGAATCATTTGAAGAGTAAATTTGTACTTCCAAATTTAATGTAGAAATGTGCGCTGATCACAGAACAATCAACTCATTGAAAGTAGTTATACCATTTTGACCAATTAGGTCATTTTTGCCGCTTTGACCCTCATTGAGCATTTCCATGATTTTTATTAAATCAGCAAGGTTACAAGCTCTCTTATCTAAATAAGAATTTTGATGGGGAAGGCTTAAAAGGCTCATCCTATGTAAAGTTTTGCGCTGATTCCATAAATGTTAGTCTTATTGACCTCACTCATGACATTGTTGTCATAATGGTCACTTTTTGACTAAACAATTACCAACGATATCATTCCTTCTTTGTCTGAAATCAGATCAAATTTTTGATATGAATCATTTATATAACAATTTCGGTATCCCAAGTGTGTTTCTATACTGAGCTAAAGTAGTCTATATGATGTTTGCATGTACTTTCAAATCTATATATTGCCACTTCAAAATGACTAATATATACATGGTTATTTTTCAACGGATTTTCGAAAATAATTACCGTCTATACATATGATAAATTAAAATACTAGAAATGTGCAACGACATTTTCGTAAAAAACAAACATTAATTACGAGGATACCAAATACTTTCTATATATGTATGTTCTTACTTATTTTTTGTTATGAGTTTATTCTCATTATTTTGTTGACTATTATTGTTACTTATCATTGCTTTCAGGGCCTCATGGAAGACCAGCACTATTGGTGATAATGAGTCAACCTGTCTAAATATCAGAAATAAATAAATAAATAGAGTATTAAATAAATATTTGGTTTTGGCCTGCATTTATGCATTTATTTATGCATTTGGCCTGCATATATCCGCCCTGGATCGCGTCGATCCAGGGCGGATGTTCCCCCGATATGTTGTATGTCGGGGAAAAGGTGCCTGAATATTTACATCTTGTCAAGTGTATTTTAATGACGAAACAACATTTTCAAGATAATGTCCTTTTCTTTTCTTCTTTTTACTTGCTCGCTTTGAACATTTAGAAAAAGGATGGTTGATACTGGGGGAAGAGAGGTAAGCTCCCCTCACGAGAATATGCCCGTTTTCCTTTGACTATATTATGCTAAAATACCCACCAACAATATTTCCTACATCCTATATAGTGTATATACAACACTCCGTTTATTCTATTCTTCGAAAATAGATTCTACTCCCATTCTCCCATTTACATTATTTCAAATAACTATTAAAATAACGACAGTTTAATCATTCTTCTACGTTGCGCTAAAACTCGATTTCAGTTCATTAAATTTCAGAAAGTCCCCACCGTCCCACACCCTTCCACGCTCAGTCACTCCGCTCCCTCGTCGGTACTCATTATGTCCAGCCATCATCCCCCAATCCCAAAGACAAATCGACGCCCTTAGCTCCTTTCAAAGTAAACCGAAAAGGCCATTTTGCATAGCAGCGGTGATGGGGGAATTCGTATCAAGACTTCACTGAAAAGTATTGTAATGAATCGTTATTACTGTATCAAAATGTAGAAAAAATATTATCCACACAGGCTGAAAGGTTTCGACTATTACTCTCTTAATTCTTTTGTCCTCGGTTTAGAACTCTCTTGGACTTGAAAATAAATCCTTCTGACATAAAAATAATTCTTAGCAATTTAAAGAGAGTACATATTACTGTTCTAAAGCGAGCAAAGCAGGCGAGTTTAAATAATTCTCAAATTGTCAAAAAGAGAGGAAAAAAAAAAAACATGATCGTACCCCCTTCCATATCCTCCTCTAATCATTGGCCTTGTTCTTTCGCATTTCTTTCACCTTGTAAGACCATTGCCCCCCATCCCCGTGATATCAGAGCCCTCTTGATGGCTGGAACCACGCCACGTCATTAACGACAGACAAGAATCCGCTCTGTATGAGGAAAATTGTACCATTTAAAAAAAGAGTTAAGGGCATTATTCACTCCCCTTTATGTAAATGTTTCAGGAGAGACTTACCGCAGTTAACTCCTGCATCATCATTATGACTGCAGGTGCTGTAAGAATTAAAAAATGAACAGTCCGATAGATCTTGTGGAAATCCGAAGCAATAAACATTGTAGACACTGCCCGATCCCTGTCCATAGTAAGCATTTTGCACAGAAAAGGCATTCGAGGAGTCATAGCCGAGCTGGCGGCATACGAGTTCGGCATCACTGTCATCCCAGTTACTGTCACACACTGTCACCCATTCATTACCATAGTAGATCTCCACTCGACCGTTGTAGTACTGGTTGCCATTCACAAGACGTACGTCATATTGACTCTCTGTGTGGAAAAAAAGGGAAATTTGATACTACTAAAATCGGTATTCATATCCTTTAGTCTGGTAGAATTTACAAGAAGAAAAGATTTGCTCTCTCTTGCAATATTAAAGACAAATACCGCAGCGTACCCAGGATATTTTTCATGCCGGCGGGGTGGGGGCACACGAGAAGTTTGCGGGGGAGGGAGAGTCCGTTATTCTAACAGGGGAGGGCATTAGTTTACTTCACAGTGTTTCTAATCATTCACTTTCTTTTTCGTTTTTTTGTTGAATTTTTTTCAATTCATTCATTTTATATAAGGACATTATATCAATAGATCGCATGGCAAATAAATGCTAACAATCACTCTACATATGCAATGATAAATGCTATTACTACTACTTCTATACTCCAATGGTAAATGCTATTAATACAACTTCTATAATTATCTAATGATAAATGCTATTACTACTACCATTACTACTGGTGCTACTACTGCTTCTTCTACTACTACTACTACCACCACCACCACCACTATTACTACTAACACCATTGATACTCCTCCTCCTACTACTACCGTACTACTTTACTATCGTTGCATTTTTATTTACTAAACGCAGAGGTTATGCTAAACCTAATAATGATAATAATGAACGTTGCTTATATAGCGCATATCACTTACATAAGAAAGTCCCTATGCGCTTAAAGAAAATATATAAAGAGATAGGTCAGAACAGAAAACAAACATGCCTGGTAGATGGAGTTATAATAATAAAAACCAAATAATTACTGACAAAAATCAAATAATTAATTACAAAGAATCAATTAATTACTTACAATTAAAAAGGTGTTAATGACAATGCTTAGTCCTATGAACTTTCAGTGAAATATTTTTTTTTTCATAAGAACCATCATTGGAAGGCATGTTTGTTTCAGTTTGATCATGCGCAACCTAACTTGATCTACATGTATTGAACTCCTATGCGTTGCGTGTTCGTCTGAAAGATCCCCAAATTCACTCATGAAACAAACGTGAGCAAAAATAGACTTTGTTTAATTACAGAGATGATAGAAATTATATAAAAGTGTAATCAGGCAATATATCGACTTTTTATATTGAAACATAGTGGTAAACATGGTAAAAATAATAGGCTTAAGTCAAAACGAAATAAACAATTATACTGTATACTTCCTCTTCCGCCACACATCACCTTTCCTTCAAGTATGAGATTAAATCAGGATCTCAACATGAAAAGTTGACTTAGATTGATACAAAATACTTACGACTCTGAACATGGTTTACAAGCCCCATAGTAATGAATAATATTGAATATAATATTCCAATAACAATCTCTGATGTATTTGCCATTTTACAGTCCTGCAGCAAAACGTTTTATGTAGTCTGTATGCAATCAAAATATCAATATGAACCCGTATGTCAATTTACACGGTGCGATTTCTGTACGTCATAATAACTCCGCATATATTTCCTTTTTTTTTTCTTTTATACAGATCCTTTTGTGAAAAAGAAATGCACAATACAATTGCGGTTTGCTATTTAAAGATTGAGCGTCATAGCATTTTTTGTCAAGAGCAGTTAACGCTGTGCGAACCATACTTAGATCCAAGCTTTTGTTGATTCAATTAGTCTATGTAGTCGGCTTGACATTTCATGAACCTAGAAAAGTTGCGTACACTGAAGTTTTTTTGTTGATTTGTGATCTTATGTGGTCCTAGAACAATTTCAGCTTTGTTGCCCAAAGGGCAACCTTGAGCAATTTTCATAATTTGCATAAATCCAAAATGGCGCCTGGTCGCCATATTGAAACCCTAGTTTTGAACTACATGTCACATACTAGTCTATGTTATATGTACAAAGGGGTTTTGAGGGACGTAGAATCCATTTCTAACATACTTTTTGAAATTTAAGGTCACGTTTAGGTCATAAAGGTCAAATAAAGGTCAAATTTGTTACCTGTTTACATGACCGTGAATACGTTAGATTGTTAAACTGTTATAGATGTCTAATGTTTTAATGAAGGGGTTTTGGGTGTGTAGAACTAATCTCTGAGATCATTCATTCATTCATTGTCAGAAAGGGTCGATTCAAGGTCAAAGTTGACCTTGATATAATGGATATTACTTTGTTTAGATATTATTTGTCGTTGACGGGTATGTGGTGCCGAATGCCTTGATGATGTTATAATTATTTTCAATTTAAGTTGAGTTCACGAACAGAAGTTCAGGTCAAAGTTCAATCTTATCCCTGGGTCACAAAGCTCAAATTCAAATATCTGTCATTTTTAGTTCATTGTCAGGACTCAGTGAATAGTATATGTAGGCCTATTCAGAATTTTGCCGCTTCAAATCATCTCAGTTTAGTTTCTTTACGTTTTTGTATACTGCAAACCATTGGATGTTGAATTACTACAAATATAGTAAGTCGTATGACTCGAGGTGCTACAGTTCAGGGTGTCTATAGCACCTATGCATAGCACTGACGTCCAGTGGTGTAATGAGCCAAAAAATTCAGGGGGCTGTACCAGTAAGAATAAATTGAAGTATTTTCTAAAGCGCCAGGAACGCAATAATACTATACTCGTATATAAATCCTTTGAATGGTACATCCCAGCCCCTCCCACAAATAATAAGACTTTGCATTTTTTGCTGTACCATGAAAATGTTGCACTTTATATCTAAAGCCCATGCTAAATTAAATATTCTACTTTGCGTGGTCGCAAAACAGTAAAATCTTTACTTTACAAGTTTGCACAACGTAAAATCTTCTGGCTCGGTCGCGAGCCAGAAGATTTGTGGTTTGAAACTTTGCATTTTAGACCACTTTTATGCACACAAGTAATGATCATAGTCTGAGCTTGATATCCACTCTTTTCCTTTTTTCTCGTATTGGGGATATACAGGCAGCTTAAATCTTCATTAATGTTTTTGCGACTTTCAATTTCGGGGGTCAATTACTCTCTGCCTATTCAATATCTCTTTATAGATTTTCTTTTATTTAAAGTTGAAGTGGATGAAGAGAATTTTTATATTGTGAATAGTGACATTTTGCATTCTAGAGCCCTTCTGAGCCGGAGAGGTGTGATGTATCATTATTATCATTTACTCACCCAAGTTTCGAAAGAAATTTCACAAGAGTGTGAGAGCAAATTGTAAAGGGGCTGGTTTCGGTATAAGAGGAAAGTTCCCTTCCTATATAATAAGAAAACTGTGATTAAATATATATACATATATATCTTGCATGCAAAAGATGCATATATTTCTATGGAAGGGAAGATACTAAGAAAATTCAGCCATTTATACGTTCTAAATGACTTACTACTGCAATCAGAGAAATGTTTTTTTCTAGCCTGGGGTATATAAAATGAAATTCTATTTTTTTATATTTTGTTCTTTGTTCTTTCTTTCTTTCTTTCTTTTGTTTATCCCATTCCTTTTCTTTCTTTCCTTCTCCTATCTTTTGGGCAACCTTGAGCAATTTTCATAATTTGCATAAATCCAAAATGGCGCCTGGTAACCATATTGAAACCCAAGTTTTGAACTACATGTCACCTACTAGTGTATGATGCATGTATTTATGGGTTTCGAAGGACGTAGAATTCATTTCTAAAGCAGGGTTCCCACTTAGCCGAGTTATAGTGGCGAGTTATGGAGAGTTGTGGCGAGTTGCCTCAAGGAGGCACTCGCGATAACTCGCGTAAAGCTCTTCATGTAACTCGGGATAACTCGCAACAACTCGGCACGGCTCGGCGTAACTCGTTGGAACTCTGCACAACTCTCCTTAAAGTCGCAAGCAGTTCCAAAATTTTTGAACATGTTCAAAATTTTCACTAACTCGTTGTCACTCGTGCTGAACTCGTTTAAACTCGTAGTATACTCGCAATACTCGCAACATACTCGCATTACTCGTAAGAAGCTCGAGATGCACTCTTCATAACTCGCCACCTTCAAGTATACCCGAGTGCTATTCGAGTTTCCAAGAGTGGGATACGAGCGCTACGATTGTGTTACGAGTCAGGCGGAGTTGCCCACGAGATTAGCGCGAGTTTAGACCGAGCACGGCGACTTACAGCGAGTTTAGATCGAGCAAGGCGACTTACAGCGAGCTTCGTATGAGCTTATTCAGAGTGCATTGCAAGCGCACCATTATATGTCAGCTGGCCTATAACTATGCAGCGATTTACATTTTCCCAAAAGTATTTTCAAGATAGAACACATTTATTCAACCCTAAACGCACTTGTACACAGAAAAATAGGCCATCGCCATTCCATTTCCACAACTACCAACAAACAAGGCAAGAAAAATGCCACGGCTCAAGAAATCCAAGAGTGGTGGACATTGCGATAATGGACACTGCTGTAGTGGACATTACGGTAGTGGGCCATTCTTTGTAAAGTGAAACTTTTTTTTGACAAAAAAGAAGTTAATTCTTGCTGTTTTAGAATAGTATATTCTTGAAGAGTACTGTGTAAAGTTAAATGGATCATATTTTTTTCATTAACTGAAGACCCAATTATGCTAATTTTCATACAATTACATTGGCATAAGTTAAAGTTTAAAAAAAAAAATCCCCTTTTCACCATATAATAGTCATCTCGCAGTATGAGCTTTAATAGTTGTCACTATATAGTGAAATGATACCCTTCCTAGGTCCTTTGCAAGTAATTAACTTGAAGGAAAAGGGAAATTTGTCTATGCATTCTAATGTCACTCACGTGACCCCAAAACATGAAAAGTTTATGCTATTTGAAAAATACAATTTGGATAATCTATATTTTCCTGTCATAAGCTAACTTGTATATGTCCTCCATCTCACCAAATATTATTCCAAATATGATTCTCGTTCTTTAAATATCGCCCAACTAACTTTGTCACACACGTGACCTGAGTGCAAAGGGTCAAGTGCATATGTACTGGGCAAGTCATTTGTACAGTCTGTTTCATCTATTATTGTTGAGTTTCTTGACCTATTAATTCTGTTTTCACTTTTTGTATTCCTCTTGTTTAATCCTCTGAATTGATTGCGTAACCCTATACAATTAAGTTTAGAAAACAAGCTGAAGATGAATATACTTGTATATCAGCATGAAAACTTTTGATTTGTTTACTTTGATTCTTTGGTCTGAACATTAATGATAATGGTAATAGAAGATATTAATGATAATTATATATAATAATGATAATTACAATAACAATAATAATAAGAATTAATAATAATAATAATCATATGTCTTGTTTACCCAGGGTAGCCTCATCAATACTAAATATTGCTCATCTTAAGGGCCCTACAAGCATATTATTACCCTGGTTTTAGCACGACAACCGTAGCGCTCAGTGCATTCAAGAAATAAATCCTACAGGTACTCACTTTACACCTGGATCGAGCATGGCAAATGCAGATAAAATGTCTTGCCAAAGGACGTTAGTGCAATGGCAATTAAATTGAACTCCATACCTTGTGATCTGCAGTAGGGTTACACGGTTACTTATCTACTAGACCAAAACACCTCCACGGTATCTCAATAAATATATCAATAAATGATATCCATAAATGTATAAAAATGAAAAAGAAAATAAATTGTGTGTTCCCTGTGTATTTTTCATAAAGAAAAGATCTGAGAATCACTTTCTACCGTATTGATGATAATTCATATAGAGCTAATGCAAAATGAATTACAAATACTAAATATTATGATTTTTTCAATAGTTCACCAAATCTGTACACATTACCTATGGTATATCACACACGTGACCATACATCATGATACAAAATATTACATAACAAAAATTTTATGCAACTTCGAACAAAATTAATTCTATTTTCTAAGAAATAGTACCATGAAATATAACTACCATTAATATGAACATTGAAGCTTCTGAAAATTCAGAGACATTTAAAGATAAAATGTAAATTTAAAAAACCTGCTTCTGTGCGAGGTCACGCACGTGACCTGAACGTGTTGACCTCTGACGTAGAACAGGTATCATCATTGACAATTTTTTTGTTATTTAATCCATGTACCTATGTCTGTATTTACTGTATATATAGAGGAAAAACCAACACACTTGGAAGGTTTTTAACATTATATAGAGCTCACAATAGCCCAGTTGCCTGGGGTTTTTGTCATACACGAGACTAAGAATGGCCCCTTTGCATCACTTTGGTCTCCTCCTGAACATCCGTTTTTCTGCGGCGCCTCCTCGACGACAGGGTCACACAAATTGTGCAGAAGATCAAGGTCTCTTCTCCCTCAAGCAGAGCGAAAACGCTTCTGGCATCCATCTTTATTTTGCAGAGCGCCAAAAAATATGCACCCCCCTGGATCGTATGAAACTCGTAGAAAGCTCTTATCACTCGTAACAAGATCTTGATAACTCGTTGATAGATCGGTATAAGTCGTGCACAGGTCATCACAACTCATACCAAGCTCGGTGTGACTCGTTTCGCGCTCGGTTCACTCGTACAGCTATCGTAGTAAACTCGATGTTGCGTCGTATATCACTCATGCAAGTCTCATAAAATAGGCAAATTTCGCGCGAGTTCACGCGAGTTCAAGCTCGCGCAGCTCGGCACAACTCGAGACTCCAACTCGGCTAAGTGGGAACCTTGCTTAACGCACCTTTTGAAATTTAAGATCACGTTTAGGTCATAAAGGTCAAATAAAGGTCATATTTGTTACATGCATATACATGACTGTGCATGCGTTAGATCTTCAAATTGGTATAGGTATCTAATGTTTAAATGAAGGGGCTTTGGGTGTGTAGGAAAAATCTTTAAGATCATTCATTCATTTATTAGTCAGAATGGGTCAATTCAAGGTCAAAGTTGAACTTGATATTATGGATAGTACTTTGTTTAGATATGATTTGTCTTTTACGGGTATGTGGTGCCGAATGCCTTGATGATGTTATGTTTTCAGTTTAAGTCGAGTTCACAAACTGAAGGTCAGGTCAAAGTTCAATCTTACCCCTGGGTCACAAAGGTCAAATTCAAATACAGCATATCTATCATTTTTAGTTCATTGTCAAGGCTTAAAGGATATTTGTATTCAGAATTACTTCTATCCAAATTGTAAATAATAATGCAGAATCAATCTATGATGATATACTTCATTCAAAATTCCAGTTAATATCAGTCGCAAAGGGATCAGTCAAAGTTGAACTTGTCAGAGGACACTGAATTAGTGTAACATGCCTATGAAGGTTTCGGGTCTGAATCTCGCGGTGGTGTTTTTAGTTTTATAACTCATCTTCAGCCAATTAAAGTTAAGTCAAACTCTGATGCATCTTGATCACAGGATGACAGGTCAAGTATGTTTAGTCTATGGCACAAATGAATAGGAATGATTTGTCTTCTACCCACTTTGTTTTGCATTTCTACTGGCCAAAAACAAAGTGTGACTCCAAGTTACTCTCTTTGGTCGACCAATGGAACACAGGGGACTATCACGGTCAGTTTTTGTCACACGTATATTGTAAATAATATAAGTGAAACAATGTTGTAGTCCACAATTCGTGTGCCCGGAAGAAGGGCGCGAACACCTGCGCGCACGGAAAACACAGTTTCGAGAAAAACGTGATTAAAGATTATGCTTCATTTTGCAGCCGCATTCTGAAGTAATTAATAATCCAGACATCTTCTAAATTTCACCAAATGACAAAATATCACTTCAAGAATCATCATTGTACATTTTATTACCAATGGTGCTAAACATTCAAAGATATTGTGACGAAACCGGGGACTAGTCTTAGCTGTCCAGGAGCCAATCTTGTCAGGATGCCTGCTGCTGGTAGGCTAGCTATCAAGTCGGGCTTCTAAATTTTTAGTCGTAGATCCGTTTGGCAGAGGTATACTGCCCCAGTTGACTTTGGCACCACTCTTCTGGTCCTGTTCTACGACTCCGGACGATAACTACCAATGCTTTCAGGTCTGTAGTACGCCACCAGACGACGACCAGCCTGCTTGTAGATACACCGCCAGACGACCACTTGTCTGCTTGTGAACTACCATCAGGCGCAGCTACCAGTCTGCATGCATACGACCAAACCACTACCAGGTCTGCAGTAGACGACCAGACTACCAGATCCGACCAGACCACCGTCAAAACTCAGGACCAACCAAAGAGGCAACCCTGGTTTATCGTCTTTTGCTGGAGTGCAAAGGACCAAAAACACTCAATTCTACCCACGGTCGTAGCCTGAGACTAGAAATCCATCCCAGGTTTAACAATGGACAGATGTGCAAACAATCATTTTAATCATTTAGTTTGCCCACATTTTATTGGTTTATAAACCAAATTTTGCCTGAATCATGTACAAGTGCAATGAGCTCCGTGAGCTACAGTATTTTTCAGACACCAGCCTAAATCCTTCGACCACGACGAGTTCAGTACTAGTTATGCATTTATCATGTATACAAATGTTTTAGTGAACGATTTATACAAGAATGCACAAACAATAATTAATTACTCAAGTTAGCATTGTTTAAACCAGATGAGTCATACATCTACTTTTCTTTGCTTAATAATAATTTAATACAACAAAGTAAGTAAAACTCCTTGGTAAACAATTATTAGATCAAAACTGTCTAAAAACATGCATAATGGTCATCTATCTGAAACGTCTTGCTACCACGTTACTAGCACTGTCTATTTGACTGAAATAACGCCATCTACGGCGATGCTTTCTGCAAAATGAACTAAGACAAGTGATTTTCTTGATTCTCGGCATAATTATACACGAAATTAATCCATTTTCGAAACAAAATATGAACACATTTTCTGTTCACGACCTTCTGCTGGGAAGAAATTACGCGAAATCAGTTTTTTTCTTCCCGGCAAAAGGGCGCGAACAACGTTCGCGTCACATACACGGCTACGCGCAGGAGGCTTCACGTCCTTCTTCAGGGCAAAATTGGCCTACGTCGCGCAGATTTTCTTCCCGGCAAAAGGGCGAGAACAATCATGGTTCCGTTGTTCGCACCCTTTTGCCGGGAAGAAAAACACTGATTTCGCGTCATTTGTTCCCCGCAGAAGGTCGTGAACGGAAAATGTATTCATATCTTTAAAAGTTTAGCACCATCGGTAACAATATTTACACTGATGATTCTTAAAGTGTTATTTTATCATTTGGTGAAATTTAGAAGATGTTTGGATTATTAATTAATTCAGAATGCGGCTGCAAAATGAAGCATAATCGTCAATCGCGTTTTTCTTGAAACTGTGTTTTCCACGCGCACAGGCGTTCGCGCCCTTCTGCCGGGAAGAATTTTTGGTATTTGGCTGCCCGTGCCTTTCAAATTGCCAACATGGTTGGATGTTCACTTTTAGTGGATGATTTATGATCTGGGAGAGGTGGGCATGGTACTTGTCAGTCAACATTTTCCGTCTGAGCTCTAGAGGGGGCTCGTTCATTTCAACCTGTAGAGCTGCGAGAGATGTGCCGTACATTGCACCTGCACATATTTGTAAAGACATGTATTGTATTGTATCTAATATTTTTTTTTGAGCTTTCACTCACTGACTCGTACGCCTCACATCCATAATATAAAAGTGATCTGATCAACGCTCTATATAGAGCATGAGTAAAGTTTGTGTGTTGTTTCCCCAACATGTACCCGCGACACTTTTTAGGATGTTAAGTTTCTTTCTACATCAGTTTCGTATATCTTGAATATGGTCGTTCCACGTGAGTTTCCTGTCGAACAAAATACCTAGAAATTTATAATTTGTTTGGAATGGCAGTCCTTTTTCTTTAAGTCTGAGTTCCGGGAGGTTAGTTCTAGTACTGTTGCTGAAGAGAACAGGGGTAGTTTTATTGTCTGATAGCTTGAAGCCTCGTTGTTCAAACCAATTTTGTAGGGTATTAAAGTAAGTTTGTATTCTTTTAACGATAAAGTCAATATTAGATCCTGAAGTAGCACAATCGTCAGCGTATAGAGAAATGGTTAAAAAAGGTTAAAAGGTTTGGGCTTAAAATGCTGCCTTGTGGTAGACCGTTTTCTGTGTTTTTTATGTTGGAAAGGGTATTTTCTATTTTTACTTGGAAAGTTCTGTTACTGAAGAAATTGTGAATGAATTGGAGTATATTACCTCCTATCCCTAGTTCATAGAGGTTTGATATAAGCCCATTAATCCCTTTCCTGATTTCATCTCTTTTCCTCTATCAACCTGTCCCTCCCCATCTGCTTCTTCATCTAGGTGAGCCTTTGTGTTTTTATTATTTAAGTTAGTTACTTAACGTATACTATGTGTAAAAAAACAAACAAATACTAAAAACAAAACAAAAAACAACGATGAGATTTCTGAGTCATGTACATAATTATAATGTTTTTTAATTGGGAACATGCTATTTACAAGCTCCGCTTCTCTGCTAGTTCCCTTTCGTTACCTTTTCGATTATTATTATCAAGAAACAATTGAAATGTGTGTAAACCTCTCTCTGTTATAACATTTATTTTAGAAAACAATATGTAAAACCAAGTCCATATGCGTTATGTTTGAATGATGAGTTTCTTCTACAATGTAAATACTTTATATGATTTATGAACTGGTATTGAAAAATAAATGAATCTTGAATCTTGAATCTTGAATCCATAGGGATATACCTTTTCTATGTCTAGAAATAGGGCTACCGTGTGTTGTTTATTAGATATATTTTTTGCATTTCATTTTCTAAGTTAACGATACTATATATCTGTTGTATTTCTGTGTTTTCTGAATCCTATTTGGAATGGGGGGGGGGGGAATTTTTCGTGTTTTTCAATAAACCATTGTAATCTGGCATTTATCATACGTTCCATGATTTTAGTAAAATAAACAGTAAGGACAATTGGTCTGTATGAAGATATTTTGTCAGGTTCTTTGTTTGGTTTCTTTATTGGAAGAAGGATTGCGTGTTTACATTGTTTTGGTATTATTCCTGATTTTCATATTTGGTTTGCCAATCTTAACATGTGTGAAGAACTTATTTAAACCAGCCATTTCTGTGAGTGTGAAGAGGACCCTTTATCCCAGCACATGGATGGGTGGCTCTCATTCTGTATTCATTTGCATTTGAATAGACTAAACCCTAGCTGCTATAACAGGCAACCCCTAACTGGTGTTTGATAGTTATTGTGTGTACTGTGTGTACTGCACAGGGCAATGCATGTAGCTATAGCTCAGCAGACTGCAACAAGCAAGCATAGGGTGCAGCAGCACTTGCAGCAGCTCTCCTGCTGGTAAAGTCGCCATTTTAGTGCCACGCCTTCAGCATGTATAGTGGCATGTAAGCCAGCAGTGTTTGGTTCATTGGAGCAGTTCAGAGGTCCAAACTGTAAGTAAAGACGGATTATTATGTTCATAAAAAAAGAAACTTGTATAAACTTAGAAACTGACAGGTTTTAAGAGTTGTAAGAAAATGAACATGAGTTAATGATTTAATCATATCAAAGAATGTATTATCTTTATATTCAATGAAGATATCAAACATTTTGTGATGCATATTTTGCATTAAGTAATATGATAAATGTTATATTTAAATCTTTAAACTTATGAAAGGATTGATCTGATGAAGTGAGATGGGTATTTCAAATATTATACATGTCTTTTGGGAATTAGATATTCAATTCTTTATGAAGACATTCATTGCATATTATATAGAGATGGTTTATCTTAATTCTTGATTGAGAAGATTGGTGTTTGTACATGAAAACGCTTTATCATGTGATCAATGTTTTATCCTCGTAAAACCGAGTACATATTTAAGTAGTTGAAAGGTCAATGCCCTTTACTCTTATGTTTATTGTATGAAGCCGAAGTGTATATAGCATTTATTCTGGAAGAAAAGGTATGGACTCCAGACTGTTAAACTTTGCGTATTTTCTTCCAGACGGCCGTT
This sequence comes from Heliocidaris tuberculata, assembly GCA_025618425.1. Taxonomy (NCBI): domain Eukaryota; kingdom Metazoa; phylum Echinodermata; class Echinoidea; order Camarodonta; family Echinometridae; genus Heliocidaris; species Heliocidaris tuberculata. The sequence continues at coordinate 93,456 of CM046839.1, forward strand.
TTCCTGTTTCCCATTACCGGGTTTTCCCGTTTCATGTTTCTGGGTTGCTCGTGACGTTTATATTCTACACGTTACTACGTTTACGGCGTGTCCCGTTCCCGGTTATCCGGTTTCATCGCTCTACTGAGTATCCCTGTTTCGAGATATCTCCGCACCGTTTTGTCTTCGTTCATCGTGTATGAAGCTTCTTCATCTTAAAGGACATTCATCTTGGGCAGTGACATATGACGTCTGATACTGTATGATGAGTGAACACTTGAAGAGACTGACTTTGTACAACATCCCCATGATATAAAGTCGGTATACTATTACATAATTATACTATAAAGTGAAAGAGATTGTCTATCAAATTTGATATAATATTTATGTTTGAGAGCTTGTGAACCATCATTGAAGCAATCTTTTGTTCTGTAATAAACCAAACTTGATTAGAAACGTACATTCTTTCTTATAAAAGTAATTCTTAGGTGGTCAAACAGCCTGTTAGACGAATGAGTCAAGTTCACATCCAAACGCATTGTGACAACATGGTTTGTCTGGCTAATTTTGGAAGTTTTTTGTAACTCAGATAGTAACTGATCTTATCGTGTCCAGGGGTTGATGAATTATTTTGACGTTCGATTGCTGCTTCTAATTCTAAAATGGTAAAATCGTCGTTTAGAATCGAGGGAAAATATTCCTTATCCATTACTTTCTTTATATTTTTTGTAACATTAGTATATAATTGAGAGCGGGGGTCAACTTTATGTTTAGTTACGTTAACATACTCTTCTGCAATTATGTTGGCCTTTTCTTGGTCCGTAATACGTATATTCTCACCTTAACCAGGAAACATGACCATATATCCCCTATTCTTCGCTCACTTCATTGGCTACCGGTCCATGATCGTATTACTTTTAAGATTCTACTTCTTACATACAAAATATCACATAATCTTGCCCCCAAATATCTTCAAGACCTAGTCTCCCTACGATCCTCTTCTTCTGTCAGATCCCTCCGTTCATCTTCCTCTATGCAATTAATTCACGGCCCACGTACGAAAACCCGATATGGTGACCGTGCTTTTTCATCTATTGCCCCCACGCTCTGGAACAAACTTCCACCCCATATTCAAAATGCCCCATCCATTGAATCATTTAAAACCCTTCTTAAAACCCACCTTTTTAATCAGTCATAGTATACCGGAGGCGCACACAAGTAGTTAGTTTCATTTAACTGTATTGTATTAGTAATATTTTATTTAATTTTGTTGCTTTTAAGCTATTGGATGTACCATGTATACCGAGTTAGACAGACCACCTGTGCGCTTAGAAACGCCCGTATAAAGCGCCCTATAAATGTAGTTATTATTATTATTATTATTCTACGTTGTTTTCTCGTATTGTTGGAATGCATTCTTTTCGGGGCTTAATATTGTATCTTTTTATCATTTTCCAAACGTCTGAAGTGGGAGTCAGTCTGTTAAGTTTGGAGCAGTATTTTTCCCAGTGGATAATCAAACCAGAGCTTTTGTACCTTTCTTGGCAAGTTCAGATGTGCAGACATATATATACTGGAGTAGGGAAGGGAAACGCCCTATACGACGCCCCTTTCTGTCTCTCTCCTTTATATATGTATTTGTTGTTGTTGTTGTTGTTGTTGCAATACCCTCCAAATCAACCTCTCTCGTACTCACATGCCCTCTATATCTCCTCTTTCTCTAGATCCTAAATCGCAATTTTGTCTCTTTAGGAGCAATACCCAATAGACCGGTTTACTAAGTTATTCAAATTTATGAATGTTTCTTTCCGGAGGACCTAGTGACCAGGTAATCTACCAACCTGTTATTAATAAATGGACTACAATACTAGGAATCCAGTTTGCATACATTACTTGTTGCTGTGTCGGGCAAGCATCGGGCAAGCTTTCAGGTTGTCAAGAACAACCTTTGTTTAAAAAGCATGCATAAAATTTGAATATGTTAGTAAACCGGCCTATTCCTTCTCTCTACACACCACTCTTTATTTATCCCTCTTTCTCTCCTCCATTCTCTTACATCACATTTCCGTCTTTCTCTCTGCCTTTCCTCTCTGGCAGGTCTATTCCTAACTTCACTGCATCCAACAACCTTTGTATCTGCTTTATGTACGAAGTACTTTATTTGAGAAGTCATATGGAAATAAATAGGAAAAATACATAATAAATATATGTATGGAATACAGCTATGGTATCAAAAAGTATTTTATTACAAAATCTAGACAACATTATTTAATGGAACTTTAATACATGTACTGTTAATGTTCGGAGTTGACATTTTCTTTATAAATTCCGAATTGATTTAGTTTTCTTCCTACTTTCTTCTTACGTGGCAAAATACAAACATAACATACACTCGCCACAATATAAAATCATCCATACATAATAATCCAACTTTAATAGGGTATAAAAATTGTTTGATAATAGTACCAGACAGATGAGTAATCTTACTTAATAACACTAGTACAGAATCCACATATATGATGTCAAGATAGTTGAAAAAAAAGTGAATTACTTTAGTACCTAATCATGGAAAACAATAAATGTTTACAAAAAAACAAACAAACCTATGTGAACCACCTGCTCAAAGGATATCATTTATCTATACTATACAGTGCAGTATAAATTGACAAGAATGCTACATAATATGAACATATATAATTGAAGAAAAAAATTCATTAAAGAAATCAATTAAAAAAAAAAAAACACAGAGCACTCCCTAACATCAGACTGTGAAACTGGAATGGTTTCAGCTCAAAATACAACAGTGTTGAAAAACTTCTTTATAGTGGGAGCAATAACATGATTGTTACATAGGCCCTAACTGTTAACTGAGGGCATTGGAGTTTATGATTGATAATTGTATGATCTTGTTACTTGTCTACCAAAGATATCAATTATATTCAGTCTTGAAGATTTAGATTTGATCATTAAGACATCACAGTGGTGACATGGAAATAAACTCTTAATATGGGGGACAAACCTGGTGGCTACATGAAGTACGCTACTTGCATCATATCTGGAAAACCCACTGCAGGGGCATATCCAGGATTTGGTATAAAGGGGGACACACAAATGCAGGTTTGTCAATTTTGCTTGGAGGGAGACCCATATTTTTTTGGTCTCGCCAGCTCTCGAAAAGTTGCTCGGGGGGGGGGGGGGGGATGCGGGTCTACCCCCCCCCCCCCCTCCCCAACAAATCTCTGACAAGCAACAACAAAAAAAAAAAAAAAAAAAAAAAAAACAAGATGAATGTGACTGCGTCTCCTATATGCCTCAGCCTAAATTCAGTTGATGGCTCAAACTGTTCTTGAAATCTTGTGATAACCAGAATAAAAAGCCTCTAATTACATGTAAACTGACCTCTTTGACATTTGACCTTACACCTTATAGCCCAAAAGTCTGATCACTTTATCTCCTCCTAGTCATGAATACAAAATAGTTGAGATATGGTGATAAGGTAGAAAAACATTGATTTCACATACACCTGTATAATGACCTCTATGACCTGTCACCTTTGACCTACGTGAACAAAAATCTAATCAGTTCGTCTCATTAAGGTGATGCATACTAGTTCCAAGTTTGAAGTTAATGGATCAAATGGTTCTTGAGATATCACGTTAAGGCAAAAACCTGCAATTTCAGGATTGACCTTTATGACCTTTGACCTTAGACCTACATACCCCAAAATCTAATCAGATCCTCTTCCTATGATGATACATACTAGCACCAAGTTTGAAGTTCATACTTCAAATGGTTCTTGAGTTATCGCTAGAATGAGCCTAACACCTGAAATTTCAGACAAAATGGCCTCTGTGACCTTGACCTTTGGAATACGTACCCCAAAATCTAATCAGATCATATTCCTACGGTGATACGTACCAGCACCAAGTTTGAAGTTCATATCTCATGTGGTTCTTGAGTTATCGCTAGAACAAGAAAGCAGGACGAATGGACAACCCAAAAACATAATGCCTCTGGCACCACCTTTGGTGGGGGGAGGCATTATGGTGTTATGGGGGTCCAGTGTCCATCCATAATTCTCTGACAAGCAACAAATAACAAAACACAAAAAAAAAACACCAAAAAAACCCACAAAAGTTTGGGGTTCTAAAAGGGGGGGGGGGGCACAATCGCAAAAAGGCTGGCCGCAATGCATACTTTTCTTCCAAAAGGGGGGCATGGGCCGGATGTGCCCCCCCCCTAAATCTGCCACTGCCCCACTGGGATGCAATATTTAAAACATCAAGTGCTCCACAAAACATGAATTAATAAATAATAAATCTACAGTACATACATTGTCATCTTGCTTGAGATTCATGCGTTTGAGCACCTTATCATAGTAGCTCGGCTAAAGCCAGGATACTAATACAACATGACATCATGTACTACAAGTATTATTTGGTGCTTACCGTGCTTTGTATCATTATCATAAATTCACATGTACTGTGTCAGATGTACATCTTTCATAGTCTCAAGATCTCTGCTGTAGAGCAACTGATCCTTACAAAATTTTATGCACACCTCTGAAATCATGTAAAACCTGACTAACATTGTTGATGTCTTTGGAAAACCACCTATTTTGTCAATCATTGAACAAAGAAAGCTTTATGTTAAAATTAGTTTGACTGTCATAACAATTAGCCTTAAACAAATTATCCAATTACATTTCAATTGTTTGTATTTAATGGTTTTTTGAATTTCATATGTGTACCATATGTAATTTTCAAACAAGATAAATGAGACTGTGTCTCCTATATTTTTCATTTAGATGATTAAGTTGAGTTCTGGTCATGCTATTACATTGTTAAAGAAACCATCTCAAAGCAACTGGAAAAGGGTGATTATGTCTACATAAGAATTCATGTATATTGTGAGGCTTTGGAATCATCACAATTAAGAAATTGATCCAATCTTGCTGAAAAGCACATGCACTGCACACAGAAATGGGTACATGCACACACATGTGGCATGAATGTTTGGCCCGAACACTTCAGCTATTCCTCATCATATTTTGAATATTAAGGTATTTGAAGAGCAATCCTTTTCAGGGGACATTTCTACTATGATGTTCTTCCAAACTGACTTGAAAAGAATGAGAAAGCTAACAAATTACTTTTCACTTTTCCCAGAACTCAATCTTCTCTTTCAGTTCATGGCTCAAAGTAAGCTTGGAATATTGTGATATCCAGAATAAAGAAATAATTTCATAATTACATGCTAAATACTAATTGACCTCTTTTATTTGATCTTTGATCTAACAACCAAAAAGTTTAATCATCTTGTCTCCCCATAGTCATGCTTACAAAATAGTTGAGATATAGTGATAACAAAACTAACAAATCTTTCATTTCATACATATTGACCTCTATGACCTTGACCTTTGACATACTTACCCCAAAATCTAATCAGATAATCTTCCTGTGGTGATACATCACCAAGTTGAAGTAGGCTACATAAGTTCTTGAGATATTGCAATAACAAGGCTAAAACCAGCAATTTCAGAAATTGCCCTGTGACCTTTTGACCTACTTACCCCAAAATATAATGCCTCAGGCACCGTCTTCCATGGGCGGGAGCATAAAAATCTTGTCAGCACCTATTTCTTTTGCTTTTATGAATTTTACTATTTGAGGCTTTCACATACATACATTAATATTCTGACAGGACAGCAATTAATCATAAATTATGAAATGATAACAGCTTAAAAAATAATATAAGAAAATACAGTCTTCCATCTGCTTTATACACAAATCTTTCAATTCTCCACTAAAAGTCATACGACCGGCAATAGGAAACTTAATGTCCAAAAATGTGTAATACTCGAAACGAAGAAAAATGTCACGGAAGTGTGTAGCAACATTTTCACACACTTCTAAGTGTCTACATACGGTTAAATTGTGGTAGCAAAAATGAGTAAAATAAAGGTATATGTAATTGCAGCCAAAAAAAAAAAAAAAAAAAAAAAAAAAAAATCAATTTAGCTAGGATCATATGATAACATTTTCTAAGAAACCATTTGACCTGGATGAATAACATTAAAATTGACTAAACTGGAAATATGAAAGTCACTAGTGCACCACAAGCACACCTGTCTAAATTGTGGTATGCTTTCATCATTTACTTTAAATGCAATAGTTTTTGTAAGCCCTCAAAATCTTTTTGCCAGATTTCCTGGATTTTAGATGATAAATAGCAAGATACTAGCATTACTTAAGCTTTTGTGAAGATTTTTCTTCCTCAAGTGGAATATTAAAATACAAGAGGTAAAGAATACAAGCCTAGGACATAAAATCGAACAATGCTGATATGCACTATACACATGTGTAAAACATAATCATGTGTCCATGACAAGCAGCACACACGCTGTTTGAGGTGGAAGTGACCTGGCATAGGGCACAGTTTAGCTGTGATCTCACGTTCCTTTCAGATATGTTTACCAATTCATTGGAAATCACAGATGGAACTTATCAAAAAATCTCGTATATGTATCTTTTGATACAAGGAGAACAATACTGAACTATATTCAGCTATTTTCATTCCAATTTTCCCTTTTGCTACCAAAACTATGAATTAGCTGTAATTACATAACATAAATAAAGACAGCAGGCATTTGGCATATACATGTACACATAGAACATTCATATACAGGATTTACAATGTTAATTCAAATTCAAAAGATCTTTTTCAAGAGTACTCCCTACATGTAGGCCTATATGACTTTGTAACAAAAATAAAGGTAGCCACAAAACTTATATTTTGAGGTAGAAAAGAGTTTTCTCATATTCCTGAAGAAATACAGTACCTGTTTGGTATAAGCACAAAGACTTAAACCATGTATACTAATGATTGGTGAAAGGAAAACTGAATCCCATCTTATAAAAGAGCTGCCAGTGATTACAAATAATCTGTAATTGATATCAATCGCATCTCCTATCTCTTTGTGCAGAGTTTTGATTGATATCAATTGCAAATTATTTGTAATCAATCGTAACTCTTTTATAAGACAGGCTGTGGTCATACTTATCAGAACAAGTGATAAAAATGTATGTAATTGGGTAAAATCAAATAATATGGAAGTCCTTGACGGTTGTGATGATCATACATTACTGGCCAAAATTAATTAGCCACCTCCAGTAAAAACATGTGTTTTACTTTCTTCTCTAGAAACACAACCAAAAACTTTGTATAATGACAATGAAATCATCATTTCCAAACCAAAAGTATTTGAAATGACTTATTTCTCTTAAAATCAATAAACAAAATGCATTTTAGTCACAATAATAAATCTTTTTACAGTCAGTATTTGGTTGGTCCACCTCTTGCCTTGATTAAGGCATTTACGCGTGTTGGCATACTGTCAACCAGTTTCTTCAAATATTCAGCTGGGATGACTTTCCACTCCTGTTCAAGTCTTTCCTGTAGGTCTGCAGCATTCCTGAATCTAAGTTTTTCGATCTTCCTCCCGATAAAGTCTCATATGTGCTCGATTGGGATCATGTCAGGATTGTTGCCGGGCCACTGGAGAATCTCAAGATGGTTTTCTGCTGCCCACTTCTTCACAACCTTGGCCGTGTTACAGGGAGCATTGTCTTGCTGGAATACTGCTTCTCCATCTCCGAATAAATGTTTCAGAGATGGTAGTGCACAGTATTTGAAGATTTTGATGTAATGTTCCACATCAATAATGCCATCCACCTTGTGCAGCCGTCCCACACCACTTCTGGCAAAGCACCCTCAGACCATGATACCCCCACCTCTGTGCTTCATATTGGGGTTCAAGCATTCAGGGAGGTCTTTTTCACCCTTTCTCCTTCTAACGCGGATTGGTCTGTCATTAACCAAGCAATACCTGCTTTTGTCACTGAAGAGAACCTTGTCCCAATTCCTGTTCCTGTTTTCTTGTGCCCAGAGCAAATGATTTCTTCTTGCTGCGGCAGTTAGAAGAGGTTTCTTCTTGGCTCTGCAGTACTTCGGACCACACTCTTAAAGCCTTCTTCTTACTGTTCTAGAACTTAGGGCTATACTAAAGTCTGTCTCCAGCTCTCTTGCCATTTGTTTCGAGGTCTTTCCCCTGTCTCTGAGGGATTCTTCAATTATGGCTCTATCTTGTCTAGGTGTTGTCAATTTCTTCCTTCCTCTTCCTGGCCTGTCCTTCACTTTACCATTCTCTCTGTGCTTCTTAATCAGCTCCTGGATGGTTCTTCTGCAAAGTGCAATCTGTCAGCTATTTTGTTCATGATATACCCTTCTTCACAGAGCACGGCAGCCCTCATTCTGTCTGGGGGTGCTTTGCCAGAAGTGGTATGGGACGGCTGCTCAAGATAGATGGCACTATTGATGGGGAACATAACATCAAAATCTTGAAATACTGAGCTCTACCATCTCTGAAAAATTTATTCGGAGATGGAGAAGCAGTATTCCAGCCAGACAATGATCCCTGTCACATGGCCAAGGCTGTGAAGAAGTGGGCAACAGACAACCATCTTGAGATTCTCCAACATGTCTAATGGCCCGGCAACAGTCCTGACACGATTCCAATTGAGCACGAGTGAGACTTCATCGGGAGGAAGATTGAAAATCTTAGATTCAGGAATGCTGCAGACCTACAGGAAAGACTTGAACAAGAGTGGAAAGTCATCCCAGCTGAATATTTGAAGAAACTGGTTGACAGTATGCCAACACGCGTAAATGCCTTAATCAAGGCAAGAGGTGGACCAACCAAATATTGACTGTAAAAAGATTTATTATTATGACAAAAATGCATTTTGTTTATTGATTCTAAGAGAAATAAGTCATTTCAAATATTTTTGGTTTGGAAATGATGATTTCATTGTCATTATACAAAGTTTTTGGTTGTGTTTCTAGAGAAAAAAGTCAAACACGTCTTTTACAGGTGGCTAATTACTTTTAGCCAGTAGTGTATGTAGCAAAATATGACCTGGTATAAAACAAACAAAACAAAAACAAATAAACATAGAAACAAACAAAATAAAAAGATGAAAGAATGATGAAACCCTAACCCTAACCCTATAATGAACTTCAGGAATGCAGAATAGTGAAAGTTTTGAAAGAAATTTGAAGCAGAAATGACGCAAAGAGATGTCATATGGTAGTTCATTAATAGAAGAGGTGTAGGGAAAATGTGTATAGATGTATTCTTTTAATAGAGTCTTGCAGAAAACATGAGATCTACCTGGGTTTTCTTATAGTTTGTTGATACACATTACTTCAGTTAAGTACCAGAAAATGGTGTTAATACAGAGTGAGATACTGATGAATATATAATTTGTTCATTATTTGTTCATTTTAGCAGGTGTTTTACTGATTTTGACAAGTACATTAGATTTATCTCTTGTCCTAAATTATTTCTTACTTGCTACCCTACTTGTCCTACGTTGACCTTTTCCTCTACCCTTGCTTCTATTCTGCTCTGTCTTTGAAGTACTGTGCTTGCAGGGCTCTATTCCTTCATCTTCTTCAACTCTTGTGCTTCTTTTCCCTTTTTTACTACCATTCGTACTAGTAGCATCTTTTGGCTTTTCAGTTGATGGTTTATTTGCATCTCCCCTTCCCTTCTTCGTATTTACATTTTTGCTTCCTTTCTTCTTACCCTTATCACCTCTTCTAATCTTACTTGTAGCTTCTCTCTTTTGTGATGATGTAGCAGCCTTGGTTGTTCCTGTGTTTTCAGGGGCAATCTTAGCTTTGCGTTCTGAGGTTTTCTTTCTGCTCTTCTGGGAGATATCATTGTCTGATTCTTCTGATTTCTTTGACTGATTTGAGAAATAATAACAAATGTATAGAACAAGCATACATTATATCAGAAAGTGTGAAAATAAAAACTGATATAAAGTACAGAATAAGAGACACAACATATCAGCATGATTCTGAAGAGAAGGAATTTATAAACAGAGTGTTCATTTCAATACCTGTAGAGATAATTCATTGAAACCTGTCAAAGTTCAATTTTACTAAGGGGAAATTACAACTATAAGCCAATAATTGACTAGATATTTGTCGAACAATATTAAATTTGAATATTAAAATCGGTAACGTATGGGACATTCCCATACATGCATTATCTATATCTTCTAGTAAGTAAAGGAAATTGGTTAGTCTGGAAATAAATTTCAGCCTTTTCTGTCACATTCAGCACACTGTTTTTGTTCAGTACAGATAGTGAATTACAAGTGTACGAAAAGATATAGATTGTTCCATTACTTTGGAGGCGAGGGCTAAGTAAATGAAGTGAATTAAAATTCACATACACAGGCAGTATGAATACATCAAAGTAAACAAATTCCTAGGAATATCATGCTAATAATAAAATTATGGTCAACTTGATATCTGTTAATTCTGTTTTACAAAGATTTGTACTTGAGCCTTTTTGTTTCATTGTTATATTCCTCTTTCTAGCAGATATTTTTATGTTTATTATTAGAATCAGGCTACTTGTGAACTTTCATTCTGAAGCTCAGCATTTGCATACCTATTGCATGTACTAAACATATGGAGCACCCAGAGATAATTCATTCACACCTGTTCCACAAGCACATTTTGGAAATATTTTCATTGATACACCAATAACACATGAATATGATCATCAGTTACATCTCCTGCACCAAATATATATCACTTCTGGGCCCTCTTGCATAAAAAGTTGCGATTAAACGCAACTCAAAAAATCAAACGCAACTTGATTTTCAACCAATCAGGATCGCATATTTGGGACTTGCGTTAAATTGTTTGACTTGCGTTTAATTGCAACTTTTTATGCAAGAGGGCCCTGGTCATAATATCAAAAATGCAGTACCTCTTGGGAAATGTTGTCAATATTACACACAAAAGACATAAGGAGAAAATCTCCCTTATGTTACCTGTCCCATAATCTCCCTTACATTACCTGTCCCATAGATCACCATCATTTTCCTGGTGCAAAGGCATGGAATATTTCTTTTCTCTGAAATTTAGTGATTAATCTTTCAAACATATATATACAATGCAATGCCATCACTGATTAATGTCCCAGAATTCAGATTCCAGAGACTTTACGGACAGTTTAAGTACCAGGTAATTATTTCCCCCTCTTTTATTGTCCAATACGTTACCAAGGACATTTATACATGTACACTTAAATTAGCATAGGATGATTGATTTCATCTGATATTTTTATGAAGTTGAAAGACCCAGTAAATTGTTCTAAAAAAATGAACAAAGTTTATGTAAAGCGAATTTTTTTGTTGCTGTGATGTCGCATATGTTACCAAATCAAATACTTTGCCCATATTACTCAACTTAATCTACATGTAAATGTACCTTGACTGGAGTTTCTACATCATCAGTACTGGTAGCCTTTTTTCGCTTCTTTGGACTTTTCATGCCACGAGATTTTCCATCTACATCAAAGAAACAGATTTAGACACGGGGCAAGTGATATCTTGTGATAAGAATATTCCTCTTTGTTGGTCTTACATAAGTGATGAGCTTTTGTTTGGATGATGGATCAATCTACATAATGTATGACATACAAAGCAAGGCTTTGAGAAAGTGAATGAATGAATGAATGAAATGAATGAATGAATGAAAGAAATTTATTACCAAAAATTGATCACAATATAGTATACATTTGAAAAACAAATATTTGGTAACAGGACACCACTAGATAGCAATACTGCTAGTAGGGCATGGCACCCTTGAGACAAATATGAATAATACACTTACATTATAAATGGAATACAATACTTGTAAAAAGATTCTATGACATAAAATAGAGTAGCTAATATCTACACTAGACAGGTAAGATGGTATTTACAATGGGTGTTAAATATACTATTGTAATAAATGATCTTTTGTAGCTGTACAGAATGAATGGAAAGAGCATTTTCTTCTGATATCTTTCGGCAGACTATTCCATACTTCTGATCCTGCAAATGATATTGAATTTTTTCCATGCTCTGTTCTCACTCTAGGCAAGAGTAGCGTCTTAGCATCTTTCTGCCTTGTACCATATTGGTTATCAAAAAACTTACAATAGTCATATACTGAGTGAGGCAGTTGTTGGTTTATCAACTTATACATAAATGTTGACACTAAAAATTTGTACAATTTGAAAATGTCCAATATACGTAATGAATGAAATAAGGGCGCGGAAGGTGATCTATATTTGCTAAAAGTAATTGCTCTTATTGCCATCTTTTGTATAACACGAACATTATTTATAGTTTCAGCTGATGTGCATCCCCATACCTCAAGACCATATGATATATGTGTTTGGATCAATGAATGATATAGTAATAAAAGTACCCTCTTTGGAACAAAATGTCTCACTTGATATATAATTCCTACTTTTCTGCGGAGTACATTACAAACAGAGTTGACATGATCAACCCAAGTAAGATGCCTGACAAAATGAATACCAACGAACGGGGCAACATACACTTCTTTGAAAATATGATCTTTCATTTTGACCGACCCTTCAACATGGGCAGACTTATGTCTTGGCTTGATAATCATAAAGTTAGTTTTCTTAATGTTAACAGTAATCTTATTGGCATCACACCATTGACTAATGTATGCTAGATTCTCAGTTACTTCTAATAAATCAATATGAGAATTTCCTGGTGGAAAAGAATGAAATATATTCGAATCGTCTGCAAACAATCTGAAATTAAAGTAATTTGACGATTTAGGCAGGTCATTTATGTACATCAGAAAGAGAGTAGGGCCTAATACAGATCCCTGTGGAACTCCACACACTATTGATGACCTCGTTGAAGTAGCCCCATTATGATGAACAAATTGGGATCGATTACTTAGTCACGAAACCAGTTTAAAGGCAGCCCTCTAATACCGTAGTTTTGTAATTTATGGAAAAGTATATCATGGTTTATTGTATCGAATGCTTTGGCAAAATCAATGAAAACTCCTATAGTCATTCTACCTTCATCTTGATATTGAATCAGTTGATTAACTAGATTTATAACAAATAATTTAGAGCTGTACTTTTCTCTAAATCCATACTGGTGTTTATAAAGTATACTGTGCTTTTCTAAAAATTTGACCAATCTGATATTCACTAATTTCTCAAAAATTTTACTTATAACAGATAAGACTGAAATTGGTCTGTAATTACCTGGTTCAGTTTTATCACCCTTTTTGTACACAGGACTTACTTTGGCTATTTTCATACAATTTGGAAAGTTCCCTGATTGCAATGACAAATTAAATATGTATGAAAGTGGGCGTGATATGCTGTGGGCACCATCTATCAAAAGCTTCACTGGAAGATTATCATATCCACTTGCCTTCTTCCTGTCACATGATAAAAGCATATTTTCAGTTTCAATATAAGTTATTGGTGACCAGAAAAATGACTTTGTATTCAGAGTACACAAATAATGCTCAAAACTTTGGTAATTCTGTTCAAAATCAACCCTTCTGCTTATCTTGGACCAACTGACACAAAAAAATCATTAAATACTTCAACAATTTCAGCTGGTTTACTTGTTTCGTGAACTACGCCATTAGTCTCACGGCACAATGTATTAACCACTGCATTACTAATACTCTGCTTTCCTAGTAACTCGTTCACTGTTTTCCAGGTTTTACTTGAATTACCTTCATACTTCTGAAACAAATTACCATAGTATAACTTTTTTGCATTTCGTAAGACAGATGTGAAAATATTTCTGTGCTTCTTATATTTATCATATTTATGAGTATCATAGTTAGATGACAAAACCCTGGAATACAATTTATGTTTATTTTTGATGGATTTTCTAATTGCCTCTGTAATCCAAGGTTTGGTTTTCCTCTTAGAACTCCTACCATCGTTAAAGGGGGCATGTTTATCACAAACCTCTGTTACTAGTTTGATGAATTTTGCATATGCAAGATTGACATCTGTGGTTTCATAAATTTCATGCCATGGTAAAGCTGCAAGGTCATTTCAGTTTATTAATGTGTGCATAATTTCTAAACTTAACTCTATGTGGTAATGTTTATCATTTGATCATGTGAACAAACTGGTCAATCCATTCCTGTTTTGAAGATTAAAACAACTGGTTTGCAGAACAGAAACTTTAGTACTCCAGACATGAATCACATTATTTAAATGTCACAAACCAACCATTGTGTAATAACAAATCTCTTATACAGTGTATTTGGATAAATGCATGAGATCCACATATTACTATTCTTCTTAGTGTATAAAATCATATACTCTATCACACTGAGCACTTTACTTTTTCAGCCTACTGACACTTATTGCAACCAACTTCTTTCTTAATGTCTAATTGGTTCACTCTACATGTGGTCAGATAAATTTGTCTAATATCAACCCAAACAACTTTTGGCAATATTGAGTCTACCAGAAAAGCAGAGCTAACAAAGTTAGTAGTACTTAAGCTTTATAGAGTACATGTAACTATAAATCTGAAGTTATTGTAATGGTATATAAATATGATGTCAGTATTATAATAATGGTAAAAGATAAAATTATTATCGATTATAAACTGACACAGTAATGATTTAAAATTTTGAATTCTGAATTCTTGCAGGGCACAATTATATATTTATTGCCTAAAAATCTTCAGAAGATGTTAAAATTGTGTGTGTTATAGAAGATATACCAGAGTAACAATGTGTTGACATTTGGCCTTCCATAGGAAAGTGGACTAAGTTAAGCCCAGTTCAACTTAGGCTACTTTCAAGACTGGGCCTCAGAGTGCATATTGGTCATGAAATTTTAGTGGGTACCTTGTACACCATACATAGATTACAAGAGAGAAGTTACATTTGGATACCACTGGACCACTGGACCTGATTGTCCTGAGAACCAAATGCTCCAACCATTGTGGTCTACCAGCTTAGTCATAGAATTTTAGTTTAAAAAGATTAAAGAGATAAGTTACCTTTGGGTACCAATGGACCTGGTGGTCCTGAGAACCAGATGGTCCTACCATTGTGGTCTACCATGTTAGCCATACCATCTTGGTAGTAACACTGGAGCCATTTCATAAAATCAGAGTAGTCTGAAGCTTTACCATCAGCTGTGTATCCACCAGCACCTTCAAAATTATGATAAATACAAAGTATAGAATAAACACAAAGGAGATCAAATGCATGGCACCTATACACATCTTTTTCAATAAGCTTTTGTTTATACAGCTGTTCATGACCTGATTCTCATGTTTTATTTCAATTGCCATGCTCAAGGCACAAGAACTACAACCCTACCATGCCGAGATATCTCAAAAGTTCCTTCATTGTTTGGTCTTTGTACATTGTGAGTTGATCAAAAGAACTTGGTAGGAGATTGTAACCTGTATGGTCAGCAAAACAGTATTGAAATACCCCAAATTATGATCAGGTTGAGGAGTTCCTAATAAACAAAAGAAGAGTAGCACAAATGCTAACCAGGACCTACAACTAGGTTAAATCTTTCAACTTTTAGCACTTTCAAAACCATTAACTATGACTATCCCTTTTCAAACAAGCCTACCTATAGCAATGACCTCAAGAGGTACTGCATGACATAGATGTAGAACATCGGGTTCCTCTCCTTTTCCTCCCTTCATTGGTTTGACATCAGGTGGTTCTTCACTCAGTCCTTCTAACACAGTTCTTGCCTTCTCAAATGGTGGGATATTCAACCTAACTCATAAAGAAACAAAAATGGAATTACTTCCCTCTATTTTTATTGAGTAAAATATGAAATAATCATCCTAGGAAATTATGTCATTATCTACAGTTGTTATGATTCCCTTGAAATCTTGCGAGGTAACTAAGTTCTCTTAGTGAAGGACCTCTTACATTATGTCAGATTTATCTCAAGTTGAAATCATGTGACAGAAAATAACAAAATGTGTACATTTTCATCAAATGCCATCCAGCACTAAAAATGTGCTGCCTATAACCTTGTAGTACTAGTAGTAGTAGTGGTAGTAGTAGTAGCAGCAGCACATATAGTTGTTGTAGTAATAGTAGTAGTAGTAGTAGCAGTAGTAGTAGTATGTTGTAATAGCAGAAGTTGTAGAAGTAGTAGTAGTAGTAGTAGTATTAATAGTACATGTAGTGGACATTTGGTAGTAGTGGTAGTAGTAGTAGTACATGTAGTTGTAGTAGTGGTAGTAGTAGTAGTAGTAGTAGTAGTACATGTAGTTGTAGTAGTAGTACTAATACTAGTAGTAGTAGTAGTAGTAGTACTAGATGTAGTAATAGTAGTAGTAGTAGTAGTAGTAGTAGTAGTAGTAGTAGTAGTAGCTAGTACATATAGTTGTAGTGGTAGTAGTAGTACATGTAGTTGTGGTAGTAGTAGTAGTAGTATAGTACATGTATAGTAGTAGTAGTAGTAGTAGTACATGTAGTAGTACATGTAGTAGTACAGGTAGTTGTAGTAGCAGTACATGTAGTAGTAGTAGAAGTAATATAGTACATGTATAGTAGTAGTAGTAGTACATGTAGTAGTACATGTAGTTGTAGTAGTAGTAGTAGTAGTAGTAGTGGTAGTAGTAGTAATACATGTACTTGTAGTAGTAGTAGTAGTAGTAGTAGTAGTAGTAGTAGTAGTAGTAATAGTAGTACATGTAGTAGTAATAGTAGTAGTAGTAGTACATGTAGTAGTAGTAGTAGTAGTAGTAGTAGTACATGTAGTAGTAATAGTAGTAGTACATGTAGTAGTACATGTAGTTGTAGTAGTAGTAGTAGTAGTAGTAGCAGCAGCAGTAGCAGTAGAAGTACATGTAGTTGTAGTAGTAGTAGTACATGTACTACTACTAGTAGTAGTAGTAGTAGTAGTAGTAGTAGTAGTAGAAGTATTAGTAGTTATTGTTGTAGTACATGTAGTAGTAGTAGTAGTAGTAGTAGTAGTAGTAGTTATTGTTGTAGTACATGTAGTAGTAGTAGTAGTAGTAGTAGTAGCAGCAGTAGTAGTACATGTAGTTGTAGTAATAATAATAATAATAATTGGATTTATATAGCGCCTTTTCCAAAGGATACAAGGCGCTGTCACCTAAAGTCTATTCAAGTAAATTAAGAATTGTATAAGTAAGTTTTTAGATGTTTCTTGAAGATGTCAAGTGATGTGCTATTACGGAGAGATGCGGGGAGTCTGTTCCAAAGTTGTGGAGCAAGTGACTGAAAGGACTTGAAGCCAGCCTGTTTTCGGGATTTTGGAATGACATAGGAAGGAGCAGAGGTAGAACGAAGAGAATATGATGTTCTCTGTTGCTGAAAGAGTGAGGAGATGTATTGAGGAAGTGTGGTTGACAGTGATTTGTAAGTCTGAACCAGTATACGGTATTGTATTCTCTTAGAAACGGGAAGCCAGTGAAGTTCATTGAGTAATGGAGTGACGTGGGACCATTTTGGTTTTTGACATATTAGACGAGCACACTTATTCTGAAGACGTTGAAGTCTGCCCAGGTCCTGTTTACTGATGACCCCAAGCAAACATCCACCATAGTCAAGCCTGGATAGCACAAGTGTACTAGTACTAGTAGTAGTAGTAGTACATGTACTACTAGTAGTAGTAGTAGTAGTAGTAGTACATGTAGTAGTAATAGTAGTAGTAGTAGTAGTAGTAGTAGTAGTAGTAGTAGTAGTACATGTAGTTGTAGTGGTAGTAGTAGTAGTAGTAGTACATGTAGTAGTAATAGTAGTAGTACATGTAGTAGTACATGTACATGTAGTTGTAGTAGTAGTAGTAGTAGTAGTAGTAGTAGTAGTAGTAGCAGTAGTAGCAGTAGTAGTACATGTAGTTGTAGTAGTAGTAGTACATGTACTACTACTAGTAGTAGTAGTAGTAGTAGTAGTAGTAGTAGTAGTAGTAGTAGTAGTAGTAGTAGTAGTAGTACATGTAGTTTTGTTAGATGTAGTAGTAGTAGTAGTAGTAGTAGTAGTAGTAGTAGTAGTACATGTAGTTGTATTGTTAGATGTAGTAATAGTAGTAGTAGTATTATTAGTAGTAGTACATGTGGTAGTAGAGTAGTAGTAGTAGTAGTACATGTAGTAGTACTAGTAGTAGTAGTAGTAGTAGTAGTAGTAGTAGTAGACTTTACTGGGTAACTTGTTTAGCACAAGGCTAATTGGCCACAAGGTCTCTGTTGCTTACCTCTGATTGTATTAATGCATTAGTTGTTATTTTTTTCAAGAGCTGGGAAATATTTGGGATGATTTGAGCTTTGTTTATGTGCCATAGTCTTTGCAACTGTTATCAAACTTGGCATCCCTATCTGTAGTAATGAATTTCCAAAACACAGCATGCACGGAAATCTTCTGGCATGAGCATAAGGATGATTCGTATTTGCTGAAAGATGATATATTTCAGACATAGATACTGTACCTGAAGAGAATCTCTGCTCTTAAGTAGTTTCCAATTCCATTAAAGAATTTTTGATTCAGCAAGGTTTCACAGATAGGCTGATCAAAAGCAGTTTTCTGGATGTTCTTCAGCACATTGGATCTAAAGAAAATAAAGTGCAGCAGCGAATGTTTACTGTAGCCTCACGCAGATAATGACATATGAGCAAGCTTCCACAGAAATATCATAATCAGCACTGTCTTTTAATCTGCCTATGTAGTGTCACACAGAGGTCACAGATTGTACAAAGACAGCTTGATGGAACACTGAAAAGCCCTTTATATTCAGGGAAGTAGGGAACATTGTTATCTTTCAAATATTGCATGATGGCATCTGGATATGACAGAGAGGTTATAATAAATAGTCAGAAAACAACCAGCTACAATGTATGAAAAGAAAGGGAGGTTAGAATCCTCCTCATAAGGTATCCTGCCAGGGTAGTTGCTACTAGGAAGGAGGAAGCATGCACAAGCATGAGGGAGGGGCAGGGAAAAGGTCTTTTCAAATATAACAAGGATGTTGTGCTTCTGAGCTAATGAGTGATTACCAAATTATATCACAGCAATCAGCAATTTAACATTATCATTAATATACTGGAATTTGGTATAACTTATTTTCAGCTCAAAATACAAGTACTATGCCCCGGGGGGGGGGGGGGGGGGGGGGTGGGGACACTCAACTATACTGCTGTACATATGCGCAACCACAGGTTTTCCAAACCACCCCTAAACACGTTTATTCCAATTGGTCAAATTTAAACCCTATTCAAGTGTTTTCAGGTGCTTTCTTGAGAATTTTACCCCCTAAACAAGAAACCCGTCCCACAAAATCCACACAAGTATGGGAAAAGGGGTATCCTAAACGTGTATTGAAACAGTTTTGGCCATTTTCTACCCTTTTCACGCGTTTTTCTGGTTGCGCGTGTGTACAGCAATAATATATAGTTGACTGCCCCCCCCCCATGCATTCTCAATTTTCCAACTCCCCCTTCACAAGAAGTTGTTCTCCATGACCACATGTCCCCGAATGAAGCAAAATACCACAGGGGCTATTCATGTTTGGCTTACTAACTTAAAGGGGGGGGGGGGGGGGGGGGTCGGGCTAACTCGGCACTAGGGCGAACTCGGCACTGCGCGGTGACTATGTTTCAAGAGTTGAAGTCCACGCTACGCACGTACCCTTTTTTCATGTTTTGCATAATTTTACTTCTTGAAATTGTCAACATTACTTCTTTGCTAATCATTTTACTCAATGATATCAAATAATTTGAATTTAAGTGTTTTGAAATGTGTAATTAAATGCGAAATTCAACACAAGTGTTTGCGATCACTTTAACTCTCTGGGCTCACTCTGCGGCGATTTTCCGCCAAGGCCAAGTTCGCCCTAGTGCCGAGTTAGCCTGCATCCCTTAAAGGTAACTTAGCGTAATGCAATGACGCATAAAGATGCAGGAAAGATGCAAAGAGGAAATTCGTTAGTTTTGTCTGTGCTTCTAAAATTAGAATCAGACTTATCCAAATAAAAGTTTTCATATTATTTTGCTTAAAAGTGTTCAAAGAAGTAATGCTATATCCTAATATTTTTGTTCTGCCTCTATAAAATAACATTTTTGATTTTGTCAAATGCGTCTTTCCTGCCCGCATTTTCATGCGCCACAACGTTTTGCTAAGATACCTAAAAGGGATATGCATTTGGTTAATAAGTCATGCAAGGCAATGTATTTCATTATGGTTTTTAACAGGAGATATGTCACTGCTCTCAAACCCACAGTGCCTTTTTTCTCTGGTTACTTTTCCTGTTAGCAATTTAATGCCTCTCGCCAAGATAGTGAGGTCTCATTCCAGGTTGCATAGCAACTACTAGTAGTGCTCTAATGGTGTATCTTTAGATGGCACTCAGAGCAAACAACGAAATTGCCCCCCCCCCCAAAAAAAAAAATACAAACAAACAAAACAAAACCAAAAAATACCAACAAAACAAAACAAACAAAAAAAATAAACAAAAAATGATATGTGTTTACAAGAGAGCAAAGCAAGTGAACTGCAGATTTCTTTTATTTTTTAATAATCATAAGAAATGCAATTTCTTGCACTTTACCTAAGAAAATTCGTAAAGGAGCACTGCAATCAAGCGGTGTATATAGTTTTGAATAATGAACATTGATTAACGTTTCCTCAAATGGGGCATCAAATTCACGAAAACCCAGGAGAATTCTTGTTGAGGAATTTAGTTAGACAAACAAAAGTTAATATTTCTTTCAAATGTTGAACCTTTGCAAGTGCTATTTTAGCTTTATCATATATATGCGGGGCAAAATACTTAAAAAGAGGCTGATAAAATTTAAAGACCTACAGGGAGCAAAGCATCGAAATATACATTACATTTCTTTCTTTTTAAAATTTTAAACCGTTTAAAAAGCCATTTCTACACTGTATCATAATTGTCTTTACATGTATGTTCACATAAAGACAATAAATGCAAGTACGTTTGTTCCAATCTGCACCTGTACATGTATTTCATACGGTATTAATGTACTGTTATCATCACTATCATCATCATCCATTCATAATCATCATTGTCATTATTATTATGATGATGATGATGATGATCATCATCATCATCATTCTATCATATTAATCTGAAAATATGTAAAAAATGAATTCATTCCCCAAGTCTATCATGACTACCTAGATGATCTTGTATGAGCTCCATGATACAGTGTAAGTGCACAAAACAACCAAAATATTTAAAAATTCTACTTGGACAAATAGCAAAGTTCCATACATGTATGCCTTGAATATTCTGGAAATGAGCAAGGCTTGGAACCCTCAAGGCCAAGGCCAAGGCATTGGCTATTTCAAGCTCCTCTCTGGCTGGGGGGGGGGGGGGGGGGGGGGCCTCAGAGCCCCCCCCCCCCCACCCCCATCTCGGCTGCGACATGACCAATCGCTGCAAAATTTTGCACATTCCTCGAGAATTGTGTAAAGAACACAAATCCATTCTTATTTTTATGTAAATCATTACTTCTTTTTATTTAACAATATAATTCATGCAAATTTATTCATAAATGTACATTTTTATTGATAATCAAGTAAAGAAAGGCCTTGGAGATCAAATTTTAATGCAAAAAGTTCTTTCTAAACCTTAAAAACATAATTACATAAGAAACAATTTTGAAAGTGATTTCAATTTAAATGTATTCTATTGTTTTACAAATCTTAAATGTATTTCTTTGATTTTCAACCTTAACTTTTCCATTGATTTCATATGAACCAATATTCAGTTAGAACAGATGACAATTACATGTATAGCTTAAAGAATAAACTATAGGTGATAAAGGAGGAACATGAGGAAATGCAATTTCCCATTCATTTGTACACAAAACACAGAAATTCTCCGTTTTCGGGTTGAACATGAGGTCATAAAGGTTTCGCGACTCGGTAACGATACGACCGATTTTTGTAAACTTGGTGTCAAATGATGCGCAAAACTTTAAAGGAGAATGAAACCCTGGGGAAATATCCATTTTAGTGAAAAGAGAAGATAGAGAGAAGCAATTAAAAAAAAGTTCCATCAAAATCGGCTACGAAATGAAAAAGTTATGAAAGTTTGAAAAGTCTAATTGGCAATGTTGCTTCAAAATGGCAGGTTTAACTCTCAATATGTTTTTTACACAAAATTTCATATTTTCTCCATTATCTCTAAAGATGCTGCTTGACTTTCTGTGATCTCAACATATGTTGTGTCAAATACATTTCCCATGATATATCTTGAGCTAAGAAGGAGACAAGCTGCACCTTGAGAGATAATGGGGAAAATATGAAATTTTGTGTACAAAACATATGTAGAGTTGTACTACTAAACCTGTCACTTTGAAGCAACATTGCCAATTTGAGGATCGCCATAGAAAGTAAATTGAGACTTTTCAAACTTTCATAACTTTTTCATTTCGTAACTGATTTTGATGGAACTTTTTTTAAATTGCTTCTCTCTATCCTCTCTTTTCATTAAAATGGATATTTCCCTAGGGTTTCATTCTCCTTTTATTAAAGGAAAAGAAAGTTATGTGGTGTAAAATGCAGCGGCTTGAAATGCCTGACAAAATTTGTCAAGGCCCCCCCCCCCCCTAATACAGTAAGGGTTAAGGATAAAGCTGGACATCAAGGCACTACATCACTGGTATACAATTTGTAGGATCTGTTATAAGGTTGTTATTTGTTGTCAATAAAGAGTCTATGATTGCAGAGTACATGTATGATCCAAGAAAGATCAGGGGGTCGTTTCATCAAATCAACTCCATGACAGTCATAACTCTTGTCGGCGATCTACATGTACGGAAATGTCATGGACTTGACAAACTGTTTCACGAAGACATGGTAAACGACAACTCAATGATATCGATACTCATCAGCTAAAAAACATATGGCCCGTATTCTTGAAAGGCGCCTAACTTAAGCCCCCGCCTAAGTGTGTAGATTTAGGCCACCAAATTTTGGAGAGCCAAATGTCACCCTCTTTTAATCTTACAAAATCACAATACATGTAGTTCAGGGATCAATGCAAATACAAAAACCCACACAACAGAATTGATTTCTGATGCTTATTTCATGCCAGAAAATAATTTAGTTTCTTTATTTTGTTACATAAATATAGTAATTTATACGGGACTTAGGGGTTTAAAAATGGCCTTCCATAAATCAGTGGCCTAAGTTAAGCCAGGCTTAACTTAGGCCACTTTTGAGAATATCAGTCCATTGAATTTATCGTTAACTACCCAAACAGACTTCAAGGCTCAGTTTTCCCCAAACTGTTCCAAAATGTCAAAAATGGCAGCGAAAATTAATACTGATGATACAAACATCCTGTTTACATGAAAAGATGTGTTACTTATGTCATCTTAGATTTTATAAAGTTGAGAAAACTCGAGGATGCTTTTGTCACGTACGAATCTTAATTTGTAAATAAGAGGATACCGTAATTGTAACTGACTAATTATGGAAAGAAGAAAGAAATCGTGTACACTTTACAGAAAATGATTAAATTAAGATATTTTATGACCCAATACTTAATATTCATCTATAAAAAATACATTTAATATTACTTATATAAGCACTGCGTGAAAAGGGAAAAATATAGGAGAAATACATACATGTATAAATTGTTGTCGTTTACATTGGTCTGTACATACAAACTATTCCGTTTTCGACGCTTTTTTTATGGTAGACCGATGTGGGTATTTTTAATATTAATCTCATTTACTTGTTTGTTGTCAAGAAGTCATAAAAACATATTGTCCGTCTGTAAAATATTATAATAAAAACATCAGCAACACTATTTGATAAAAGAATGTTGGTTTGTGAAATTGTAATGGTGTTCTAAAAAGATATGACAGGTTTGGAGTGTCACTGATCTTAGCAAATATGGCTTTGTGAAACAGTTAGCAGACAAGTTGAGCGACAGTGTCGAGATGTCGCTGATCTTGTCGTTACGACGGTTCGATGAAACGACCCCCAGGACAAAGTTTGTGCTTGGCCCAAATGTTCCTTTGCCTAGAATCGACATAAAAGGTGTCAATCTTGAATTCTCACTTTCGCAGTTGTCACAAGGGTGGTACAGAAGATTTACGGTCACTATTGGGTGAGCTTTCAGGCTTGTCACAGTGCAACTACAACCTGCACCACACTAAAGTAATGAGGACCATGCATTAGCAACAAGCAGATGATAGACCTGGAAACCTGACGGGCATGAAATAACTCATTTTCCCAGTAGATCCCCACAAAGTCTATATGTAAAATGTACACTACAAAAGCATTCCACGCACCCACTTTCTTCAAATTCACTTGACAGTTATTAATATTTTGTTGAATGTGGAGGTTTCAAGGTCATGTACACATTCGTTTAAATAAGTTTTTCTTCCACATTATTAAGGATCAGTCTCCAAGTTATCCGTTTGAAAATCTTGCAGCCGTATTTGAAAATCTTGCAGCCGTATTCAAAGTTTCAAATGGTTTCCTCTGCGCAGGAATGAAGATAACATCGCACCTGTTCTAGTCTACGTACAAGGGAAAATTATTATGAAGGGAAAAATGTGATGAATTCATTACGAACTTGCATACATTGATTTTTTCCCTTCATAATAATTTTCCCTTGGACGTAGACTAGAACGGGTGCGATGTTATAGAACATAGAAATCAACAACGCACTTACTAGAGCAGAATCCAACTATGTTATAAAGAAATACTACAAAGAGAAATGGCAACAAAGATGGGAAGATACGTCATCACCCCTACAGGAAATACAACCCCAAGTATCACAAACATTTGTGTGCTACCTGAATAACAGAAATAATGAAACTATACTTCATCGCCAAAGAATGGGAAATGTAGGACTGAACGAAAATTTATTCAAGCTGAATCAACATGAGACTGGACACTGCACATTTTGTGAGCAGGAAAAAGAAACGGTAAATCATTACTTATGCAAGTGCCCCTTCTATCGTATAGAAAGAGCCATGTTAATCACTGAAACTGGCATAGAAAATGAAAATGCAATCCCATCACTTCTGAAATCCACTGACCCTGTCGAACAGCAGGCTCTGGTTAACTTTGTGCTTAGATCTAAAAGGGTATACCCCAACTAACCATTTTGCACTGCACTTAATAATTATTATTTGAGCCCAAGATGTTACGCTTATAATTAAAAGAAAAAAAAAAAAAGTGAATGAGTAAATTACGCAATGCGTAATAAATGTCCCCGCCGGAAGTGCAGATCTGTGGAAATTAACTAGCCTGAACCTTAAAACTTCAGTGAAAAACTTTAGTGAATAAAATAATAATGTTACTGCATGCAAAAGAAGAGAATACTAACAATGCATGTATACAACTGAAATATAAAACATGAAAACATTATGGACCTTCAGCCATTTTGAATAAATTTGCATAAATTTGCATGAATAATGAATTTCAAAATTCTGTGTAGAAGTTTGGAAGCCCCCACCCAGCCCTATCTGATAAAACAATCGGAATCAAAATCCGATGTGAAATAGAGGAGAAGTAGCATTTTTCGTCAATTTTGAATAAATTTGCATAAATTTGCATAATTAATGAATTTCAAAATTCTGTGTAGAAGTATGGAAGCCCCCACCCAGCCCTATCAGATAAAACAATCGGAATCAAAATCCGATGTGAAATAGAGGAGAAGTAGCATTTTTCGTCAATTTTGAATAAATTTGCATAAATTTGCATAATTAATGAATTTCAAAATTCTGTGTAGAAGTTTGGAAGCCCCCACCCAGCCCTATCAGATAAAACAATCGGAATCAAAATCCGATGTGAAATAGAGGAGAAGTAGCATTTTTCGTCACTTTTGAATAAATTTGCATGAATTTGCATAATTAATGAATTTCACGATTTTGTGTAGAAGTTTGGAAGCCCTCACCAAGCCCTATCAGATAAAACAATCAGAATCAAAATCGGCCAAGAAATGACGGAGAAGTAGCATTTTCTAACATTTGAGCACACACGGACAGACGGACGGACGGACGGACGGACGGACGGACGGACACACACACACACGCACACACGAACTGAGCCCGTTTCATAGTCCCCTCGCGGGGACAAAAAAATAATAAGGAAAGCACTCAGAAAGAAAATAGAGAGAAAGAAAGGAAAAATAATCATATATTTAGCTGGAAATTTTATTTTTTACTCGATTAGAGTCTATATGACATGTTACTTTTTCGTTCCTTTTTGGACTTTCGGTCAAAACATTGAAGAAATGCAGCGGAATTGACATGGCCTATTGGTGGACGTCGGGGGACCTAGGCTAGTCTCCTTGATGAAGCTGAGAAGCCTGTCACAATATACCGTGTCCGGGTTGGTCCTTGGACGCCCAACATAGCTGGTAGGCCATTTGCTCGACAGCCGCTGACCTCTTCAACTAAAAACTCAAAGCTTAAAATGCAACATACCCAATTATTCATTCTCGAAAATATAGTTTGTCAAAAAAAAAATTAAAAAAAATAATAATAATAAAATTTAAAAAAAACACGATAATAATAATAACAATTGAATGAGTAAATTACGCAATGCGTAAAAAATGTCCCCGCTGAAAGTGCAGATCTGTGGAAATTAACTAGCCTGAACCTTAAAACTTCCGTGAAAAAACTTTAGTGAATAAAATAATAATGTTACTGCATGCAAAAGAAGAGAATACCAACAATGCATGTATACAACTGAAATATAAAACATGAAAACATTATGAACCTTCAGCCATTTTGAATAAATTTGCATAAATTTGCATGAATAATGAATTTCAAAATTCTGTGTAGAAGTTTGGAAGCCCCCACCCAGCCCTATCAGATAAAACAATCGGAATCAAAATCCGATGTGAAATAGAGAAGTAGCATTTTTCGTCAATTTTGAATAAATTTGCATAAATTTGCATAATTAATGAATTTCAAAATTCTGTGTAGAAGTTTGGAAGCCCCCACCCAGCCCTATCAGATAAAACAATCGGAATCAAAATCCGATGTGAAATAGAGGAGAAGTAGCATTTTTCGTCAATTTTGAACAAATTTGCATAAATTTGCATAATTAATGAATTTCAAAATTCTGTGTAGAAGTTTGGAAGCCCCCACCCAGCCCTATCAGATAAAACAATCGGAATCAAAATCCGATGTGAAATAGAGGAGAAGTAGCATTTTTCGTCAATTTTGAATAAATTTGCATAAATTTGCATAATTAATGAATTTCAAAATTCTGTGTAGAAGTTTGATAGCCCCCACCCAGCCCTATCAGATAAAACAATCGGAATCAAAATCCGATGTGAAATAGAGGAGAAGTAGCATTTTTCGTCAATTTTGAATAAATTTGCATAAATTTGCATAATTAATGAATTTCAAAATTCTGTGTAGAAGTTTGATAGCCCCCACCCAGCCCTATCAGATAAAACAATCGGAATCAAAATCGGCCAAGAAATGACGGAGAAGTAGCATTTTCTAACATTTGAGCACACACGGACAGACGGACGGACGGACGGACACACACACACACACATGCACACACGAACGGAGCCCGTTTCATAGTCCCCTCGCGAACTTCGTTCGGCGGGGACAATAAATGGAATATATAGAAAGGGCGTAAATATTCACTCTTGAATGATAAGCGCCAATAAACCAAAAATAACAACAACAAATTATCTTCATTCCTGCGCAGAGGAAACCGTTTGAAACTTTGAATACGGCTGCAAGATTTTCAAACGGTTAATAACTTGGACCCTGAATTACCTGAAAAAGGATCATTACGGAATAAAACAGTCAAATTGGTAAGTGAACAGATTCGTGAATGTTTATAGCCTAGGCCTAATCTATTCAATTTGTAAACATAATTAAAAAAAAAAGGGGTCTACAAGTCTTTTATGACTACATGCCGACTGTTCGCCGGCTCTCAGAAAGTTTGCACAGCAGAGTGATAGTCCAGCTAATGGACTTAAGGTCAGCCCCAAGAAATGCAAACTTTTCAGGGATGACGTCACATACATGGGACACAGAATAACAACTGACAAGTTTGGTGACCCATGCATCCAACCGATGACTGATAGATGTAAAGCTATTAGGGATTTACCTAAGCCCAAGACCCCTAAACAAGTTAGGAGACTCGTGGGAGCAGTAAATTATGTGTCCAGCTTCTTCCCCAACATTTAGGCCATTTTACGACCACTTCACCAACTGACCAGGAAAAAGAACAAGTTCGTTTGGACCGATGAACATGAACAAGCATTTGTAAAGGTTAATGAATTGATGACTAACCCACCTGTACTTCACATGCCACAAAAATTTGGTAGATTTTCCTTGTATAGTGATACTTCTAGAACTGCAACAGGTTCATACTTGACTCAAACTGTTCAAGGCAAGGAACAAATAATTGGATATTATTCCAAAGTATTACCAAATGCATGCCAAAGATACAGTGTTACCGAATTGGAATTGTTTGGACTTTTGATAAATGTTACCGCATTCAAACATCTGCTCAAATGCTGTGAATTTGATGCATTCGTCGATCATAGTTCTATTGTTCAGATCATGAAATCAAAGGAAGAACCATGCACCAAGCGCTTACAAAAGCCAATTCTCAAATTATCAGAATACTCATTCAAAATTGGATACAAGAAGGGATCAGAATTAGTTTTGGCGGACTTTCTATCTCGCGCACCACGTGAGGATGACTCGGAAATTGACAAAGTAATTCCTATGGCATACAGTCTCTTTTCAGAAGAAGACTTAATTGATAGTGAGGATTCACTTAACCCAGTACAACCCGCAGAGCGAACCGTAACTAGGGCATATGCCAAACAGATGGGAATTTCAGTTCCAGACTTGTATCCCAAGAAGACTCCAAACGAGGAGCAATGTGAACAGCCCTCAGTAACTGTAAAACAAACGACCCGACAGTCCACAGATGACCCATTATCAATTACGAAGGATTTGCCTAAATCTCAGTATGACATTCCATATGGTCAGAATGAATCAAGTCCAACTACATGCACTTCACATAATCGTGAGCAATCTTTCACACCAAGGACTAACAAAATAACTCATGTTCATGTAGAACCTAGGCTGGTTGATAAGAAGAGAGAATCTACAACAGATGACAATAATTATAGAGACGTACCACATGACTTGTACACACCTCCTAGACCCCTTACTACTAAGGTCAATAATGTAGTAGCCGGACATATTCCAAAACAACATGACCTAGATAAGATCATGGATGTGATCAAGAGAAAGATCATTAGGGACTACAATTTGTCAATAGACATGAGAACTTTGAAAACAGAGCAAGAAACATCACCATTCTATAAGCCGGTCTATGACTATTTGGCTTATGATATATTGCCAAGTGACAGAAAAGCAGCTAAAGCTGTCCAACTCAAGTCAGAACAATACATTTTGTGTGATGGTCTTCTGTTTCGCTTATTCTTTCATGACAATGACGATGATTACACCCTACAACTAGCTATCCCAGAAAGTGTGACTGACACTATCATATCACAGTATCATGACAATCTCCTTAGTAACCATCAAGGAACTATGCGTACATACTTGACTATCAGACGTAATTTCTACTTTCCCAATATGTTCGAGAGGATCAGTAATTACGTTAAGGCATGTCTTAGATGTCAACAGTTCCGTGGTAAGCCAGACAAAGTTAGACCTTTTCACACTAGAGTTCCAGACTCATACCGTCCATTTGCCAAGATTAGCTTAGACTTCAAATCTATGCCAAATTCCATCACAGGTTATAAACATTTGATGGTTGTGTGTGATGAAATCACTAGGTTTGTGATTTGTGCACCGTTGAAGTCTCTTGATGCAGAAACTATCTGCGAAGCCTTGATACAGAAAGTGATTTGCGTATTTGGACCACCATCTTGCATAGTGACAGATGCAGCAGCATCATTGACAGGAAAATTGTTGACATTATTGTGTGATGCACTTCAGATAGACAAGAAAGTCATTAGTGTAGAGAATCATGGTAGTTTGCATGTTGAGAGACATATCCGTACACTTTCTCAGTTCTTGAAAGTAAACTTGAACCAATTTGGAAATGATTGGGTGAGATATATCTCAACTACCTGCTATGCATACAACTCTTTCTCCTCAGCTCAGTTAGGGAATCATAGCCCATATGAGCTAGTTTTCGGACGGGAACCTCCCAACCTGACAAACTTGACTTTTAATCCTATGAAAGGATTATCCCAAACCTACGAGGAGTACGTTGATCATCTCAAGAAGAAATTTCAACAAATCTCACGAACCATGCTTTCACTACAAAGGAAGCAACAAGACAAACAAAACGCAAATATCTCACAAAAGCTAAGCAAAAGCCCTATCTATTCAGTAGGACAATTAGTCTACTTGTACAAACCAAGCTCTTCCTCCCTAATAGCAAATTCTAAGAAGATTGCTGCTGAATGGTGTGGACCTCTAGTAATCCACGAGGTGTTGGACAAAACGCATTATATTCTGGCCACCCTAAAGGGAGAAATCCTAAGAGATGTGTTCAATTATAATAGACTAAAACCCTGCTTTGTTAGAGCCTCCAATGAAAGGAAAAACATAACCCACATCCAGAAACTGAAACAAGCACTAGGAGAAAGCGACCAAACACAGAAAGGACAAGATAACTCTGATAAAGAGTCAGTACAGTTCATCAATGAATGTGATGAAAACTTGCCAATGTTTGATTGTGATCAAATTATGTGCTTTCAAAGAACAGAGCCAATAGATGAGAATCTATACACCTCGTCTATAGCAGAGAATCAAGGTATAGCTGCCCCTAAGAAACTGACACAGGACGAGTTAAGGAAACAAATCGACTTACTAATGACTGCCCCTACCAATGACACAATGACTCTTCATCGAGGACGATTTAAGTCAGGACACTCGCAAATTCTCGTTTCTTTCGAGAAACCACAGGTCGAGAACAAACCTTGTAGACAAGTACAATTTTGGTGGAATATAGACATGTATCCTAATCACGAAGAATTGATTAAGAGAATCTTGTTTGATAAGATTATACCAGTTACAGGCACTCCCAAGAGGATGTTGCAGAATTTGTTTGTATAATTTGGTTGCGAATTGTGGTTATTAAGGTTCAGATATCATGTCTTCAATCTAGAGTTTTTCTCTTACCAACATACCTGAAGTATGTTATTTGACATTGATAATTTGGCAGATATGATAATTTGCTTTTTAGATCATTTTGTAATGATTATATACAAGTTTGAAAGTACTTGTGAAGAACCGTATCGAAGATTTATGACGTAGGAAAATTTGTCTTTAGACTTTGATTATAAACGAGCAGGATTTGGATTGTACAATATTCTATGTTCACACTTCTTTAAATTGAAGTACAAGTGGTCTCGATTTGCATAGAGTTATCCAATATCTTGAGCGTCCTCGTTTCTTTCCGAAATCATAGATTGAAAGAGATTAGTTTGTGGAATTTGAAGATTGATATGATTGAGCTCTGTAAATATGTTGCAATATGTTTGAAATTCTTTTTCTTTAGTATGAATTATGAAAGTATTACTGAGTTGATTTCGTTAATAATTTATTTGATTCAATATGTTTGTTGTTAATTGTAAGGAATACACATCCATTGTATTCACATCTTATTTCATACTATAGGTGATTTCCTGTAGGTTATCTTGATCGTGTAAATATGTATAATAGTGTTCAGAAGAACGAAACAGTGCATAAGTCTGCACATTTGAGAGAAATTCATGTAATTTCGTTTTGTACCTTTATGCAACTATCTTTACGTAATGGTAATATTGTTATTGATGCACTGTATGAAAGTTTGAGAGAGAGAGAGAGAGAAGGTAGAAGATAATTGCAAAGTTTCACTGCGTTGAATAACTTAACCGTGTTGAGGATATGGACATATCCACCTTTAATATATTGTATTGATCTAAAATTTCTTTTAAACAAATGTGGGAGAGCCACATTTTCTAACAAAAGGGGATGTTATGTGATAATAAGACCAATTTTACATTTATCAATAATTTATCAATACCTATACAGGAAGTGAACAGGAAGTTTAAATGTTTACAAACTTCACACTTTCTTCAGAAAGTATTACTCATACAACTTCCAACTAAAACTATGACGCAATGGTCACTTTATGGTCTTCTTATTCTCAACATCACTCCCCAATACTGAGTAAAAGTTATGACGTACTTATGGTCATTGGTGAAGGACTCAAGGTTTACCCATTATAAAAGGGGGTTCACTTCGGGACTCCAGGAATCAGAGCAGAATAGTATATAATTCAGAATAGACTTCAAGATTTACTTCAGAGTAGATTCCAGACATCATGAGAGTATAGTCACCATCAGACTTTAATACTCTAGGCTTCATTCTTATATTCATCTTTATCCTCATGTTATACTTCATCTGAATAAATATAGTTTCCAACTGTAATTGACTGTGTGCCAAGCGTTCATGATGTTCTCTCTCTGTACTCAAGAAAGTAAACTGTAATTCAACCGATCCCTACACAACAATAGGAGCGTTTCTGTCTCTAAGTGAATGGCCGACCCTGTCAAAATTAAGAGGCTAATGGACGAGAGACAGAATTTTCGGTCTAGTTTTAAAGTGGCTAAAATAAATCAAATGGAATGCAGTAAAGTGGAAAGTTAATTACTAATTTCAATGTGTGAATTATAAATGAATTAGATCTAATTATTCTTTAATATTGAATTGATGAGACAAAAGTGAGAAAAAGAATCAAATTTTTCCTGCACAAAGAACATAACCATGATAACTAATAATATAAATAATGATTTAACCAAAATGTTAACCTGAATGCTCGATATTCAAACATTGGATCCGGGCCACGATCTTTCGACCAGTCAGCACCAACCTCCCAACGTCCAAACCTGCGAATATCAACATAACTTAAAACCATCGGAGGTTTATCCTTTGTGAAGAATCTCAAATGAGAGTGCTTGTGAATGTTGTCTGGTGTGGTGAACTGAAAGTTCCCCGACATTCCAAAACGGAAAAGAATTTTCAAAGTCTCTGGAATGTTCAATTCCTTGTTATCTTTCTCATCTTTGGTACTACCTTTGCTCGGCCTAGTAGTGATACTGCAGTCTAGTTTCGCGAGGATCAGTTGCATTTCCTTACCACGGGAAGCCGCGGCGATGGTGTACGCTGGCGCTTCGAACTCGATGTCGCTGCTCTTGTGCACAGGGTTCTTCACTATCTTCCCGCTGAAAATACGCCCTTTGCAGCATGTATTTACAAATTTACTGGCTAAATGTAATTCTGGGCCTTCCGGCATAGTGAAATCCTATTCCTATTCCTATTCTGAGACAGAATAAAGAAATTCCGTTTCAAACTGCGCTGTGCATGAGCACGTTTTTCTCGTTGTTGATGTTGCGTAATGTGCACATGAGGTATGGAAAGCCATAAGCGTTCCATTTATCATAATTTTCAAGATGAAGAAATAAAGCCAGTAATTCAATTCCAACATATTTTAGCTCGTACCCACCAGAAATTTGTGAAATTAATCTGAAAAAAGTTTGAATGTTATTTTCGGCCTATATTATGAGCTCTTCTCTCGGTCTCGAGTCTCTCGACAAACAGAGTGCAGTGGTAACGAATGGCTTTAGCTTTCCATACTATACGGTTATATCTACACAGGCATGATGGTTGATTCTGAAATTACAAGAAATGGACGATTACTTCCAGATTTTACCGCCGCAGATTACTGGGATGAAAGATTTAAAGAGGAGGAAGCATACGACTGGTTACTTAAGTATCATCAGTTCAGTCATTTGGTGGAGAAATATGTGAAGAAAGACGAGAGAATACTTGTGTTAGGTAAGTCACATTCACGGAACGGGGTCGGGCTCACTCACGGGACCATCTCTCTCTTTCTTAGCTGATCCCTCCACTACTTTGGAGATTCCTGGGGCCTGTTTCTCGAAACCGTCATATGTCTAAGTTCTTAACTAAGTCAGCGCTAGTTCTCTAGTTGTCCGCTACGTGTTTCACGAAGCCGTCTTTACCAAGATGCATGACAGGGCTGCCAACTCTCACGCATTGAGCGTGAGACTCACGCAATTCACCCAATTCTGACTGTCTCACTCTGATAAACAAATTCTCAAGCTGAACCCCCAAAATAGAAAGTAAAAAAAAAAAATATCTCCAAAATCTCTGATATTCCAAATATTCAATATGCCCAAGGCCTTTTGAGATTTTCCCGCGGGCACAAAGCAAAGCTTAACCAATGAAAATCATTTTCGGTAGTGCTCAAAGATTGGATTGGATTGGATTACGATTGGTTATACTGCGTGTATGTATATACATGTGACGACTATGATGAGTGTAACTAGATGGCCGGACTGACATGGCTTTGGTGCGGCAGCCCACCCGGGGCCCAAGCCCGGCCGCGCTGCATACGTGGCTCAGCAGAGTTTGCCGTCGATCGTACACCAACGTAATAGCCAGCACATCCCTCTACGGCCGGACAGCAGGATCTTGAAATTCTTATTAAAAATCATGCAGTATTAAACAAATCTGGAATTTTGTAATTTTTCATGTGGTCAGTGAACTACATGTGGCATTAATAACAATGTAACCTATTTATTACTTATTCAATTCACTTTAGTAAATTAACGTTAATGCTGCTTCTGCTATGACTATATATGTGTTGAAATCATGACTAAAGTATGCACCAGATTGCACCATTTAAAATGTAAAATTGTCAGAGCTCCCTACCGTGGAAGGGGGGACACCCCCCCCCCCCCTTCCACCCCCCGGTCGCTTCGCTCCCTCGCAATGTCTCACTCTAAACTCTCACTCAAGGTTGGCAGCCCTGGCATGACAACTTCCTGACTAAGGACTTATGACGCCTCCAACCCTGTCATATCTTTTTTAGTCGACGTACAGCGCCATCACATGTTATTTATTGGGTAGATTATGGTAGGCAAAACGTGACACCATTCACTTTATCTGGAATTTATCCATGTTTATATTATGAAAATTATATCAAATACATAGTGTTTTTGTTCAAGGCTTGTCTCCACTTAACTCTAGTGAATCAACACTCTTTCCACATTCTAATGGATAAAGATAAAAAACAAAAACAAACAAACAAACAAACAACAGTCTAATTGAGGTCATTTCAATTTGAAAGGAACTTTTTTTCAAATGAAAAAGAAAACCATAATAAAAACGATAACAATAATAGACTGACAGGAGATAGGCCTGTATCAAAATGTGGGATTTGAAAAAAAAAAAGTTGAACCAAAACTTGTCAAATTAATCCCATCATTGGAAACTGGAAAAAAAAAAAACCTATTGACAAATAAACATTGGGCAAGAAAAAAATACAAACCTTACTGATAAGCAATGGGAACTTGGGAAGTATTATAATCTAGAAAAAATATAAATTCATAACTGTTGCTAGGTATGTTTTATGTCAAAATGAATTTAGTAAGTCTCTTAACTTCTGATTGCAAAGCTATTTTACGATATGGGTCCTTCATATCTGATCATTTAGCATGAAAAATGACGTGCTATCATAATAACCTTGAAAATCACATGTTACGTCTATAATTACAAGAGTGCTTTTTGTTTGAAAACAAATAATTGGGCGATCTTCGTAAATGATTTCTATAAAGATTTCTTTGGTGAACTAAAATCCGACGAGGGAACTGTAATATGACACGGTAGGCCAGCCATAGTCAACGGCATATTCTCTGGTTTTCAGACCCATATCAGTGTAAACATAAATTATATCAACGATTTTTAAAATGAATACTTTGAAATATACGTGTTTAAACTTATAATATGAATATTTTTGTAATTTCCATATCATACTCAAGCCCAAAAACATTATGTAAAACATTCAAAGTATATTATTATTACAATGAAAATATATGGGTTTACTTTTATAAACTATCAAATCACGACATCCGGGGGGTACCTATCCAACGTAAAACTGGCTCACCGATCA
The DNA here is from genome assembly GCA_025618425.1 of Heliocidaris tuberculata. Lineage (NCBI taxonomy): Eukaryota > Metazoa > Echinodermata > Echinoidea > Camarodonta > Echinometridae > Heliocidaris > Heliocidaris tuberculata. The sequence continues at coordinate 129,369 of CM046839.1, forward strand.
TGAAATAAATCACTCATATTTTTCATTTTACAAGAGAATCCATCATGTAATTTACATAATTTAAAAACTATTTGGCATTTATTATACCCTTCTACATTTTCTGTTTTCTTTTATTCTAATTCATTCAAATATTTGCAGTTGAGTTAAATTTAGCTTTTAAAAATATAGTGTAATTGCAACCAAGGCTACGTGTCGGCTCCTATTCTCGTCGATAGTATCGATATCACGAGATGTCTAGCTAGTTAGCTCTTCGTGAAACAGTTTAGGAAGATCATGGACATCTCCGTAGTTGGCGGATAAAGTTATGACTGTCTTGTCGTTGGTTTCGAGAAACAGGCCCCTGGAGTCCAATCAGAGTATATACATAGATCCAGCAGATTAGGAATTTTGAACAGACTTTGAACAGCATACATCAATTTTGTGAAGAATTTATGAATTTCAGAGGGCAGGCAAGGATGGTAGGTTAATAAGGTAGCACAAGTGAAATGCTGAGGGTCATCACTATCATAGGAGCTTAGACAAGTAGAATAATCTACAAGACAGTCTTTGACTCTGTTGATGAAGTCCCCACGGAGATGGTTAAGATTGGGACAGGCTCCAATGAAGTGCTCCACAGTTTCATCATCCAACTTACATAGGGAACAGATACATGTAGAAGATTTCTTTAATGTGCAGAGACGGCTTTGTGTCAAGTATGTAGAAGTGAGTAGTTGGGCTCTCACTATGAGTGCATGCCGAATGGTAGGTGATGGAGGATTCTTGGGATATAGAAGATTAACAGATGGTGGAGCGTTGTCTATCCAGAATCTGAGAGAAGACTTGGAGCGGATTCCCTGTAGGGTGAGATGTCTAACAGCTTGAAAGACTTTGTATTTAGACATACGTTTCCAGGTTAAGTATGAAGGTGGATTCAAGATGAGGCTATGCAGATCTGGGAGGTCATATTTCCTCACTGTCACTTGTAGAACTTGTATGGTAGGTGTTCCAGCATTGAGGGCTGCTAAGAACGTTCTGAACTCAAAGCGACTATGGTCGAGGGCGATGAGTTGTCCAAGAAGCAATAGCCTGTCGAGATCAATCTGCACTGAAACCGGCAAAACTAAGGTTCGTCAGCAAAAACACAATCTCATCTGGAGCTGATTTTGGCACCCCAAGGATCTGCTTAAAGAGGTGAGACTGAGTCCTGTCAAGCTTCAGCAGCATAGATTTTGTGAATTTGATTATGGATGAGCCATGCAGCATCCTGGGAATACAAAACGTTTTCCAAAGCTGAGATACGACAGTGGGGATGAGTCCGCCTGTATAGGCACCTGTGCCGGTAAGGGAGTAAAACGTACGAAGACCGACTCCGATGATGTTATCAGTAGGATCGAATCGTGCCCCCGATTTAGTGATCCCAAGATGTGGATGACTCTCTCTCTCCTCTACGATGGAACCACTCACTTCCCAAGATGATCTTGTAAGCTGTTTGGTCTTGTTGGTTACCACCACTGCACATTTAGAAGGATTAAATCTGTAGTGCCATTGCTGAGCATAGTTAAAGGCAATCTCTAACATTAGCTGCAACTCTGTTGAAGAGGTAGCGATGAGTGCAACATCGTCAGTAAGGACTACCAAGCCGGAAAAACGACCGTCTATTATGCATCCAAGATTCTTCTCGCGCAATATCTTAATCAGGCCATCGACAAATGCAGTATACAATGTAGGAGATAAGACCCCACCTTGCCTTATGCCTTGGGTGACAGATATTGAGTTGCTGGCCTGACCCTTCCAGAAGACTTTGCTTTCTAGACCTTTGTACATTGATTCTAACATATCCTGGATGCATGGGTTTAACTTAGAAGACCTCAGCTTGAGAAAGAGACCCCTATGCCATACAGTGTCAAAGGCCTTTTCAGCGTCGAGGAGAGCTAGGTAAGTTGGCTGTTTGTGAACAGTATTCAGTTCAGTGATAAGCTCGAGTGAGACAGAGGTAAGTAGGCAGGAGAACCCCTTCCTGAATCCAAATTGAAGTTCATCTGGGATGTTACTGGAGTAGAGTTGATGTTCAATATGGGGTTTGAGAGATAGTTCCAGAAGCTTACATAGAACAGATGTCAGAGTTATCCCTCTGTAATTCCTTGGATCATGTGGGTCTTTCCCTTTCCCTTTATGAAGTGGAAGAATGAGTCCCTCCTTGAATGCTTTAGGACAATATGCATGATGTAAGAGGGAATTGAACAGAGCAAGTAAGAGTCGGCGAGCCGTATCCCCAAGGTTCTTAATATGCTCAGGGGAGACATTATCAATGCCTGCCGCTTTACCCATCTTTAGTCGTTTGATAGCTTCGTCGATGTCTAAAGACATAAGGTGGATACTGCTCATTGCCTCCAGATCTAATCCATGGTTGCAAGGTTGATCTTGGTAAGGACTGTATTCCATAGATTGACTCGACACATGATCATCAGAGAGAGTATCACTCACAGCATTATCAGATGACAGGGATGAGAAATAAAGCTGCCAACCATGAAGCATATCTTCACCTTCATAAAGATGGTCATTATATGAGAGTTTACTCACATCAGTCTGGGCAGTGTCCGCTCCATGGTTCCTCTTCACAATGTGGTAGAACAATTTACTGTTGGAAGAAGAGGCACACTCTATTTCTGAAATGAGGTCGTTTCTCATTTGAGATCTGGACTGCCGTATGCTTCTCCTGAAGGATTTTTTGGCATTGATATGGTCTTTACTGGTGCTGTCTTTGTTGTCGGGACAGGATAGTAACCACACCTTCCTTGCTTCCTTAGCTGCATCGTATGCCCTGCTAACTTCAGCATTCCACTCAAGTTTTCCTTTTCTATGTGGGGCTGTGTCAATTTTGGCCTGTCACGACCTCTGAGTTGAAGAGGTAAAAACACCAGTATAACAGGCAAAATTTTGAGAAAATACTTCCTTCTACATTTCAGAATGATAGAATATCTAATTTCATGCCAGATCCTTCGATAGGATCTTTATCATATTGATCAAGTGAAATTTTCAGGCTGTTTTGGGTCGGTGATCTTGCTCCTCTCCTGCACACATATGGGCAAGATATCACACACTTGCCTATGGGAGGCAATTGCTCATGTATTGAAGGTACAGAGTGCGACGTTATCTCCATTAACCTCGCATAAGTGAGAGTGGGTCGGGCTTAGCTGTACGAGCTCTGTGGCTTGTCAAACCGTCATAACGACAAGATCAGCGACATCTCGACACTGTCGCTCAACTTGTCTGCTAAGTGTTTCACAAAGCCGTCTTTGCGAAGATCAGCGACAACTTCCCTGACAAGTGACTTGTCGGTACTCCAGACCTGTCATATCTTTTTAGAACGCCATCACAAGCCAGCTTTTAGTTAGTCTATGGGCTGCGAAAAAATAAGAAATGTATGATGGGGAGCCCTATGTCTGCGCACCTAAGATTTGACCTGAAAATGAACAAGAATTTCTTTAATATTCCTCTAAAGCTTAGTTTTATATTATTCCTAATATACTAAAGAGTAAGTTTGCAAAAAATATCAAAATTAGAGCAAGCACAATGCCATTTTCACAAGAAACGGCGGCCGTGTTAATTCAGTGTTAAAAAAAACAATGGTGCCCATGTCTGCGCACTCATTCATTTTACACGCAGTTCGGGAGTTTTGACGTGAAAGACAACATTTTGAGGCTTGAGAATAAAATATCTGAAATAAGACCTTTTTACATCATTTTGACTCGTTTCTTGCATGAATACCGATTGCTATAATAAGGATGAAAAGTTCTTGTTCTTTGCATGTTTTGTTTTATCAGAATCGCGCAGTTATGCGTGTGTGCAGACATGGGAACTGCGCAGACTTGGGCACTCTAGCCATAAATTAAGAGAAAATTTATTTCCTGATCTCCAAGCACTATCCTTTATCATTCCTATATCAAATAGTGTTACTGATATTCGTATTGTAATATTATTCAGACGGACAATATGTTCTTATGGCTTCCTGACCCCCCAACAAGTAAATGAGATTAATATTAAAAATACCCACATTCGTCTACCATAGAATCAGCAGCGAAAACGGAACAGTCTGTATACAGACCCATGTGAACGACGACAATTTATCATGTATGTATTTTCCCTATATTTTCCCTTTTTACGCGATGCTTTGATATGAATAATATTGTATGTTTCTTTTAATGAATAGATATCAAAAATATGGCCATAAAATCTTAATTTAATAATTTTCTCTAAAGTGAACACGATTTGGGTCTTCTTTCCATAATTAGTCAATTACGGTATCCTCTTACTTACAAATCTACATTCGTACATCGCAAAAGCCTCCTCGTGTTTTTTCAATTTTATAATTCTAAGATGCCATAAGTAACACATCTTTTCATGTAAACGGGATGTTTGTACATGTATCACCATCATTCATCTTCGCTGCCATTTTTGAAATTTTGGAATAGTTTGTGAAAAACTGAGCCTCAAAATCCGTTTGGGTAATTGACGATAATTCCAATGGACTGTGATATAGACTATGTTTTTTCGCCAATGAGTATCGATATCACTAAGTTGTCGTTTATCATGTCTTTGTGAAACAGTTTTTCAGGTCCATGACATTTCCGTAGATCGCCGACAACAGTTATGACTGTCATGGAGTTGATTTGATGAAATGACCCCCTGGTACTGGCCACAGAGCTGTAGAGCCCATGCCATTATGGCGCGTGGAGGCATGTGTAAACACAGAAATACTATGCCTCACAATCACCCATTCCCACGCACGGTGAACCTTGCAAACCACCCTCGGTGTTTGCTAAGGTGGTTCTGGTCATATTCGACTAGAAAAATTAGCAATCGCAAGACCAAAAAATATTATATCTACACAGTTTCGGCAGGACGGATGAGGTTTTTTTACCTTGCACATGTAGTCAGTCAATTGTTATTTGCATGAGAAACGATGACGCAACTGCCCCGAGTTGGCACTAGTCAAGCTTAGAGTCTGTGATGTGGACGTATTTAGTTATTTCGTTCATACAACTAAGCGTTGTGCGTCACTGCATGCTTCTATCCACTGAACTCTACGTGGAGTTGAGTGCGTCTATATCCCGCGCGAGTGCGAGCGAGATGGTGCGATCGCGAAGTCCACGCATGGCATGCGAATCACGTCTATGCATTGGATAGATGAACGACCCGTGCGCACTGTACTGTTCATTTATCCATATGCGTAGACGGTGCGAAGTCCACTGATTACATGCCATGCGTGGACTTCGCGATCGCACCATCTCGCTCGCACTCGCGCGGGATATAGACGCACTCAACTCTACGTAGAGTTCAGTGGAGAAGCATGCAGTGATGCACAACGCGTAGTTGTGTGAACGAAATAACTAAATGCGTCCACATCACAGACTCTAACCTAGACTAGTGCCGACTCGGGGCAGTTGCGTCATCGTTTCTCATGCAAATATTAATTAAACAATTGACGGACTACATGTGCAAGGTATGAAAATCCTCATCCGTCCTGCCGAAACTGTGTAGATACAATCTTTTTTGGTCTTGCGATTGCTAATTTTTCTGGTCGAATATGACCAGAACCACCTTAGCAAACACTTAGGATGGTTTGCAAGGTTCACTGTGCGTGGGAATAGGTAATTGTGAGGCATAGTATTTCTGTGTTTACACCTGCCTCCACGCGCCATTGATAAGCCACAGAGCTCGTACAGCTAGGTCGGGCTAACTCGGCACTGCGTGGTGATTGATGTTTCAGAGTGGAAGTTCCCGCTACGCACCATACTGTCTTTTAGCCTTAAATTTCATGTTTTAGACCCCATTCTCATTACAAGGGATAGAGCGATCTAGTGCGCGCTAGATCGCGCCACCTCTATGGTGAGAACGCGGCGACGTCGTTCCGGCGCGATCCAGGGCGATCCACAGCGATCCACAGCGATCCCAAACCGGACCACCTCTGGGGGGTGGTCTACCAGAGACAGCGCGATCTAGCGCGCGCTAGATCAATCTCTCTTTTGTAGTGAGAACAGGAAGTGTTTACAATGTAAGGATACAGCTCGCATATAGCGCACATTATACAGTCGGTATAGATCACTAGCGTTAAGCCGAATCAAATTATGCGCGAAAACGTTGACCCCATTACGTCAGATGTCATGGCAACAAGAATCCTGAAAAAGAGAAGTGCAACGATAGATCGCGCTACCCTCTGCAGGTGTGAACCCGCGGCGTGCCAGCAGCGTGCCAGTGGACCGCCCTGGCGCAATCCACGATGGAGTGATCCACTTTCCAATCTCGTAGTGAGAACGGGGTCTTATATAATTTGACCTCTTGAAATTTTTAACGTTACTTCTTTGCTAATCACTTTACACATTGATTTCAAATAATTTTGAATTTAAGTGTTTTGAAATGTGTAATTAATGCAAAATTCAACACAAGTATTTACGATCAATTCAAATTTCAACTCGCTGGGCTCACTTGGCCGCGATTTTCTGCCAAGGCCGAGTTCGCCCTTTCCTAACATACAGTTCTTCTTCTTCCTCCGTTTGGGTCGGAGATCAGGGGGTCGTTTCATCAAATCAACTCCATGACAGTCATAACTGTTGTCAGCGATCTACGGAAATGTCATGCATCTGAACAACTGTTTCACGAAGACATGATTAACGACAACTCAGTGATATCGATACTCATCGGCAAAAAAACATAGTCTATATCACAGTCCATTGGAATTATTGTCAATTACCCAAACAGATTTTGAGGCTCAGTTTTTCACAAACTATTCCAAAATGTCAAAAATTGCAGCGAAGATGAATGATGATGATACAAACATCCCGTTTACATGAAAAGATGTGTTACTTATGGCATCTTAGAATTTATAAAATTGAGAAAACTCGAGGAGGCTTTTGCGATGTACGAATCTAGATTTGTACATAGGAGGATACCATAATTGACTAATTATGGAAAGGAGACCCAAATCGTGTTCACTTTAGAGAAAATGAATAAATTAAGATATTTAATGGCCATATTTATAATATTTATTCATTAAAAGATACATATAATATTATTCATATCAAAGCATTGCGTGAAAAAGGAAAATATAGGGAAAATACATACATGATAAATTGTCGTCGTTCACATGGGTCTGTATATACAGACTGTTCCATTTTTCGATGCTGATTCTATGGTAGACGAATGTGGGTATTTTTAATATTAACTCATAGCCCGCTATTGTCGACCACTGTCACTTCCGGGTTCTCGCTTCTGTCGACGATCGTCGACAGAAAATCACGTACAATATAGCCTTTGAAATAATCCAGCAGCCATGGGTTTCATAATGCACAGGGCAAAGAGTTAATCTCATTTACTTGCTGGGGGGTCAAGAAGCCATAAGAACATATTGTCCATCTGTACAATATTACAATACGAACATTAGTAATGCTATTTGATAAAGGAATGATAAAGGATAGTGCTTGGAGATCAGGAAATAAATGTTCTCTTAATTTACATTTGTTATTTTTTCGCAGCCCATAGACTAACTAAAAGCTGGCTTGTGATGGCGTTCTAAAAAGATATGACAGGTCTGGAGTACCGACAAGTCACTTGTCAGGGAAGTTGTTGCTGAACTTCGCAAAGACGGCTTTGTGAAACACTTAGCGGACAAGTTGAGCGACAGTGTCGAGATGTTGCTGATCTTGTCGTTATGACGCTTTGATGAAACGACCCCCGGTAGTTAATTCCTGCAGGGGTACATGTAGTACAGTAGATTGTCAGACTGGCTTTGTCTAGTGTTAAAGTGATTACAGATTAGGCTTGGGCTACTAGTGTGCGAGAAGTGTGGATCTGCAGAATGAAGTGTAGGGCAAGGGTTATGAAGGAGTTTAGGGCAGCGTGGTTTAGGTCTGGGTTCGGTAAGAGGATGAGTTTTGTAAAGGCTAGTGGGTCGTCCTTGTCAAGGGTATTCAGAATTTCTATCTTGGAGTTTTTGATTGGTATTTCTGACGAAGGAAGACCGCTGTATGGGTAGGAAATGGCAGGATGAGATGAAGTGTGTCACATCTTCCTCGTCTTCTTTGCAGAGAAGGGCAGGTGACTGAGTGGGTTTTTCCAATTTTGAACAGGCGTTTCTGGAGAGGATATGTTTGAGTGAGGAGCTGAGATCTGATGATCTGTGCCTTACGAAGGTGTGGTGCCAGTCCTACGGGGAAGAGCAGTGCTGGTGAAGGAAGTGGGTTTAGGTTCTTCCAGAAGGAGAGGGTGGGTTTGGAATCAATTGCCTCTGAGACATCCTGCTGTATTCTATGGAGGATGGACTTCTTGACCCTGAGTTTCCATTTGTGGTAATGGACAGGATGCTCAGTTAGACTGACGAGATCCGGCAGGCTGTATTTAGTGAGGAGCTTGTTCCAGGACTTGGTGAGAGGTACAGATGAGATAGTGGCATGAAGAAGGGTCCTCTTTTTAAATCGATATTGCGGTAATGTAATGATTTGTCCAATCAGGAGGAGACTGTTCTGTTCTATCTGTGAGTGGAGAGGAGTGACTCCTGCTAGAAGGAACACCGCTTCATTAGCTGCACTACGAGAGATCCCAAGGATTTTCTTGAATAGGGTGTTCTGAGAAGTGTTGATGCGTGCTGCTTGATGGGTGTTCAAGATAAGGATAGATGTTCCATATAGCATTCTGGGTATGCAGAACACGGTCCAGATCTTAACGCAGAGGCCTGAGGTGTATGCCCCTACTCCATGTAGAGCGGAAAAGGCCTTTAGTCCTCTTGCTATAATGTCAGGAGTAGGATCGGTCCGTGCAGATGACTTGGTGATGCCGAGGTGAGGGTGCTTGATTACCTTAGCGATTGTTTGGTTGTCAGCTAGGAGCCATGATGTTTGTTGCCTATGCTCTGGAGGGCTACATTTCTCATTGAAGAAAACAACTGCGCTTTTAGAGGGGTTAATGGAGTATTTCCACTTCTTTGCATAGCTGTTGATGACCCTCAGCATCTCCTGTAGTTCACCTGCTGAGGAGGCTAATAAAGCTACGTCATCTGCTAGGACAAGGACACCTGAGTACCTGCCATGAAAGGAACATCCTAGGCCTCTCCTCCTAAAGATCTTAATCAGGGAGTCAATGAACAGGGTGTATAAGGATGGAGAGAGTATACTTCCCTGCTGTACCCCCTTTTCCAGGGCAAATGAGTCGCTCACCTTCCCTTGCCAGAGTACTCTGCTTTCTGCACTGTGGTAAGAGGTTACAAGCAGAGCTTGGATTGAGGGATGCACTCCAGCTTCCCTGAGCTTTGTGAAGAGACTGTCATAACATATGCAGTCAAATGCTTTCTGGGCATCCAGCAGGGCTACATATGTGGGCTTCTTTGCAAGAGTATTAAGCTCAATGCTTAGCTGAAGACATGCTGAGGTCATGATGCATGACCTCCCCTTCTGAAAGCCGAACTGGAGCTCGTCAGGGATGTCAGCAGCTTGGAGGGTGTGTTCAAGGTGGGGTTTGATGAGCAGCTCCAGTAATTTAGAGAAGCTGGATGTCAGGGATATTCCACGGTAGCTAGAGGGGTCCTGTATGGGCTTGCCCTTCCCTTTGTGAAGGGGCAAAATGAGAGCTTGTCTCACGGGTTGTGGGATGTGGGGTGTTGCTATACAGGCGTTGAAGAGTACGAGAAGGAGACTACGGTAGATGGGTCCAGCATGTATAATATGTTCAGGTGTAAGTTTGTCTATTCACTGGCTTTGCCTTGTTTTAGTGCGTCAATGGCGGTACTCAGATCTCTAGATGTGAAGTAGATGAGTGTGGTTCCGTTAGTTGGCCTAGATGGGCCAAGTGGGTCACTTGTGGGAGAAAGAAGCTGTGCCCTAGACCCCGGAGAGCTGTAAGCCTGGGTGTCGGGCCGGTCAACCCGTACGGAACCCGGCGGGTTGGGGGTTTTTGCCGGGATCGGGACGGGTCCAGGTTGCTGAGTGAAATGTCTGAACCCGCTAAAAATAACCCGGTAAATAATTGGTGCTGCAAATTGGTGCTGGTATCGATACGCCTGATGTCGCCACTATGGCGACAAAAGTACTGGTTTTGGACTTTGCCGACATGTCGACACGCATGCTCCGATGGCGACATAAAATGGGTCTTATATAATTACATGTACCTCGCCGTGGCGTCGTGCGCGCGTAAGTGATTTGTTTCACATACGCATTAGCAGCGCGCGCGCGCGACACGATCGCTGCGTATCTAGCTGCGACCGGTATACATTACGTACATGTACATGCCTAGATATGCGACACTAGCTGACTCGCACCGCATGACTTTCATTAATGCTTGATAAATTGGATCATACAAAACAAATTTTGGGGCAAATAGTTGACAGTGTGCATCTTTGAGAACTGTAAGTGAGTATGACTGCGAGTGTGAGCCCATGAGGACATAGTGCATGTATTCCATGTAAAACTCTTGTGAATTTGTGTCGGGTAACTCTGGTTTAATAGTGTACGGTCACTACGGGAGCGACCCGAGTTTAGACTTGTTTGACTCATGTCCAGATGTCGACACATGTCGACATCGGCGTTAATTTTATTGCGACATGGCGACATAGATTTTCCATGCCGATACCAGCACTAGTTATGAGTATTAATTATGACTTTAAAAAAACAACTTGATAGTGGTAAATAATGGAGGAACCCGTTGCCGATGTTTATTTTTGCCAGAAAAGACCTACGGATGTTTCACGCCAGTTTCATACAAGAAATAAGAATTTCCAAGCTGAGCGAGAAGTACTGTACAATGTACGTACAAACGTTAAACTCGCTTGTATGAATTGCAGGTTTGTCAATGTGTGTGTGTGTGTGTGTAATGTGACCATTTTGACGCTTGATTGGGTGCAAAAATTACCGTGGGGTGAGCGGGTCTGTTTATATTTTCCTTATGTTTTTATTTTAGTACTAATTATTGCGCAAATATGGTGTTTCATATTTAGCTTCCTAAGCGAGGAAGACGCAAGTTGAGGATCATTTACTCGTGCTAACAAATTTTGGATTTATATTTTTATTTTATTTTGTGCGCTTCCGCGTGTCCGCGCTACTTATCAGAGTTAGTGTTTTTTCTAATTATCTACATGAGGCAGAATTTCGAGAAAGAATGTCTGTTATTTAGGTCTCACACCTTCGTAACTGGGATGAACAGAAGTAACGCGAAGGTGCGCAAAAATAGAAAATTGAAAGTTGTAACGTTTATATTGTTTTCATTTCTCAACTTGCGTCTTGGGACACTTTCTCGCTCATTAACGCTGATAAGTAGCGCGGCAGCGCGCAAAATAAAATCAATTATATGAAATTAAAAAAAGTTGTAATCATGATTAAATCATCTTCAACTTCATTCTTTCTCGAAATTCTCGCTCAGGTAGATGATTAGGAAAACACTAATGCTGATAAGTAGCGCTGACTCGCAGAGGCATGCAAAATAAAATTAAAGATACCTGTATAAATCCAAAATTTGTTATCACAAGTAAATGATCCTCAACTTGCGTCTCCCTTGCTCAGGAAGCTAAATAGGAAAGACCATATTTGCGCAATAACGTATCAAAATAAAAACATAAGGAAAATATAAACAAACATAAAATTTACCGGGTTTCGGGCCGTGCCGGGACCTGGTAAAAATTTTGACATCTTTAGCGGTCCGGGCCGTTCCGGGTAATTTTCTACCGGGCCCCAGGCTTAGAGAGCTGTAATCATCAGGGAGAGATGAGGCTAGTGACCGGAAGTGCTCTTCCCAGCCTGCTATCACATTTTGTCCACTGTAAGTAACATCTCTGATTTCCAGGAATTGGGTACAGCGTGAGGAGTTTCCCTTGTGTCTGTTATTTTTGATCAGCTTATAGAAGAGAGACTGATCACTGTTACTGGCTGTTTCGATCTCCTTGTGAGTCTGTTGTTGATTGATAGCCCTGGATTGTCTGAGGATTCTGCGTAACTGTTTCTTGGAGGTGATGTACGTTGCCCATTCCTTACTAGGGTTGAGGGGCTTATTGGCAGCTTTCCATGCAATCCATGCACTCTGTGCTAGTTTGTAGGCTTGACTGACTTCGGCCGTCCACTCCCTCTTGCCATGGGGCAACCCCCTTTGGTGGCTATGGGGAAGAGATTCTGAGATTTTTACCATGTGGCTACTTAGGGCTTTGAAGGTTTGGTCTATCGTGCATCTATCAAGGTCAATGGAGGGTAACGAGAGAAACAGCTCAGTAGCCACAGATTCCAGTGGAAGTGTGTAGGTGTTCTCGATGTTACAGTATGACCATTTAACTTTGAGACGAGGTAATGACTTGGCCCGTGTCATCCTGTGAACTTTCATATCACAGTTGCTCTGCCTTCCACTCAAGGTCAAACAGGTAGTAACTGGGTGATGGTCGGAAGTGTTCATAGGGTGTTCATGGTGTATTGACAGGTTGAAGAACATACTACTGTGCTGAGCTGGGATTAGGAATCCATCAATGTTGGACTTTTTTGTACCATTGTCAGACATGAAGGTATAGTCTTCAGGAGAACAATGCATTGCATTAAGGAAGAGAAGGTTTTCTGAGGATATGAATTTCTTCAGGACACCGGCTGGCGGCTTCTTTGTGCGTGAACTCATGATGTCAGCACTGAAGTCTCCTGCTATGATGTTAATTGTGTGTCTATGAGTGTCCATGATCTGGGATATGGTATAGAGGCATGTTTGGTACTCTGCAACATCAGTCGGTGCAGAGTTACTGGGTAGGTAACAGCTAATAAGGGTGATATGCTGGTCAGTAGCTTTAAGCTGAATAATGACCGGGAGCAGTCTTGTAGAGTTGCATTTCATCTCTGTAGCTGAGACTACTATGGTATTGCGTGCGAAGATGGCAACGCCTCCGCTGCCTCTCCCTTTTCCTGGGACACCATGTGTAATTTCATCTTGATGGGCTTTGGCAGTGACCATAAAATCACTATTGATGTTATCTAGTGGTTCCAGATTGTGAGGAGTCAGCCAGTGTTCTTGGAGACAGAGGATGTCCAGCTGGTTAAGAATACTTTGGATATTATACTGTCTGTTACCGAAAACCCCCCTTGAATTGAATGTCCCTATTCTGAGGGATGTGGAGGCAGTTGTTGTTTTGGTAGCAATTTGAGGCTGGACTGGGTACAATTGATTGCTTGTAGATGGAAGGTTGTCAGGGCCTGGGAGATCGCTTGATCTTGAAGTGCATTTGGGATAGCTAAGAGGTGTAATGCTGAGCCTAGGGAGTAGTACAGTGTAGGCGGCTTCTAGGAGCGTTCAATGCGTGAGGGCAGAGGCTCGGCCTGACCGAAAAACCGGTGCCGGCTGATGAGGACGAGGATTTTCAGGGGTAGTGTTTGGTGAGTAGGGGTCGTGACAGTTTGGAGTCTCTTGCAGTCGGTGTAAGTGGGATGTTGACTTGCATTGCCGCTGAACCCTCAGAGGGGGCCTTACTGTCTGTGGCTGTTGGCAAAAAATTTCTTTAGTTGGGGTTGGAGTGGAGGAGATGGTGGTAGGATTGGTTCTGGCCAGTCTGGTGCTAGAGGATGTGGGGGAGTGCCTTTTGGGTTGTTGTTGTTGTGTGGGGGTGCTTCTCTGCCCTCTTTGGTATTGGTTGGCAGATTCTCTTGGGAGATTGGAAGCCTGGCCTGCGGGGAGTGGGTAGAAGCTACTATTCTCCTTTGGTCTAGCTGACTGGGCTTGTTTAGGGGACAGGTTATTGTTTCTGGGTCTGTGGGGATGTGTTAAAGATCCATGAGTTCTACGTCTGGGTGTGTGCATGCTCTGTCCAGTAGATGGGGGAGGCATCCTGAGGTGGGTTTGCAGCCTGGCCTGAAGGGTGTGGGTAGAAGCTGCTATTCTCCTTTGGTGTATTTGATTGGAGTTGTCTAGGGGGTGGGTTATCGTTTCTGGGCCTGTGAAGATGTGTTGACGATCCATGAGTCCTAGGTCTGGGCGTGTGCATGCTCTGTCCAGTAGATGGGGAGGCATCCTGAGCCGGGGTTGCAGCTTTGTCTTGGAGGAGTTCAAACCGATTGGATGTCTGGAGGTACGAGGGGTTTTCATGCATTGGCTGCACTCTCTTGGCAGTGATGCTCATCTTAGAGGGCTGCACGGCTTGGTCTGCTCCTGGTGGGTATCCTTATGGTGTACTGTCGGGTATAGATTACCGGTGTCTATGCCATGTTTCAGACTGATGGCCATGAGGCGATCGTTAAATGATAGAAGGTTTGTAATTTCCTGCTCCTTTTCATTGATATTTGCTTTCAATTCAGCAATTAGACTTTGCTTGGCATCTAGTGTTTTTTTGTCATTGAACTGACGCTCTTTCAATATGATGATTTCTCTTTTGGCCTGTTGGAGATCACAGACTACCTTTTCATGTTCAGTAAGTGTTACTTGGCATGTTCTTGTTTTCATTTCCAGGTTGTCTTTGAGTGATGTGATCTGTTTTATCAGTTTTGGGCACTTCTGGCAGGAGGAATCTTGCTGCATTTGTTGAGGTAAAGGCTCTAAGTTGAATACCATGTTCATAAGGTTATCAGGAGCAGCAGTCTTCTCAGAGTGGGGTGTTGTTGGTGTTTTATTGTTAGTTTTCTGGTTGGGAGTCTACCCTGGGAGTGAGGGAGGATGTTGGTTCTGGGTTACTTGGGGGGGAGATAGGTTTAGCCCCTTGTTGAGTTCCTTGCACGAAGGACATTGAAGTGGGGCTCCACAGGAGAACAGCACGGTACTAAGTGTTGAAGGTAAACATTTTTCGTGGTACCACAGTCCGCAGGTCTGGCATTCCATCTGCATGGGCAGGTAAAAGGCATACGGGGCAAATGCATGGGCTACTTGCATTATTGTCTGCCTCTCTATTCTGGGTTTGTGTAAGTTCACTGCTCTGAGTACAGGTGAAGAAGGAAGAGTTATTCGGGGATATTGCTTGTGTGGCATTGAGTTTTCCTCTACTGCTACACGGTTCACATAAAAATTGTTCATCTTCGTTTGTGCAGAGGTCGAGCTCATGCTCGAAGAGAGATGTGCATGAGAAGTGGAGCCATTTATTACACAAAGAACACTGGATGGTGTCCATGCATGCATAGGTGTTGCAGGCCGGACAATTTGTGCCCTTGTCCGAGGGAGTGCAGAGGCATGGCTCATTTGTTGTTTTGGGTTGGGAGGTACACAGAGCTGAACTTTGGATAGCTTCAAGGAGGTCATTAAGTTCATTAGATAGGAAGTAGTTTAGGTGTTCTTCTCGGAGTTTACTTGTGATGGCTGGTAGGATTATGGTAGCTAGGAGGGGTAAGTGCTTTCCTATGAAATGCACTTCCCCTGTTGAGTTGAACAGCTGGATTGTGAGCCGTTTTTGCCTTCCCCGATTTGAGTTTATTGAAGAATGTGACATTCAGATGTTCTTCGGAGTCTTCCTTTCATTGACCATGCTGGCACAAGGTCTTGTGCTGTAAAGGAACCCCGGGGTTTGATAAGGTCCATGGTAAATTCCTTAAAGGAGTGGAAAATCCTCATAGGGAGACGAGAAATTATTTCCTTTTCTCCATTTTTCAACATCTTGGTGCCTTTAAGTTGGAAACAGCTTGTAGATGGGCACTTTTGACCACACCCTGGGTCATGTACTTGGGCCATTGTGAAATGGGTGTAGGAGTGTTTGATAGGTGCTTACAGGCTACGTCACTTGGTGTCTATAAGTTTAGGCTAAGTACATATAGTGTTTATGAGGTAACCCAAAACTTTCTTCTTTCTTACAAGTTATTGAGTAGTAAAGGAAAAAGCAAATCCAGTATCAGTTTGCAGAATTGTTCATACATGTACATGTACATGAACACATAAAAAGGAGTATGTAATATTCACGATGCCAAACAAGATTATCACACTGTACAAGGATGTAAATACATGTACACTGTGGGAGGCAAAACATGCAAGCATGGAGCACAGGATGAAGGGTGAGGTAGAGACATGCAAAAGCTGGGTGAGAGGCATTTACTGAAAAGTAGCAGATAATAATAATCATGCAAAAGAAGGAGGGTGAATGAGTTTCAAAAAACAATATTTGTGAAGCAGGATGTACATAAGGGTGAGCACATGCAGGCAGAGGAGGGATAAACCAATGGGATATAGGATGCCAATAGCAAACAATATCTGTGAAACAGGGAGGGGTACATGCACAGATGTAGGGTGAGAAAATAGCACAGGCAGGCAAGACTTTACAACAAAAAAAGAAGCAAACTCATAATAACATGCATGGGAAGGAGGGTGATCTGTTCATGAAGCAGGAAATGCAGGGAAAAACAGGTTACAGCAGGAAAGACAGATGCACATATATTACCAGTGTGGAGTTCTATACTACCAGGTGCTGTACTGTGTCTGTAGGCTGTGTAGGTTGACTAGGTTCTGGGTTCCCGCTAAACTCGTAGATCAATAGGTGGGGCTGGTTCTCAATAGTCTTCACTAGTAAGTAGTATAAACCACATCCTTCTGTATATAAGTCTTTTGTATTTTGGGGCACTTTGACATCCCCTTTTTATTTTTTTGTCGGATAAACTGGAGTTTATAGACTGAGGTCCTATAAAGTATCAATGAACTATCATACCATCACTTTTGTACCATTAAGATTGATTCCCTTATATTTCGAGAAGAATTATGATGTGTTACTTTTTTTTTCCATCCCATCGCATTTAGGGGGTATTTAAGGATATTTAGGCGCGACAGGACAGAATTTTGATGGAAAGTACAGTCCCATGTATGTCATTTGATGTTAGTATACTTTTTTTAACCCCAGCAAGTTTTTATTCATTTAATTTGAATAAACAACAGAGATTGACACTTTTCTTACCTGAACAATTTAGTTCTACCCCAATTTTTTTAGAGAAAAGAACTATTTGATGATATCAAAAATTTCTTTTCAAAATCCCCATTTTGTTTTGTACATGGTATAAAAGTGTCCACCCTCTCCAATGATTTTTCTCTCTTTAATTTGAATTAGCAATAAATCTTGCCACTTCCCTGTACCTTAACATTTTAGTTCTACCATAGTTTAAAAGGAAAGAGTACAGTTGGATGATATTTTAAAAAAAATTTAAAAATCCCCATTCAATTTGTACATGGTGCAAAAGTTTCCGTCCCGTCGTATTCCGTCCTGTCGCACGACACCCATTCATCAATTTTCAAATTTTAAAAAATTGATTGGGCCAAAATCTTAGCTTAATGTTTGAATGTTATGTGCTCTATCATACTAATAAAAATTCACAAGACATAGCTAGTCTTCAATTTTAACTTCGATAGAATTTTACTTTGAATCTGTCTTACAAAATTTCACCATTTTATCGTTCCGTCCCGTCGCGCTAACAAAAAATTGTTACCATAGAAACGTAATTACGATCAGTCTTGTGTTTGTAGTGGAATTGTTCTTCAATGTAAACTTATTATATAAGTAAAGGTATGCAGCAAGTAGCATTTCTTATTTTCTTCTCAGGAGAATAAATCCTATCAAATTCCGTCCTGTCGCGTTGACAGGACTTTTGGCTCAGATCCACCCCCTTTTTTTACAATTCACGGGCTGGATTGTGTTGCACGAAAAGTACCCCTTTACCGGAGATTTTGGGAACATGCATGCGGTCCCTCCAACCTCCGAGTGGGGGGGGGGGGGGGGGGGGGGCGGGTGACATGTATGAGAGGCAATTCATCGCAGTACGAAGGTACAAAGTGCGAGGTTATATAACCTCGCATATGTGTGAGTGGGTAAGTCTACGTGCAATTAAAATATAAAACAACCGGCGGTAGCCCAGCATGCAGAGCGTCAGCGGCTGCGCTTGGCAGCATCTCATATGATGTAGACAGAAAAATCGGTCTGTTAGGAGGAGTTTTATAACATTTTCTGATTTCCGAGCGCGAGACTCTCCTAGACAAACGGAAGTCTCCCATAGTCAAGACAGTAAGGTAGATCCTCGCCCTTATGATTAACATGAGTAAAGGTGGGTATTTTTGGCCGGGATAAGAATTCGGTCAGTCCAACGTATGCATGGCAAAACTCACTTTAAATTGCATAGCATGCATAGCACTCCCTGAGCTTCAGTTTAAGTAAAAAATACACAACCCAGGGGCATTAATGTTGCAAGTTATACAAAGTGACTACCGGGTAAGTGAGTCCAGCTAACTTCAAGTGTACCAATCACCTAAAAATATAATTTGTGTATGTATGTACCTAGAATCAACCTCAAAACACTTTACCTGGCCTTCTATGGGTTAATGCTTAGGGAGTATGATGAAAATGAATTAAAACATAAAACCCCCTCGCACAGAACCCAACTCAGAATTTAGTTCTGCACGGGCCCTTATTCTGTGCGAGCGCATACGGGTGCGTCGACTAGTCTCCACACAAGTTGCTGTATTGTTTATTGGGAGTGTATTTCAACTTGTAATATCTCTTTATGTAATAAACATTTGAAGCTCATATTTTTAATACATAAATATATAGTATATCGACATAGAACCCTTAACATACAGAGCAAAATATTTTTGGGTGATTGGTACACTTAATTGTTACATTTGACATTAGGATTTTTTTGTCAAATTAAAGTACTATTTAGACTTTAAAGGCATTGATTAACTTTGCCCAGGATTGAAAAAAAAAATCACTGTTCCAGCTAATGCTGTAATCATAATTGCAAACATTTAGCTCAGACAGGAATCGCCTGAGTTTTATAAGCTGATCGGTCGTTTATATATGAAGATATTTACGATTGAACATTGATGTCGGGATAGAGTACCACCGAACCCTAAAGAACTCTTACCTTACGGTTGGCATACCTCGCTCTATCACAGAATACCGTACGGGCTGGAAACCCGCTCTGAAATCGCCAAGCGCTGGTGGGGTGGGGTGCTTGGTTTTTGTGACTGCAGCGCAGCGAAGAAGCCGAGCGACTTGCGCTAGCGATTGATCGCGATTTTCTCTTTTTTAGGATAGTAAACGGGTTCCATTTTCTCTCATACTTTCACATATCCTTAATTACATATGTAGTTAGAGGACTGCACACAATTCACTGACATTTGAGCTGATTTTACAATTTTTCACAAAGTTAATCAATCACTTTAAGAATTTCTTTTGTGCTTGATTTTCTAGGCTGTGGTAATAGCAAGCTAAGCTTGGAGATGTACCAGGATGGGTATCAGAACATTGTCAATGTACATTTCTCATCGGTGTGCATTGAGAAGATGAAAGAGAAACACAGTCATTGTCCTGTCATGCAGTGGATCGAGATGGATGTCAGGGATCTAAAGTGAGTTTAAACCAAGATATTACCAGGGGCAGTATTCTGAGATTCATTTTATCTCAAATAAAAAAATTATTTTATCTTGGTAAGATAAAACATGCATAATTTTTTTTTAGCGGCATTTTATCTCGTTGGGACCCGCCCATTTTATATCCGTTATCCAATGAAAACTGTTGTTAGTTCTCACATTTAGCATGCGCAAACTAAGGAATCTCTCTCCCTGGTACAGAGCGTATAGCGTCTTTACTTCATAACGCGTGTTTTAAAGCGCAAAATGTGTTAAAGCGAAAAACATGTTTTTGCTGCAAGCGCTGGAAGAGGGGATTAAAGTGACACTGCTGTCCGCATATCACACGTATAAAGGTGCAATGCATGCAAGAGGTAAGAGCGTGAGATAAAATATGAGATAAAATTCGAGATAAAATGTCTCAGAATACAAAAAGATATTTTAAAGAGAAAATGTGACCAGGCACCACAAAACCACCAAAAAGTTGCACTGTGTGATTTTCAGTTAGAGCTAAATCAATGTGTTTTTGGTTGGTATGGTCAAATTTTAGTTTTGGGTATTTCCTGAAAGAGTATACTTTTTTCTAAGTAATATAACAATTTGGAGGCACCCAACAATCTAAAAGTGGTATTTTGAACAGTTTTTTTTATTAGACTTATGTGTGTCTTCTATGGATTTTGTGGTATTAGCTTTCTTTTTTGCGACCCTGAATACTTGTCTCATTTTGATATCGCATAACTTTTAAACAGAGTAAGTTCTTGCATTGATATTTGTGCACTATGATGAACAGGATATGACTAATTAGTATGCCAAGTTTTAGGACAATCTGATTATCCCTTCATAGAAATTTTCATTGAATTCTAATCCTCCTTTTGTCACCTTAGCACAACACCTTGCAAGTCAGGGTGCTTCAATAGACTGCAAACTTTAAACCCTTATTTCTCAGAAGTAACATGATGAGGGATTGTGCATTCTTCTCTTTGTACAGTGAGTTAGGAACATCCAATGGTAATGAGTTAAATATCATTTTAAAGCTGAGAATCTCCTCTTTCAGAATCAGACCTTAACTAAAAATTCGTATCTGGCGACTTTTTTGTGGTTTTGTGGTGCCTGGTCACAAATGGTGCTCAGAATACCAACCCAGGCCTTTTCTGTACTTATAAAGTAGTTGCAGTAAATTATCTGTTAGGTAAAATGATTTTTTACAGTAGATCAAGCAGTGTCTACCATCTCCTCTTTTGTAACCCCATTTTCAGGGGGGGGGGGGGGGGGAGGGACCCCCCTGGAAATTTCGAAGACTATATAGCAAGAAATGGTAAAGGCTAGTCGCCCCCCCCCCCCCCCCATGGCCTTGACAAGAAATTGCTGTGCGTGGCCATGGGGCACAAAGATGGGGCACAAAGGTTGTCATGTGACAACAGAATTGAACGACTGAAAATGATGAAATTATATTTCACTATTTTTAATTTTGTAATTTTTGTCCTTAGATTTCCAGATTGTAGTTTTGATGCTGTCTTGGACAAAGGAACGTTAGATGCTCTTGTTGCTAATGTGAAGGATCCATGGAATATTACAGATGAGGCGTATGATGCAGTGGAACAATCCCTTACCCAGGTATTTGCCAAAACTGCTTGATACCCAAGTTGCTCTGCTAAACCAACTGTAAACTGACCATAAACTGACCAATAACAGACAAATCTTGTCCCTTGTGGGTAATGTAATGTTTTGCTTGGGCAATTGTTGGTCTCATTGTTGAGTCTGGTATGAATATTATAATTTCTTCTCATGCTGAGGGTCAATAAAAGTAAGTGCTTCAACGCCTTCCATTTTAAAGGCCAAGTCCACACTAATATCAAGTTGATTTGAATAAATAGAATAAAATTAAACAAGCATAACAGTGAAAATTTCACTGAAATCGGATGTAAAATGAGAAAGTTAGGGAATTTTGAAGTTTTTCATTATTTCATGAAACAGTGATATGCATAACATGGGCGGTATGCAAATGAGTGAACCAATGATGTGACACACTCACTTTTTCTTATGTATTTTATTATATGAAATTTCAAATATTTCAATTTTTATGGATGTGATAATATGTATGTAAAATGTATCAAAATAAGTTACAATAATGATGATTTTACATGTTCCATAAGGAGTCAAACCATGTTTTACATTATTG
Source organism: Heliocidaris tuberculata (assembly GCA_025618425.1). NCBI lineage: Eukaryota > Metazoa > Echinodermata > Echinoidea > Camarodonta > Echinometridae > Heliocidaris > Heliocidaris tuberculata. The sequence continues at coordinate 150,829 of CM046839.1, forward strand.
AAGCAAAAACTTGAAATACATGATATTTCATATAATAAAATACATAAGAAAAAGTGAGTGTGTGACATCATCGGTTCACTTATTTGCATACCGCCCATGTTATGCACATCACTGTTTCAAGAAATAATGCAAAACTTCAAAATGCCGTAACTTTCTTATTTTACATCCTATTTCAATAAAATTTTCACTGTTATGCTTGTTTAATTTTACTATATTTATTTAAATCAACTTGATATTAGTGTGGACTTGGCCTTGAACCACCAAAGGGGTGGGGGTAGGGAATGGATGTAGTTTGACTGACTCCCAGCAGCCATACTACACTTGCTTTAGTTGGGAAGCAAGGATGGACTGACGAGGGCAGCATCATCTTTGCCCCTCCCCCACCCCCCCCCCCCCCAATCTGAATTTACCTATGTAGACTGTATTGCTTTGGTATTGTTATCTCAACCACTAAATTATGGAGACCTTATCATCTCACCTCCTTTCCTAAACAGTGGAGTACCCCCCCCCCCCCCCCCATTAAAAATGATATTGTGTTAAACTATAATAACAATATTATTTACATTTTCATTCTACTACAGGAAGATTTTTATGAAGGGTTATTTTTATAAAAGGAAGGGAAAAAAATAGTCTATATTTTCCCAAACTCCATGACTTTAACCAGTGCTTTCTATACCTTTCTAATGCAAATTTTTATTAACATTATCTATTTTTCATTTTATGAAATAACCAACCTGTAGGTCAGCAGAGTCTTGAAGCCTGGTGGACGTTTCCTCTCAATCACCTTCTCCCAGCCACATTTCAGGCGCCCACTCTTGGCGAGAACTGTGTTCAAGTGGGATGTTGATTTAACTACTCTTGGAGAACATTTTCACTTATTCTTCTTTACCATGGTGAAGGACAAAGAAATGAGCAAGAAAGACAAAGAACTTGAAAGGGAGTCCATGCTGAAGAAGCAGTCCAATACACAGGGAAATGTTACAAGACAATATTTGAAAGATGAAGAGAGTGAGCAATCATTCATGACTGCCTTTGAATTATGATAGCTCAGAACCTTACAGGGAACGGTGGACGTTTCCTCTCAATCACCTTCTCCCAGCCACATTTCAGGCGCCCACTCTTGGCGAGAACTGTGTTCAAGTGGGATGTTGATTTAACTACTCTTGGAGAACATTTTCACTTATTCTTCTTTACCATGGTGAAGGACAAAGAAATGAGCAAGAAAGACAAAGAACTTGAAAGGGAGTCCATGCTGAAGAAGCAGTCCAATACACAGGGAAATGTTACAAGACAATATTTGAAAGATGAAGAGAGTGAGCAATCATTCATGACTGCCTTTGAATTATGATAGCTCAGAACCTTACAGGGAATGTATAGTTTTTTGGTAAGCCCTCCAAAAATGTATCATCAGATTTCTTTGCTTTAGATGATAAATAGCAAGATAATAGCAAAAGTAAGATGCTATTAATTTTTTCCTCAAGTGGAATATTAATCAAATGTGAAGCAGAAAATAATTTAGATACCTTAAATATGTGGCCGTGGATGTAAATTCCAACGATGTCACTGTGCACTACACGCATTTAAAACCTAAGAGTGTGCGACACACAACCACAAACGAAGCGCTGAGGTTGTTGTGTGGGGAGCCGTCCGGTGGATGGGTCCTAGCGTAGGACAGTGTACTGTATATCTTTTCAAATATTTACACTAAAATTCACTGGAAATCATGGACAGAATATCAAATAATCTTGCGCATGCATCTCTGACACAAGGAGATCATTGTGAAACTATATTTAACATGTTTCATGCCAATTTTCTTTTTACTACTAAACCTTTAAGTGAGCTTAGAGTAGGTTTGTTATTGTAATAAGGTTCTTTTGTTTAAAGGGGAAGTCCACCCTTATATCAAGTTGGTCCCTTTGTTTGAACCATTAAACACTGTTTAAACTCCCTGTTGTTTCTGGTAGCTATATGAGTATACCCCTGGATCAAAGAAAGTGTGAAAAATGTGAAAAGAATGCTATAGGTGACGAGTTTCACTATATAATGGGATGTGAATATTATAAAGAAAAGAGAAAATTTTTGATCAAAATGTATTATTATCAAAATCCATCCACTCCCAAATTTAAATTGCTGCTCCAAGCAAGGGGTAAGGAATTGATTAGTTTGTGTAAACTCATACTTCATATCACACAGACTATGTAAATCCATCTTCCCATGTATATATTGTTTTATCTGGGTTTTTAAATCTTTTTTTCTCATATTTTATCAATTTTTGCTGTTGTTGTTGTTATTAACCTGAGTATTTTGATGTTGAAATATGTTATGCTGTCTGCATATATTGTGTAATTACTGATGAGTTCATGTACCTTTGTTTTTTGAAGGTTTTGAATAAAATAAACTTGAAACTAAATAAACTTGAAACTTGAACTTGAATAGAAGTTGATTTTTACCACTCTTTTGCAATGTAGCGCCCTCTCCTGTTGAGTAATATACCATTAGAAAGCTATAAGCCGTAGTTTTTAGAGTGAATACAAACACAGGTATTCTTTGAGTGCTCTTTTCAAAAAATTGAAATGAAGAGACAAAATTCAGTTTTCTGAAAAAAGTATAAGGTATTGAAAGGGTGAAAGAAACATATCAATGAAAGTTTGAGCAAAATCCCATAAAAAAGAAGAAAGTTATGAATACAGTGTATTTGAAGATGTAACCAAAAAGACACAAATTTGCAACTCTTCTTAAAGTTGTAATCAAACACAAATTGGCACCTCTGTGATGTAGCTTGCGAGGTCCTCTCCTATTTGCTCTGTACAGAAAATTTCATAAATTTTCATTTTCTTACTTGTTGATGAAGGATTACATTTGTTTAATACAGGTTTTGTATAAAAACATATGAAATAATTATATCTAGGGTACTTGTATGATTAAATATTTTCTTTAGAGAAATGGACATTTATGTTTATTTTAGTGCATTTACAGGGCAAATGGGACAAGACCTTGCAAGGTACATCACAGAGTTGCCAATTTATGTATTTTCGGGTACATTTTCAAGTATTCATAAAATTCATAACTTTCTTATTTCTCATCAGATTTTTCTCTATCTATCACTAGTCTGTTTCTCTCTCATTTGTCTGCTTTTATTCCAATCAAGTAAATACCAAGGCGGAGTTCCCCTTTAAGTGGCAGAAAAAAATGTGGAATCATATTCTCCTTGTGGGCCATTATTAGTTATGTCTGTGACCAAGAAATGTTATTTGGGTTTTGGGTGCAATAAAACCTTCATTATTATAGCCGAATTTGCTAGCTGGTCATTCAAAATTTATATCCTATGTGACCTGGGAATGAATCTCAAGGTAAACAGTGACTTATATTCTTTGTAATACCTCATTCATAACCTTACTGCCATAATGACTGAGTCATTGGCGGATTTAGGGGGGAGGGGGGGGGGGATGGACACTTCAATGGACCTTTTAGATTTAATTTTAACATAAATCCTGGAAAAAACTTTGGATATTTTACCTCCAGATAAGTAATCTAAAAATGCATATATTATAGGCAAAATGCATGTATCACAAAAATGTGTAATAATATTTGATTTTTACCATTTTTCTATTTTTTTTTTTATTAATGTGTTTTTCTAGTTAAGTGAAATACCAAATTCAAATTTTAAGTTCCATGTCTATCAACCTGTGAAGTTGCCCTGATGACCTTTTTTTTTTCTTGTCAGAGAATTTAGAAGGACAATGAGACCTGAAAAATGTGTGATGAACTTTTTATTGCTTTTCAGAAAATTTTCTGAGATTTGTGCTCCCTAAGTGGGTCAAAATCAATTTATTCTTTCACTCTGAAAATTCACCCTGCAAATAAAGAAAGTGGACACTCGTTAATGTTCAAATTTTCATATCTATGAAATATAATGAAATATATATCAAATTAAAGAAAAATAAATACATTGTAAGACATTCTTGTTCAAAAATGAAAACAAATATGAGAAACAGTGATGAGGACTGAGCTCTGGATGTCAACTGAAGTCTCCAGATTGTATGGTTTTGACAAGCACAACCACAAATGCAATTGTTTCTCATGATTTTTATTTTTGTTGTTTTGACTTTACAAGATGGAAATGATCATCAACATTTGAATGGCCACTGCTCTATTTCTGCAATTTTCTTAAAGGGGAATTAACCTCAGAATATAAATGTGCTTATATTCAAAGATGTAATCTATTCCTTCTTGTTGTCCTACGTTGTGGTGCATTAAAATATATGAGATGGGTATAAATCAAGATTTTCTCAGCAAAATTTATCGTCTGCTAGGGATACCTGGGGGCTGCCATTTTCTTGATGTGTAGTCATAAAGATATTTTTAATCCGAATGCAAAATTGTCTTTCTTCCTGATACAAAATCCCATTTGAGATTTAAAATATTTAACAGCTATATACATATATTCTAAAAACGAAAATGTGTTTTATATTTCTTAGAAAATTACTATTTTACTAAATATAAATCTATTTTCTTGATACTATGACGTACACGACGAAGCAAATTTATTCAAACTTATGGATGATAAGTTTCCCGAGCGTCAAAAGTGACAAACTATACATTCACCTGCTTTGAGATAATGGACTTCAGAATGCACATTGTATGAATTATCTCCTGCTCTACCAGCCAAGCCCAAGAAATCATTTTCTATTTAGCAATACCAGAGAATTCAAAAATAAATCTATAAATTTCAAATTTTAGAATAAATATGTCTACACCTGTTATGTATTTTCCATCATATATGGGGATTTTTTGTAATGAAGAGAAGCAATTTAGCTCTATGATTAAAAATATCTTCCTGACCAGAACGGTTTCAAATGGTTCATGTACAACGCCATATCATCAAGAAAATGGCAGCCCCCATGTAAAGTGTTAGCAGATGATACCGTGTGCTAGAATGTCTTGATTTAAACCCTTTTCTGATATTTTATTTCTAAAGTGATACAGGCCAATGATTAAAAATATATTACACCTTTGAACATAAGTACATTCGTATTCTGGGGTTAATTCTCCTTTAATCAGAGCTTCCATTGGTTAAATGAATGTGCCCATTCAAGCATGAAAGTTCAAAACTTGATCTTAGTTGATTTTGGTAGAATAATTAATTTTGGTAGAAGAATTAATTTTTCTCTAATTTGATATATATTTTATTGATGGTTTATATGAAAATCTGGAACAATAAAGAGTGTACACTTTCTTTTTTTGCTGAGTGTTAGGGCAATTCCAAGCAAAACAGGACATGAATCCCAAAATCTCAAATTTGTGTGATCACATCAAATTTGGTGTCATTAATCATAAATATCAAAATGTTCATAATCTGATAAATTCAGACATTTTCACACTTATGAATAATGAAAATTTGCATGAATAATAATAATTAACTTAATCTTGAAATCAATATTTGATACCAATTATGATAAATTGCAAAAGAAAAGAAAAGGTCATATAAAAGGGAAGCTTGAGTTCTGGGAGAGGTGGAAAATAATTTGTGAGCTTTCTCATTCTTTTTATGTCAGTCTGGAAGAACATGGTAGAAATCTCCCCTGAAAAGGATTGCTCTTCAGATGCCCTCATATTCGAAATAGGAGAAATAAGTGAAATGTTCGGGCCGAACATTCATGCCAGATGTGTGTGACGTCCCATATACCCGTTTCTGTGTGCAGTGCATATGGCTTTTCAGAGAGATTTGGGTCAATTTGTTATATTGATAATATTCCAAAACCTCATGGTATACCTAAATTCTTATGTAGACATGATCAACTTTTCCTAATTGCTTTAGACAGTTTCTTTCACAAAGCAGTTGCATTGACTAGAACTCAACTTTATCTTTAATATTATAACGAGACGTGGAAGAAGGACGCAGGACTAGTTCTATTTATCTTAACTGACTCATATGTTTATTGATCATATCATTTTTTATCAGGAACATGAAAAATAACCAGTCAAAATATCTTCAAATCAGTTTGTTGCCAAACCATGCAACAGAACATCCATGTTCAATACAACTGCTTTCAATCTACTTGTAATAGCAAGCAACTCAACCAGAGACAGAGTACTTTTCCGTCCTCAGTGAAAGTCCAACCATTAACCTTCAAAAATTATCCTTCCAGACGGACACACCCAACTCTCTACCACTTTCCCTATATTCTAAGACACATTTTAGAATGCCACATCTTAGAATGCAACACTAAATAGGCATGCACCTGAAAGAAGGCATGCAAATCATGACCTAAATGGTTTGTAACTTAGAATGTCACATTTTAGAATGCAACACTAAATAGGCATGCACCTGAAAGAAGAAGGCATGCAAATAGTGACCTACATGTAAATGGTCTGTAACTTAACAATACAACTGGTATGACATGTATACATGTAACACCTGTAGTGCCTACCAAAGTCATATCACTACAACTCTCCCCTACTTAACTAATCTCCTCCCGGAGATTAATTCATTATAATGATGATCAATTTCATAACTTTTAACGTTGTCACTTATACAAACTGAGTTCCTTTACAGAACATCTTTATAAGCTTTATAATCCATCACATCATCAAAATCTTGAAAAAGGACGTTCATAAAAGAAGATCAGCAGACTGATCTAATTTAGACTTGGGTCATAAGAAATTGATTGCATGCATACAAATACTTGGTGCAAGCATGACACAGCAAATAATTATGCATTTGACTACCAAATACACAAAAAGGTAGTAATTGTCAATTTACAAAGTCGACAGCCATTTCTTATCACCAGAACAATTGGTACTATATTATAGACATGAAATCTCATGAAAAAAAATACGTAAATCGATACCATAGCAGAGCTTGTGCTAGAAATTGATGCATATAATACTACTTGTGCATTAAATCGCACTAGAACTCTTAAAGTGATTTTCCTCAAAATTCCAAAATAACCTCACAATACTGTATTGTAACGTCACTGGACAACAATATGATCAACCAACATTATAAAAATTTGTATAAATTCAATCCCTAAACTGCATGCATACAAGTTAGAGTGTAATTGATTTAGCTGAATATATGATTCTGATACAACAAACATAATACACTTATGACCAGTTATTTCTTATTTTCAAATGCTTACATGTAGTGTGTCAATCAAAGAATATCAAATGCTAGACTGTGGCAGTCGAAATGGATTTGGATGCCTACCCCTGTTGCTCCGTGTACTTCGCCTAAGCAGGGGGGGGGGGGGGGTAGGAAACAACTCGGGCATTGGCATAGGTGCAACACGAGGAATCTCCCCTACTATTTCCTTACCAACACCTAGCTCTCTATTTTCTGATCTATACCCCCTAATTAGCATTTCTTCCGAGTCTGAATCATCAGACTGATTAAAGCAAGAACTATAAGGGGTCTCCCCTACTTTGCCTTTACCAACATCAGCTCTAGAATCAGAATCATTTCTACACTCTTAAAAAAGTTGGGCAAAAAAATGCCCAATTTTTAACCAACACTGGGCAACATACTGTCCACACAACTTTTGGTTAAAATTTGCCCAACTGATGTTGGGCAATCCATTTACTATGTTGTTGGGCAAATTAAATTGCCCATCAGTTGGTGACCCATTAGATTTTACCCAACTCTACAATTGCCCAACTGTTGGTTATATTCTCAGTTGGGTAATTATTGCCCAACCAATCTTACCCAATAGGATTGCCCAACCCTCTATTTGTTCAGCTGTTTGGTAACAAATATCATGTGGTTGGGCAAATTCAGCTGCCCAATTTATTGTTTCCTTTTTCCTCCAACCTAGGTAAAAAAAAATGAAATCTGCTTGTTACGTCCTTCTGGGTCTTAACCTAATCAATCCTAACCTATCCTATTTTAAGCTATCCTATCCTATATCTTAACCTATCCTATCCTAGTCCTATCCTATCCAGTTAGTGCAAACTAGTGCAAGCTCTTATATACCCCTTATATTTTTTTATGCATTCGGTGACGGTTATAAATCGGGCCACCCCAAACCATACGCTACTAAAAATTCATGAATATTCATATAAGTGTTTTCCCCAATATTGGGTAAAAATATTTACCACAAGTTGGGCAAAAGCGAATTTCTAACCAACCATCAGTTACCCAACAAAATTTACCCAACTGGCAAAGGAAATGTGACAAAATTACACAACAACAGGGCAACAAGTACCCAACCCATAATTACCAAATACTGTTGGTAAATATATGCCCAATATTTAGGTAAAAAGTATTGACCAATATTGGTTACACCACTCGAGTGTCCAGTTGGTTAATAATAGCCCAGAATTGGGAATATTTTTAACCATGCAACCAGCAGTTACCCAACTAAATTTACCCAACATTTTAAGAGTGTACTCAAGATCATCACTTCCTCAGTCTCAGAATCATCATCATCAATTTTGTCAACATGTTGAACTACAGGGTCAATTCGCAACAATCGTCGATGAACTACTTTTTCACTGCCCCCTCGGACAGGTCTGATAGCATAAACATCTTTCTCTTTGTTATGCCATGCAACAACATACCGGTCTTTCTCATACACATCTTTAATTTTATGCCGGCCAGGAAATGCACATCGCTTCAAAAGTACTTGGGTACCTATTGAAATGGCATTACCAAAAGATGGGGCCTTGTCATCACACAACACTTTATTACGGTGTGCAGACTGCTTGATTTTGTCTTGAACTATCTGATAAGTACGGTCTAAGAGCTCAGCTTGTTGTTTTACAAATTCCTGATTCCAATCACAGTCTGTGCGACCTAAAATTTGATCAAGAGGGATGAGTGGTTCCCGACCAAACATTAAAGTGTACGGAGCTATTCCAGTAGTGCAGTGTGGTGTTGTGTTGTACACAAAGACCAAATGAGATAAGAACTCTGGCCATCTATGTCTCATCTGCTGGTCTACAGATTTTATCAAGCCAAAGAGAGTACGATTGAAACGCTCAGCTTGAGCGTTTCCTTCAGGATGACATGGGGACGTATGGGTTTTTGTAATTCCATACAATTTGCAAAGCTCCTTCACAACTCCTCCCTCAAAATTACGACCTTGATCGCTGTGAATTCTACTTGGAATTCCAAACTTCGTGAACCATTGGTCCCTAAGAGCCTTTGCTGCAGTTACAGCACTTTGGTCTTTGCACGGCACGGCTTGTGTGAATTTAGTGAATACATCGGTAATGACCAACACATCCTCTACACCACCTCGTCCTTTATCAACTTTGACGAAGTCTATTGCTACGACTTCTAAGGGCCGAAAGGCTAACAAATGTCTCATAGGAGTTCTAGTGCGGGGTTGTGATATCTTAGCTACTACACATTGTGTACAATGGCTAACATGATTATGCACTGATGTAGCCATTCTTGGCCAATAGACACGTCTCCTAAGTATTGAAAAAGTCCTAGTGACTCCCTGGTGCCCCCATCCATCATGGGCTCCTTCTAAGACTTGAGAACGAAGACACTCTGGTAACAAATACTGAAAATTTTCACCATGCATAGGATCATTTACATGTCGACAGAGTACTCCATTCTTCTCAACAATTCTAGACCATTGCCATAACCAACGTTTAACTTCTGGTGGTTCCTTCTCAGAACCTGCAATCCCATCTCCAGGATTCCACCCTTGATCCCATCGTTTCCACACATACTTAAGGACAGGGTCTGATCTTTGCAAGGCTATCAATTGACTTTGAGACAAGGAAGGAAATAAGCCAGGGGGAGCTGTGTCAGAAGGAATGTTACATGTACTTTGATTCACCTCTGCCCTGCAAGATAGAGCTGTTTTGGTACTCGTAGTACACAATGTCTCACACATTACACGCTCAACCTCTGCGGCAGGGAAGTGCTCAGGATATCGCCTTAAAGCATCTGCGCACTTATTACTTTTACCAGAACGAAACTTGATGTCAAAATTAAAAGAAGCTAGCTGCGCAACCCATCTCATTGCACATGACTCTAACTTGGCTGTTTGTATGTGGGCTAAGGGGTTATTATCCGTTAAAACTGTAAAAGGTGTCCCTAACAAATAATCTCGAAATTTATCGACCACAGCCCACTTCAAGGCTAACAATTCTAACTTGAAGGAACTGTAATCCGGATAATTCTTCTCGGCACCTCTTAATCCCCGACTGGCATATGCCACTGGGTGGGGAACGCCATCACTATCTTCTTGCATCAAACATGCACCTAGGCCCTTCAGAGAGGCATCAATTTCCAAAATAAACGGCCTCAAAAAATCAGGATATCTCAACACTGGAACACTTGTCAGTGTTGATTTCAAATCATCAAACGCGCTTTAAGCTTCTTGCGACCATGCAAAAGACTGTGTCGGGTTTTTGCACTTTCCTTTCACAACTGGAGGTAAGATTGCATGGAGTGGGGCTGCTAAAGAAGAGAAATTTTTAACAAAACGCCTATAATAACTAGCCAGCCCTAGAAATGATCGCAATTCATCAGCACTGGCAGGCACTGGCCAATCCAACACTTTTTGAACTTTGTCTTTATCTACAGAAATACCTTCAGCACTCACTACATGACCTAAATAATTAACTTCTGTTCTAAATAGGTCACATTTCTTTCCTTTGACCTTTAAACCAAACTTTCCTAGTCTTTACAGCACTTTGTCTAGGGTTTCTAAATGAACATCAAATGAAGGCGAAAACAAAAGAATATCATCTAAGTAAATCAATAGCTCCGTTAAGTTCATGTCTCCTAAACATCGCTCCATTACTCTTTGAAAAGTGCTTGGAGCATTAACTAAACCGAAGGGCATACAATTGCATTCAAATAACCCAAATGGAACTCTAAATGCTGTTTTCTTCTTGGAATCAAAATCCATCTCCACTTGGTGGTATCCATGAGCTAAATCAAGAGATGAAAAATAAATATCACCACTGAGTGCTTCAAGCGACTCGTCAATACGTGGCAACGGAAAAGCATCTTTCAATGTCTTTTTGTTTAACTGTCGAAAGTCGACACAGATGTGCAAGCTGCCATCTTTCTTCTTAACAAGCACCACAGGGCTTGCATAAGGGCTAGTACTAGGTTCTATGATACCTTGATCTAACAAATGTTGCAAAGTGTTCTTTACTTCCTTCACATAATGGGGAGGAATTCTTCGATAAGGTTGATTAACTGCCTGATCATCAGTTGTCTTTATCTTATGAGGCACTTCATTACAATGGCCAACATCAAAATCACCTTTGGAGAATACAGCATCATGCTTTTGGATGAGCCGTACCACTTGCTCTTTTTCATGTTGAGATAATTTACAAGATTTCAAATCCAAACCAGGAGGCAGTGAATACTGACTTCCATCACTAAACGTGAACACTTCTGTTCCTGAACTTTCTTGATTATGAATAGGGGTAGGCATGTTACTCTCTCCCAAGTCTCCATCAGGAGCATCTTCATGGGACTCTACAAGTACATTGCAAACAGAAATACTGAGATGCTGATCCTGAGACTCGACTACAATTTCATTAGAAGCTGACACCTCCATCACATCTACTAACTTGGTATATGGAGGAATCACTAAAGGCCGAGACCCAAGATTTGCAACAAGGACTGAGACTGTCTTCCCATTACTTATTTCGCAAGTGTCATAAATGATACAAGTCTCCCCTACTTCATGGTTCCCTTCCACTGTGACCAATTTGTCTCTCAAAGCATTTGGTGGGGTTCTCAATTGACACACTACAGTTTGCACCTGTCTGGAATGAATGACCATTGGCTTCCTACCAGTTCTACCATTCACGCGAATACTTTTCTTTGGTTTTACCTCTTCCTTATGATTGGAATCTACAGGTTTTGTAAGATCTAACCATTGCATTGTAACATTCCAAGCTTCAGCATCTGGGCCATCAAACTCAGCAGCATAGTCTTTCAATTTATACAACACATTACAACCCAACAACACAGGGCTACGCTTCCGATTACCAAAAACCTTCCCCTGAGCAGAATCATTAATGATAAAAAAATGTGCATCAATACTCTTATTCTGTACAGAAAGTGGAATTTCCACATATCCTTCAATAGGTATTTGTAGACCATTTGCACCCACATCTTGTACACATATCTTCATGGGCTCCAAAATACTCAAGTTTTCAGCCAAACAATCATAATAAAATGTTGAACTAATCAATGATGTTTCTGCCCCAGTATCTAAAGTACACTCCACTGAAACACCAGCTAAAGAAACTACTGCTTTTGGGCTTTCTCTAACCAACTTATCTAAAACTTCATCAGGTGTCAGACTTTGTGTATTACCATGCACATTTACTAATACGTGAATTGACCGATTGAGTTTTCCCCTCCACAGTTTGGCCCAACACTACAGAGGGGGATAGGCGTTTAAATCACCTGGTGCCTGGAAATCATAATTTCTACTCTGCAACTCTTTCTGCAATTCCCAACACTTTGCCCGAATGTGACCTTTCTTACCACAATGATAGCAGTTAGGGATACTCTTCTGCCTTGGCTGAGATTTTTGTGCTATTAACTCTGACAACTGTTCTTGCTGACGTTCCAACATAACTTGTTGCTGCTGCACACATTGTTCTAATGTAGCTTGCTGTTGGACCAAATGATTAATCAAATCTTTTCCAGCATCTCTGGAATTAATACTACTAGCCCCTTCAGGACAATCGTCAACTGACACCTCAAAAACTGTTCCCTGTTTTGCAGTACTCTTGGGTCTAGTATCAAAACTATCCAATAAATCTAGAGCATAATCTCGAATTTCCAGAAACGTTTTCCCCGAATTTGCCAGCTGTATGCGCCGAAGTTCAAGGCGTATGCTGTGACTACGTGCTCCGGCCACAAATTTATCAATGAGAGCCGAATCCTTCAGGCTTTTGTATGCCTGCTGTTCACTAGTTTGGGACACATTTATGATATCATCATACATACACATTAGAGCCCTAGAAAACTCATCCAAAGATTCCCCCTCATGTTGTACTCGCTCATGAAATCTCCTTTGGAGGAACTGAGTGGTTTGTTTAGTACCAAAGTGGCGCTTCAACAGATTTAACAAAGAATCTAGATCATTAGAAGAGATAGAGTGACACCTAACTTCTTGACGTGCATCTCCATCTAAATGGTTCAAGATCACTTGTGCCTTTTGACTAACTGGAATATCACACTGATCACAATAAATATCTACTTCTTCTAACCACTGAGACAAAGTAAGATTATCAGAAGAGTATCTACCAGAAAATCTTGGTAATTTAGGTGCACGTAAATGGGTCACTCTACCCCCTAGCTTGACCCTGCAAAACATTAGTAAGACCAGAGATAAGCTTCTCCACTAAACCATCTATTTCTTCAGCCATTTTGTAACTTACAACCACTTCAAACAAAAAAATCAGTATCAATGCTACATAAAAGTACTTCATATTATCAAACAATCAAGGTTTACAGTCTGCAAATTCAGAAGAATTATCACTGTCTTTAGATAGACAAGTTCACACTATACTGTCACTGTCAGAGTTTTATTATCAGGTTTGCAACATTGTATCTATATGGTGGAATCTTGCTTAACGCCTTACTGTCACTGCATATGAAACCGCAGACTCGTTGACAACTTCAGGAGGCAGGTTAATGTCAATCTTGAAGTTACATGTAAAATATCGCTGTTCCTTGAAGAAATAAGTCACTTACACCGGAATACCTGACTCGACTGGCTGCCAATGTATAGTAGCAATGGCGAGTAACTCGTAAACAACTTGCATTCTGTAACATAACGTGCTGTGCATACTTTTTCCCTTCTCATGATAACACTTTGAAGAACCGCAAACGGTGAATACATGACATCGACATCAAACTCACATATTTACTTCAAGATTTTTCATGCACTACAATAGCTCCAGATCTGTAGACAATTAGGAGGCCACCATCGCACAATCCTCTCGACATATGCAAATCAATCGTCGCACCGGCACCCGTCGTCACACCAAGGAGTTGGTCACACAAGATATACTGTAGTAATTCAGCTCAATCGATGCACAAAGAACTTCAGCTCCTTCACTCAGCTCATCCCAATAGAACAGACATGAAGAGGTCAATGCAGTATCCTGCCGACTACGCCATTTATAACGAGACGTGGAAGAAGGACGCAGGACTAGTTCTATTTATCT
>CM046839.1:174134-239134 GCA_025618425.1 Heliocidaris tuberculata
TGCATCTGCATTTGTCTGTGAATTAATTATTTTTGCATTTTTACTCTTATAGTATGCATTTTCTCTTCATATTTATTTAATTATGAATAATCATTTTTATGCAATATGATTACTCTCCAACGATGCATAGTGATTATTGTAAATAAAATCTCAAAATATCACATAATCTGCCTGCAGTAAAGCTGATGCAGCCATGTATCCTCACAGGCAGTTAAATCCATATCGAGGGCAGGCGACGATAAAATAGCTGTGTGGTTAACCATGGACTACAAGAGAGAGGTCCATGGTTAACAAAGACCTGCATAGAATTATCAGTGCAGCTCAGACAAGGGTGATATCGGCTTTGAAGCTATGTTGTCTCTTCCTGTCAACAACTTTTTATCCAGGCAATGAATATTGCCACTTCATTGCAAATTAAGTCAAGTTACACAGATCGCTGTTTGTATTCACTGTATAGGAATTCACTTTGTACATAATGCTCTGAAGATCACATTTCTCAACAAAAGAGTCTTCTGTGATATTCTAGAAAGATAGCCCTTTACTTCAGGTAGTGTCTCATTATGCTGAAAGGCATCGTGAATCCCAGCATCAAATTAGATGTGATTGGACAGATTTTTTATAATCAAGTATGTATCACTATGATCAAGTATCTATTGCTATCATTCCATGAACTATCTCTTGACAAGATCATCTTCTTTAAAAGGCTGGTCACATATCAGCAATTTGATAATGATAACAATTAAATCTTTCTATGTATTGATCAGAGAAAATCGGTGCTGGAGGCTCATTCCCATAAATCTGTGAGCACCATACATTTTCTGTATAGACCTTTTTTATCTTTATCGTTATCAAACTTTTGATTTGTGTGTATCCCTTTTAAAGTATAATCCATATTCAAGCATGAAATATTTAATCTTTATGAAACAAAAACAGGGTCAGGCATTCCTATCTGTTCAACATTCAGATGATACCTAGAGGGATGTTTTAAGTCTCTTTGCTTTGTACAGACCCAGCCTAAATGTTGTTATTATTCATATTTCCAATCTCTCTTTCTTTGACTTCATTCTCTCTTTCATGTGATGTTGTCATTCAACAGACTTCATTATGATTTCATGTGTAAATAATTGTACCTATGGTTCGGAGAGTTAATGTGCTAAAAATGTCCTCTCACTGAATATGATATTCAAATGATTCTTGTGATGAGAATATTATATAAGAACAGTGTCAAGTTCTTGTCAAGATCTTAAATCTGTGTGTCTGATCAAATCTACCGCTGTCATTCTTTTCACTGTAAATGTGAATATGAGCTTCTGTATTTGTTATAGAGTGTGAACTTCATGGACATTTTAATATTTGTAGATGACAGTGTGAGTTTCATGCAGCATCTGTTTGTATGCTTCTTCAGAAATGAGTCATGCAAAATGTGATTATTGTGGCCAAAATTCTACTCCTTGTGAATATATCATCTTAATCTTGTAACAGGTATATTCATAGATTGATATAGTCATTGTGTCTTAGCATCATGAATATAGCATCTATATAGATTTTATGGCAGATCGTATTAGATACAATTTAACTCTATCTTCATTCTATTTTCATTATTATCTTTTAGAGCAAAAAAATTCTCTATTTCTTTCTACAGTTTTAAAGATCAAATATATAAGATGTCTGCTTTCATTTTATATTTTTCAAGAATATTGATTATATTGTTGTTTTGTTTAGGATGAGTGCTGTTAATGTGCTCTTTCTGTGTATATATTTGCTCAATTATTTTTTGTTGTGGGTATGGTGCTTACGAATTGTTTTTATACACCTGTAACACAATTTTTAAAAGAGAAATCAAAGTTGTTTGTTTGCGTGTGTGTTTGCTAAATTCGCTGTAGCAGAATTCATGTGCCTCTTGTGTCTTAATGAAAAAAGACAGAATGAGTTATGTTTATTATGTATTGAAGAAGAAAAAAGCAAATATTCAATAATTGTTTTGCTTAGATAGATGTGCACAATGTAGACTCCATTGACTCTCCTTTATGTCACTGTACAATTGCAATTGTAGTAGAATTAGTTATTACTTCTGAAATGTAGAAAAGTCTGCATACTGTGTTTCCCATATTAAAGTACTCTTGAAGTTGGTGAAATGTGTTCCACTGCATATATTATATCTTCAGCTGTTGGTATAGTAATGTCATTGGAAAAATGATTAAAGTTTGTACATATATTGTGTCATCAGCAGAGTTGTATCACAGGGTCATTTATTGTGTTTATTTTCCATTTTCTCATGTAGCATGTGTGCCTTTATGATAAGCAGTTTATGTTGTGATGAATATTCATGAAGAGGTTGAAGTTGATTGCAGGTACAGAGTGGGGCTGGTCGAGTGGAAATTCTAGACTGTACATGCCTTGAATGAGTGACTTTGTGTTGCAAGGCTGGATTAACAAAATAAAGGAGGTAAAGATGATGAGGATGAGGATGATTCTGCATTATGATGATGAGGGGGGTGATGATGGTGGTGATGGTGTAGTTTGCAGGCACAAACCCTGGTCAGTCGTACAAGAGAGTCTGCGCTGTAAGACTACCATAGGCCATGTACTGTAGCTGCTCCTGACCTATATTGACACGACCAGTAGGTAGCTGGATTAGGCTCCTCTCAAGACACAATGATTTTCTGATAAAATGTCAAATTAGGGTCTGTGCTTGCAGACTAGTGATGGTGGGTGGTGGTGGTGATGATGCTGCTGCTAATGAAGATGATGATAGGGAGAGGATAGTCATGGTGATGATGATGATGATGATGAAGAAGAAGGGGAGGAGGATAGTCATGATGATGATGATGATGATGAAGAAGGGGAGGAGGAGGATAGTGATGGTGATGATGATGAAGAAGGGGAGGAGGATAGTCATGGTGATGATGATGATGATGATGAAGGGGAGGAGGAGGATAGTGATGATGGTGATGATGAAGAAGAAGGGGAGGAGGATAGTCATGGTGATGATGATGAAGAAGAAGGGGAGGAGGATAGTCATGGTGATGATGATGATGATGATGAAGGGGAGGAGGAGGATAGTGATGGTGGTGATGATGAGGGAGGAGGATAGTCATGTTGATGATGATGAAGGGGAGGAGGAGGATAGTGACGATGGTGATGATGATGATGATGAGGGAGGAGGAGGATAGTCATGGTGATGATGATGATGATGATGATGATGAAGGGAGGAGGAGAATAGTGATGGTGGTGATGGTATTTATGATGAGGGGGATTGTAATAGTGATTATGATGATGTGATTGACTGGTGTGTATAGTTTGAGATGGCACTAGCAGCAGTGCTGGTGGCTGTGAAATATTGAAAGAAATGATAATGATGAATATGATGATGGTGATGGTAATGTTGATTGTGTTGATTATGATGATGATGGTGATGATGACGACGAAGATGAAGAGGAAGAAGAGGATTGTTGTGATGATGATGATGATGATGATGGTATTGACTGCTATGTATGGTTAAAAATGTGTTCGTTACACGTACACTCTATCAGTGAATGTACTCGCTGTCAAGGACAGAGAAGGGCACGTGTAGAAGAGATATACAATCTTGATGCCCCTGCATCCCGACGCGAACACGCCCAAGTTTTGGCTTCTCACAAGAGGGCGACATCTAATACCATAGGATATCAACATTTAGTGGATTTCATGCCCAAATATGTTTCAGATTTTGATTATGTTTATGGATCCCCCTCCTATCTCAAGCCACTGGATTTTAATGGTATTGGATCCGCCACAATTTTCATTTATATATCAACTCATGTGATTTATATGCAAAAAATAAATCGAATGGAAACTTAAGAAACTTCGGCGTTATCGTGAAATATGTCACCCCCTTATTCACTCCGCACATTATCGCTTTATTGCGTGCAACGCTATGGTGACATCATTCCACCTCAGTAGACATACAAAACACTTTAAATTCAAATTATTTGATATCAGTGTGTAAAATGATTAGCAAAGAAGTGATGTTTAAAATTTCAAGAAGTAAGATTATACAAAACATGAAATTTAAGGCTAAAAAAGGTACGGTACGTAGCGTGGACTTCAACTCTTGAAACATAAGTCACCGCGCAGTGCCGAGATCGCCCTAGTTAGCCAGACCCCGTGCGTACACACTGAATGAGCATGATGAGAGGATACTTATTCCACGATTACGCCTTTCATTCGTAGGATATTCAGAGCTATAGTGACTATTACCCTATGCAAACATTTCAAAGACTTTTTCTTGGCATATGACGTGTTCAAATGAAAGTGAATGTGGTTGAATCTATTACTGTACATGTATCTTGAATGAAAAAACAACAACAACAACAAACAAACACACACACACACACACATTGGTATGCCTCAAACCAAATCATCATTTCTTGGGTTAAAAGAGAGCTTCTTTTGATCCTCAGTTACTTTCTACGTCTACAGGAATGAAGATAATGAAGAGTGACACAGTGGCAGATCCAGGATTTCTTGAGGGAGGTGGCTCAATATTCAAAAAAAAAAAATTCTGACAAGCAAAAAAAAAAAAAAAAAAAAGGTCCTCAGCATTTTAGGGCCCCCGGCCCCCCCCCCTGGATCCGCCACTGGAGTGACAAACCATATTTACATTATGGACTCCTGGTGTGGGGCAATACACACCAAACTTGGTTAAACAGAATCTTATTATTACAAAAGAAAGCTCTTCGTATCAGTTGCCTTTCTCATATTCACTCCCATATACGGATCCTCTTTTCTTTGAAAATAAAATATTGAAAATTAAAGATCTTTATCTCTTTCAGTTAGGCCAGTTTATGTATTCTTATAACAACGGCATGCTTCCTACCGTTTTGATATGTTCATCCCAAAATAAATCCTCTCATAAGTACCCAACCGGCGTTGTAATGACTTTTATCTACCTCTGGTGAGAACCCTTTTGTAGCTCAAAACACGTTTATTTATACAGCCCCCAGATTTTGGAACCCTCTTCATAATGACATTCAACTTGCCCCCTCACTTAATTCATTTAGGAGGAAATTAAAATTGTTTCTTATACTTCCTTACAATACAAATTAATATTAATGTATTGTCAAATCATGTCTTGCCTTCTTTAATGCATTTATCCTTCCCGTCACGTCTTTCTTTACGCTCTATATACTTACTATAATTATGGTCACTACCCCTGTAGTATGCACATCGTGTGCTCTCCCCCCCCCCCCCCTCTCTCCCCCCCCCTCCCCCCCCCCCCCTCTCTCTCTCTCTCCTTTCTTCTCCTGTCCACTTCTCTCCTTTTCTTTACTCTTCACATATGCAGCAACATTTTTTATCCTTGTATTTCTCTATTCCCTTGCTTTATTTTCTGTTGTCTTATAATTTTTAAAAATCAGTCTCTCTCTCTCTCTCTCTCATTCCCATTCTCACTCTTTCTCTTTCTTTCTTTCTCTCTCTCTCTCTCTCTCTCACACACACACACACACACACTTTCTTTCTTGCTTGCTTGATCGTGATAAAACCCCTCAAGAATGATGACACTGCGATATAAGTAGCTACAGCAACATCAGTTATAAAAGCTCAACAAAAGCCGATGTGGAGCTATGAAGAGACGTCATTATACTCTGTCTGAAAAAAAAAAATGAATTTTCACTCTATTTTTTACTCCCCTGGGAAGTCACGTCAGTGATCACTTGTTTAGGAGTGAATATCGAGTCCTCTCTAGAAAGAAGAGTGAATTTTCACTCCCCCGTGGAGTGACGTTAGTGATCGCTCGACTTTTTTTTTTTTTTCGTTTTGTTTTGTTTGTAAGAGAGAAAGTACATCTTGAACCTATTCCATGTATATAGCTGATCATAGTGGCGCCTCTGCAACGTTCAAAAATAATTCCTCTAATAATCACTTATCGGATAATATTAAAATATCAGTTGTACTTTGGGGATCCTTTATGAGGTGATTAATGAGGAAATGGAAAACATTTTTGGTTTGTTTCATTTTTTTTTGTGCAAACAGTAAGTTTGTTGTACTATAGAACTTGATTTCAGACATTTCATTGCTTCAGACTGCTTGTAATGATGTTAACTAACTGTTGTTAAATTTATGTCATTGAACAAGCTTAGTTTGGTAGTTTGGCTGAGTAAACAGGTAAAAGAACATTCTAAGTTCGAAAGACGCCACCTTGAGCTCTCAAATCATGTGATGGGCGTGTCTGCCAGACTTCAAAAAAGAAGAAATAAATAACAGAGCACATAAAATTTGCTCATGTTCAAAGTCATGTTAACATCAATGGATCCTGCCGTTTTCATTTGGCACTTGTGATGTATAAATACTGGATCAGATCACTCCAAATCACCGCTTTGAACATCATCCAAATACCATGAATACTGGTTCGCAGACGATCGATCGCTTTAGCAGCAATCGTTCAGGCAATTTTATTGGCAGATGTATCTTAACTGAACGACGATAAATCATGGTAAGTGTTTTTAAAGATTACTCATGTTTTTAGGAATAAAGCACAGAGAATATTATGTAGTTAAGAATGCATTTTTGTTGAATAAAGTTACAAAATAAGAAGAAAGGAAGAAAGGTCATCGTTTGGATGAAAAAAGGACTGAGGTTATCTTGAAGGACGGAGCGACGATCAAAAAAAAAATCTCTTTTCATATTATATTTACATTACCATCTCTTTCGAATGAAGAAGAATCGAATGACGAATTTTTATTTAAAATGAGAAACGTTATAATTTTCATCGCTAATCTGAAACAATTTATTCGAAGACTTCAAGCTTGGGCAAACTGTATGCGGTTAATATTCATACGTATACAGGAATAAAATAGATTAAGATCCGATTTTTTTTTTTTTTTTTTTTTTTGAAGCAGTGCATGCACATGGCTCGTTTAATCTACAATTAATATACATGTAGCTTGTATTGTAAGCTGTATTACATTCATTACACAAGGCCATTGTATATCACTTACAAATCAAATTCAGCAGTTTGTAACTTTCATCTTCCAACAAAAATAGTGTAAGAAATATCATTGATGAAGAAATAGACATATTTTTTAAAATAAAAAAGTGAAATCATTTATTGCTTGGCGGCAAGGCTCCTAGCTCAGACTCAGAGGCGAATCTCTTCCTTCTCTCCCTCTGTGTGTGTGTGCGTGTGTGTGCGTGTGCGTGTGTGTGTGTGTGGTTTTAATACGACATTTCACTTCAATCCTTCCGAGGATGGGAGGGGGCGGACCCCCTCCCTAAATCCATGTTATAGCTAAGTGTAATTTAATGTTGTGACCGTGTTATAGTTGATTTCAATTGATTGAATGATAAAAGGTGGGTGACTCCTTCTTCCGAAAAACTGTTCGAGCTTTATAACTACAATTTCGACACTTCCTTAAATAAGTGTGCTGTAAAATGAAATTTAGTTTACTGTTACCAAGGAACATTCATATAACTAATAAGTTACAGTCTAAGATTTTAGCCCAATTCTTTTCTCTGCATTTCATTTGCTTGAAACATGTAGCAAACGTGTTGTACCTGGCGTATGACAAGGAGATTTCGAGTTATTCACTCAGTGGTCAGTCTTTACTCAACTCCTGACATTAGATACGATCGTCAAATACATTGTCACCGCTTACGGTTTCGTCTTCGATGGGCGTGGTTATGGAATCTACGACACTGAAAAAAGAAAGCAAACCGAAGGGTCCTCTTCTATACATTGATAACGTTGATGAACTCCATCTCGATATTGACGCTGTGTTAATAGCTGAAAGCAAGGACGGAGCATTGGGCAAGTGAATTATGAAATTGCGACAGCATATAGTGCATATACGGAAGACTCAGCAATGCTAATGGCAATCTTAATGTGGCCTAAAAAATTACCTAATGGCCTACCAACATCAGTAATAATATAGAGGAGGAGACACAAAGATAAAGAGAAGTATTTGAGGAAAACCAATTCAATTAAAAGCTACAAATTGAATTACTTTTCCTTCTATCTTTGAGCGGTTTATCATAATAAATATAATAATAATAATAATAATAATAATAATACTAATACTAATACTAATACTAATAATAATACTAACAACAACAATAATAATAATAATAATAATAATAATAATAATAATAATAATAAATAATAATAATAATAATAATAATGATAATAATGATAATAATGATAATAATAATAATAATAATAATAATAATAATAATGATAATAATAATAATAATAATAATGATAATGATAATAATAATAATAATAATAATAATAATAATAATAATAATAATAATAATGATAATAATAATAATAATAATAATAATAATAATAATAATAATAATAATAATAATAATAATAATAATAATAATAATAATAATAATAATAATGGATATTTATACAGCGCTCATATCCACCATGAATGGTGCTCAAGGCGCTCCAATATTACCCCGGCTCTAGCTAGGCTACCGATTTCGGTGCTCACAGCATTCAAGGAATTCATTCCTGCCGGTACCCATTTAACACCTGGGTGGAGAGTAGCAAATGTAGATTAATGTCTTGCCAAAGGACAGTAGTGCCACGCCTGTTACCTTCAATCACAAAATTATTCTTCTGATTCATTCTCAAGAGGAAGAGAAGATGAAAGCATGAGATGAATGTGCAGTGGAGTATCTTGAAAGTGATAAACTGTAAGGTGTAACCATGGTAACGGAATACTGGCAAGCCCAAGGTACATGTATTTGGTCATTCTGTGCCCCCATATGTTACCACGTATATTGGAATAAAACGCAAAATTAGCATCGAGGATATCATTTTCCTTAATATTTTGTCTGATGTCAGCTATAGTTCGGCTATCAACTTAATACTATCTTTGATGTGGTCGGTAACGTTATGGGTGAAAAACAACATTCTTTAACTTGCAAATTTTGGTTGGTATCATTGCCGTTGAAGTTGATGAATGATGAAATAGTGTATTCAATGCCGCCCTCACATGTCTTTCAATATCTTGCCTCTTTAAAGCCCATCGCACTCGATACGATCGATTTCTATCTGATCCTGGATATAAATCCCGATGTCATTAAATATGGGCATTTTAACAAATAAAATCTACCTGATTTAGGCTCTGAAAAATAATATGAATACTAAACATAGGATTTCGGTGCGCTGTCGGCCTTGTACCTGGAATAAGGGCCAAATCAATTTCAAAATCATAGACAAGCGTAGGACTGCTCCATGGGCGAAAATCCGGGGGGACAGGGGGCATGTCCCCCCCCCCCCCCCCACCTTTTTGAATAACCTTCTTTTTTTATGGTGCTTGTCAGAGTATTTTGGAGGAAAACTAAGAGCCCCAAAAATGCGATAACCTTTGGATTTGCGCCACTGGACTGCTCTGACGTCACTACGACTCGGAGACGATTTGGCCTTTCCTCCGAGTATAAAGCTCGCAATAGGCCGTATTTTCGATTTTAATATCTATATGACTATTCAGGACCTCTATAAAAAATATCTGTTGTGTTTAAATGTTCGTATCCAATGCTATTACATTTTCTTCCGAAATCGGATCGCAGACCGATCGTATAGTGTGCAGTGGGCTTAAGAATATCTAAAACTGCTGTACAATAATTAACTTGTGATGATAAATGAAATTTTTCATTATTCGTGATGATTTCCTTTGTTTATAATGAAGATATTTATGATGAAAGAAAAACTATCATCAAAGACGCAAGCATGAGTAATCTGTGTTAAATATTAACTATTTACATGTTAAAAATATTGTTACTTTGTGAGTTTCTATGATTTGATATTGTAAGATGCACCATATGAATTTAGTAGGTCTTCGGGTAATTTAAACCGTATAGATGAGGGTAAACAAAAGATGAATTTATAGTTGCTTTGCGAAGGAACAAAAACGTATTTCTCTCTCTGTATTCACATTCATTCCTGTATTAGAAATATTGTAGAAGGAGTCTTGACCATAAAGCTAAGTCAAAGAATCTCTCATGGTCTTGACTCGAAAAATAATTTGTATTATGTACGGAAATGAGAGCAGAAAGAATGAGATTGATTCATCACTCAGTAAACTGAATTTTCCGAGACCTTCCACTTTGCCTCGCATGTCTCTTCACTCTACCTCTCTCCGGGACAGTAGTGGTTCCAGCTATTGAGAGTGCATTGGTTTATGGGGCGGGGGGGGGGGGGGGTGCACTGGACTTGGTAGATGATGAAATGTAAGAGATCCCAGCGGACGAGTGAGGGGAGGGGAGGCCAGTAGGAGGGGAGGGGAGGCCAGTAGGAGGGGAGGGGAGGCCAGTAGGAGGGGAGGGGAGGCCAGTAGGAGGGGAGGGGAGGCCAGTAGGAGGGGTTGTAGGTTTTTTTCACATTTTCTCCCCCTCTTCCTTTCCTTCTCCCTCCTTCTTTCTCAATTTCTTAATTTCGTTGTTCTCCATTCGATTGGGGTAAGTGCCCCCCCTTCCCCACCGTAGCTACGCCACTGCTTCAGCTACGCCACTGCTTCACGATGGACAAAATAAAAATGGAAGAGTAAAAACTGAAGAGTATGAAGAAGGAGAAACTATAAGATGCTGAGGATAGAACCTTGACAATGCGCCCTAATTTCCGCTGCTTGAGTGCAGGAGTGGAAGAGGCCCGTCATATCAAGTATATCTCATTATTGCCCTATTCACAAATAGATCCTATTTCACCCAATAAACACGCCCCATCAGTTTCCATTGAATGTTGCAAAATAATCACATAACAAGAGACCATAAGTGACGTTCCTTGATGCAATGGTAATGGAAAAATATGGCCAAGGTCGAAACCCTAGTTACATCAGTCTATGAACAATAAAGCATTCAAAAATATAACATTGAATAGCATGAGCTAAAATGTAGCTCTATTCTTTTAAAGGCCACAGGATCTACTCCAACCAGCGAAAAGAATGGGGTCCACAGCAATAAAAAATTGCCAGGAGTTGTTTTGAAATGCAAAGCAAATAAAGAAATAGACAAACAAAGCCCATATTCTAATTTGAAAACAAAGCTTGAACATTACTGATTTGAATCTGAACGCTTGCGAAACCCATACCCCACTTAATCTAGCTTCCATCCAGCTTTTCTTTTGAATGGCATCTTTCTATACAATACTTACTTTCAGGGGCACCGCCAGAGTATTTTTTTAGGGGAACAGAGGTTTGAAACACTGCTGAAAACCAAAAACAAAAGGTTCTCACATATTTTTATGAAGGGTTATTGTGTCGAAAATGACACAAACAAAAAAGATTGTCATTTTTAAAAGGTATTCTAATAGTAATTGGGACAACCGCAATCAGCCCGTGCCTCCTGTCACGCAGCCCCAACTTATATTTTATTACACCCCCTCCCCCCCCCCCCCCCAGCAGATTGAGGTAATGATTAATATAAAATGTAAACACTATCTAATTTGCATGTACAGTGGAAACAGCACGGTTGCTCTAATTGAATGAAGCGTGAGGCTTGATCAAATCGATTCATGGCGTATCGTATAATATCAAATTAGGTTGACAATTTGTCACTGTTTTGAAGTTTTAATAATATGAATTGCTTTCAGGGATATCAAATTAATGCCATGATTACAAAGTGTTGCTTTTCAATTGGAGAGCTTCAAGGTTGATAGGAACGTGTGAACTGTATCATTGATCAGTTGATGGAAGAGTGAATAATGGAGGCGGATAGCGGTGAATTGTGAATGGGAGATGTATAAAATACAAATACAATGTTACCATCATAACCATGTAATAAGGAAGATGAGAGTTAAGCCCACCGCACAGTATACTATCGTGTATACTATCGTGTATAGTGTATATATGTATATATGTGTGTGTGTATATATATATATATATATATATATATATATATATATATATATATATATATTTCAATATATAACTATTTCAATTATTTGTATGATACCTTATCATTTATTGTTCTCCTGAAGAAGACGCCAGGGAGCGCCGAAAATTTGAGTAGAAAAAAATAAAATTGGCCACAATGCATTACAAACGCTTTTAGCAGTTTTCTTTCAATTTGTTTGAGCCGATACGTGAAACCTTAACATGTTTATATATATATATATATATATATATATATATATATATATATATATGTATATATATATATAATGTGTGAGAAATTTGTTCTAATACTATAGCATCGGCAACTCTCGTGGGTAAATTTACATAATGTGAGAAATCAATTGAATTGAATGAGAGAAATAATTTGCGTAGCTAAATTCATTGTTCCTCCTTACTGACTTCCTTTTTGTGGAAATAACTGCAGGGTTTGCAAAAACTGTCTCCGCCGGGAGTCGAACCCGGTCTTTGGCACTGTACGCCAAACGCCTTAACCACTGCAGTTATTTCCACAAAAAGGAAGTCAGTAAGGAGGAGTGGAGGAACAATAAATTTAGCTACGCAAATTATTTCTCTCATTCAATTCAATTGATTTCTCACATTATGTAAATTTACCCACGAGAGTTGCCGATGCTATAGTATTAGAACAAATTTCTCACACATTGTAAATAATTAATTAATTCTAATACATGAATCCGCCATGGATCTAGCTAGGCATGCGGCTTTTCATTGTTCAGTACTCCCCTATCCCTCAAAGAAAAGGAATTAATTAACTGCGAAGGGTTGCAAGGGCTGCCTGTCGGTGTTTGTACCTGGTGTAGCCGAATACCACTCAACCCGCCTCCGTGGTCTAGTGGTTAAGGCGTTTGGCGTACAGTGCCAAAGACCCGGTTCGACTCCCGCGGAGACAGTTTTTGCAAACCCTGCAGTTATTTCCACAAAAAGGAAGTCAGTAAGGAGGAACAATAAATTTAGCTACGCAAATTATTTCTCTCATTCAATTCAATTGATTTCTCACATTATGTAAATTTACCCACGAGAGTTGCCGATGCTATAGTATTAGAACAAATTTCTCACACATTGTAAATAATTAATTAATTCTAATACATGAATCCGCCATGGATCTAGCTAGGCATGCGGCTTTTCATTGTTCAGTACTCCCCTATCCCTCAAAGAAAAGGAATTAATTAACTGCGAAGGGTTGCAAGGCTGCCTGTCGGTGTTTGTACCTGGTGTAGCCGAATACCACTCAACCCGCCTCCGTGGTCTAGTGGTTAAGGCGTTTGGCGTACAGTGCCAAAGACCCGGGTTCGACTCCCGGCGGAGACAGTTTTTGCAAACCCTGCAGTTATTTCCACAAAAAGGAAGTCAGTAAGGAGGAACAATAAATTTAGCTACGCAAATTATTCTCTCATTCAATTCAATTGATTTCTCACATTATGTAATATATATATATATACATATATGTATATATATATATATATATATACATATATGTATATATACATATATGTAATATATGTATATATACATATATGTATATATATGTATATATATATATATATAATATATATAATATATATATAATATGTATATATATATATATATATATATATATATATATATATATGTATATATATATATATATATATATATATATATATATATATACATATATATATATAATATAATATATTTAAACACGTTAAATATTTTTGACTGAGGTTCTGAATAGTCATATGGAAAGTTAAATAAAAATTACGGCCTATACTGCAAGCCTTCTGGTTGGTGGAAATGTCAAATCGGCTCCGAATCGTAGTTATGTCGGAGCAGTCCTACGATTATCTACGACAGGGTAGAAGACGGACAACGCACCAACTTCTTATGGTTCGTATTCGTATTAATGTTCAGAACCTGCATCAGGTAGATTTTATTTGTTGAAATGTCAATATTGAATTCTATTGCGATTTATTTTCAAAGACGAATCGTAGTTGATCGTATAGTGTGCGATGGGCTTTAGTGTAATGGCTGGCTACTTTGTCCATGTTGACTGTGTATATAACGACCAGGATTCGAATCCCGGGTGGCGTCTTCTGAATGGTGACGTAATTATAGCGGTCTCAATCTGGAAAAAAAATACACACATTTGACTGGTACACATCAGATTTAAGCCTATCACTTATACATGTCTACATCCCCCAACCCCACCAACCCCCCCCCCCCCACACACACACACACACCCTTACATACATATACCCCTCATGCACAATATCTTGCAACGACAAAGACGACGAAAAATGAAGATGACAGTGATGATGATGATAATGCATATTATTATATAAGCGATAGAAGATTTATTCTAAGAAATCTTGTTAATGTTCCTTTCCGTCATTCAGGAGCCGATTTCAGACCAAGAGAATAGAAAGGGTTGATATTTTGACATTTACAGAGAGGAAGGAGGATCAACAAAGGGAGATATATAGATAGATAGAGAGAGAGGGGGGGGGGGAGGGAGGAGGAGATAGAGAGAGAGAGAGATAAAGAGTGGGATGTGCGTGTGTAATAGAGACATTGAGAGGATAGGCCATGAAGATAGCGGAATGGATGAAGAGAGGGAAATAAAAAGACAATGCAAGATTTAAAAGAGAGAGAGAGAGAGATAGAGAGAGAGAGGGGGTAAGAGAAAGAGTGTGGGTGTGCATGTGTAATTGAGACATTTAGAGCATTTGTAGAGTGGAGACCATGAAGATAGCGGGATGAATGAAGACAGGGCAATGTAAAAACAATGTCAGATTTTAAAGAGAGAGACAGAGAGAGATGGAAACAGAAAGAAAAAGAAAAAAAGGAAAGTAATTATGAGACGGATAGGAAATTATCGACACACGGGCAATCAGCATCTCGCCCGGGTAATTTGACTTCGGTCACGCTCTCTAAATATTCTGCTTGCCAGCACCGTTATTGAGAAACCACAATTATCTATGATCATCTTATCCTCCTTCAGACTCTCAATGATACGAGACATTCGTGAATCATGTTGAGTCACCCACCACCACCAAGCCAGCCGTATAGCTATCCAAGACGGGCAGATTGCATTAAACTGTTAAAGGTGCTAGCGAATATTTCCAGGTCAAAATGAAAACGGGGCAATTGTTCTCATTTCTACCCATAAAATACCATGAAAGCAATACTGACGAATTTCCAGTAGAATAGTTAATATTTTCTAGTATGAAAGAGTAAATGGCCTCAATAATTTTACTCTAAATCCTTTAAAGCACCCAGGTAACACTGCATCATCATTTAGCGTTATTACCTACAAATTCCATGTTTGAAAAAGAAACATTTCATCCTGTGTCTTTATATCTTGATAACCCTTGGTTTATAGCAATTTGTATTGATTTCTCGTAATAATTGGAGCGCCAGGAGTGTCACTGACAGACATGTGCGCTCTACAAGAACCCACTATTATTATTATTATTATCATTTATTATTAGTAGTAATAGCAGTAATAGTAGCAGCAGCAGTAGTAGTAGTAGTAGTAGTAGTAGTAGTAGTAGTAGTAGTAGTAGTAGTAGTAGTAGTAGTAGTAGTAGTAGTAGTAGTAGTAGTAGTAGTATCATTATTAATATCATTATTAATATCATTATGGTTGGAGAAAAGTAATAAAACACTTTTAATGGTCGGTCATTTGCATAAAATTACCAGTGCTCCACGCGAGTGACAACTTGACATTTTCCGAAAATCTGTAACGGACATCGTACACCTCTTTTGAAATAATCTCATACCAGTATATATTATGAGAGAGAGAGAGTCCAAAGATCATAATTTCTGTCGTGATAATTGAACTAATTCTATGTTCATATTCATATCTTGATCTCAAATGCATATTTCACATAGTCCAACAAAATGCAACAACGGCATTCTGTTTAATAATTTCTGCCAGCACTAATGTGATAGAACATTATTGATTGATAATTTAGCATAAGAAGATAATAATTTTTCCATGTCAATCATTTTTTCAGCAAGTTCTTGTAATTGTGTTTACTTTTGGCTCACTAGAAAGAACACTGTGATATCGGGATTCTTATTTTGATCAACAAGTTAGAAGAAATTACCTGCAGTTCATCTCAGAATATAGTTTCATTGTTAGAAATCGAGACGACATACACCCACTAACTTGTTACATGCGTATTAAGCTTACATTTCGGTAATACGCCCTCTCCCTACTCCGTATCATCTTAAGATTACTTCAAATTGACATTCCTGTTTATCTGAGTACACAAAAGGCACCTGCAATCATCTTGATTTATATTTTGTTTGAACCAAGTGCCACCATCCAAGACAGCATGTCAATATACTATCGCGGTAACAACGAATGGTTTACGTGCAATTCATTTGCTCCCATGACGTCATTGAAATAAGTCATCCAACCTAAGGTCATCTGGAGATAGAGTTTCAGTTCAACATATATCGTATTTATTATTGATAGGCATAGATTTGTCCAACAACTTTTACAGCTACCTATCTTATCATTTGTCTGGGATCTCATGTGCTCTAGGTTCAAACTCACTGAAAATTGAAACCCGTATAACGGGCTAAAGAGAGCTAACAAAATCGTGACTGTATTTTGAGATTATGTAATGTGTGCATTTTAGTCCATCATCCTGAATAGATCATACAAACATACAGTAAAGAACAAAACCATCGGATTAGAGTCAGAAGGGCTGTAACTCTATGTAAAAGGTAGATGCAGAGGGGTGACGGGGTACAGCACCCCCCCCCCCTTTTTTTAACGTTATTCATTTTATTTTTCTTTCAATTTTTGTTTGCTTGTGTTCGTCAATTGTAAATCAACTTACGCCCCAAAATAATATCTGACGACCCCGCCCCCTTTTTGATTTGTCAGAATTCATTTGGGAATTGGACCCCCCCCCCCCCCACCTCCACCCTTTACAAAATGATGGATTCCGCCCGTGTAAAGTATATATGAATTAACGTTTTTCTGGCTCTTGGCAGTTATTTGTAATCTTTGAATGAATATTAATTAGCATGTATTTATTAAGCAGCGCTGAGTGAGCATTGTCTTTTGTATATTCTGTGCAACATAGCAGGAGATTGATCCAGCATGTTGGAATACAAGTCTGTGACGAAAAGCAATTATCAGAAGAGAAAACATAGTGTATAGATAGAGAGTGGTCTGAAATACCGCAGCGGTGTGGTTTGCTATCAATAGATCACTTTCACTTAAAATAAAGTGGTATCGAGACATGAAATCGACTGTTGATTGAGCCCAAGGAATATTGCCGTTAAATTGTGACATTTGAAATGCAACTTTGGGTTGATATGAAGCAAAATTTCTCTTTCAATTCACGTTATTGAAAAACATGAAAATAACAATGTTTTCCAAACCTGAAAGTAGGAGTAAAGTTCAAAGCTTGAAAAGAAAATGTGTTTAAACCACTGATATTACTCTCAAACTTGTGTTAAAGAAGAAATATGAAGAGTGGATAACTAAAGGGAAAACTAAAGGGGTTTTTTAAATTGCGAATTCAATGTAGTTTTTGTTTAAATTGGAAGAATGTTCTATATAGTATATGAAATAGATCTCTAGAAAGGTGAACATTTTTTCCATTGTGCTATACATTGTGCTATAAGAGCAAGCTTCCATAAAGACATGGATCAAATAGCACCTGCACGCACGGTCTTAAGTAATTGCCTTGGCGCCAGAGAAAAAAAACCCCGGCGGTTTGAGGGTGGAAGGGTGATAAGGGTGATAAAAGTGAAAAGCAGTTCTGAAACTGACAATGTGGGGGTAACCTCGCTAGTCATAAGGACCGCTATTCATAAGGACCACTTACTCATAAGGACCGCTATCCATAACGCGTGACTAAATGAATAGCGGTTTTGTACGAATAGCGGTCCTTCTGAATAGCGAGTAAACCATAGACAAATTACCTCGCTTTTCATAAAGGGCTTCCATTCATAAGGACCACTATTCATAACTACTCATAAGGACCACTATTCATAGCGCGTGTTAAATGAATAGCGGTTTTCTATAAATAGCGGTTCTTATGAATAGCGAGCGGACCCCGACAATGTTACCCGGTATAAATATAACTGCAAATAAAATAAAATAAATAAAGTTTTTCCCTGAAAAGTGTTACTTTATTCTGATTGGAAATGCGAATACCCCTTCTGCATGATGCAATTTAGTGGTCTTTGTCTTAACGTTGATCTCTGAAGGGGAGGGGGGGGGGGGGCGCACTGGTCTAGGATATCGACTAGGGTCAATTATTAATGAATAATGAGATAGTGTTTCCATAGAGAGTGATTTATCATCATGTCACCTTTTTTCAGATATCTTCCCCCTATCCTTCTATCTCACTCTCTCTTCTTCTCTCTCTCTCTCTCACACACACACACACGCGCACACACGCACGCACACACACACACGCCCACACGCACACGCACACACACACACACACCCACGCACCCCTCTCTCTTTCTCTCTCTCTCTCACACACACACACACTCCCCTCTCTCTTTCTCTCTTTCTTTCTCACTCACACACACACACACACACACACACACACACACACACACACACCCCTTTCTCTTTCTCTCTCTTTCTTTCTCACGCACACACATACACACACGCACATACACACCCTCACACGCCATATATATAAACGTTTATATATATATATATATATATATATATATATATATATATATATATATATCTACTACACACATACGGTACACATATACACACGCATACATCCTATCAGATTCCCTTCCTTTCCCTTTCTTCCTCCTCTCTATCTTTGTCTTTTAAGGGGGGCGGACGAGTGCTGTTGGGTCCCACGCTACGCCACCTCCACACTAACTAAATTAACC
Source organism: Heliocidaris tuberculata (assembly GCA_025618425.1). Classification (NCBI taxonomy): domain Eukaryota; kingdom Metazoa; phylum Echinodermata; class Echinoidea; order Camarodonta; family Echinometridae; genus Heliocidaris; species Heliocidaris tuberculata. The sequence goes on from CM046839.1 coordinate 192,914, forward strand.
CTGCTAGCAGGCTTCATCTCCTGGGGAAAATCCCGATGAAACCACTTTCTAGATCGAATATTTTTTTTAATGTACTTGTCGGCTTTGCACCGATTTCCCTGAACACCTGCTGTCATGAAATTGGACTACATGATTTTAAAAAGAGAGAAGAAATTCAGGATTATTATCTTCATCAGGAAAAGAATCAATATCATTTTCTCCGAAGCTGGAAATCCGGAGAAAATCAAGACAAAAACAACACTGCAATCAATTATATGTTAAGCGCTATGTCAAGCTATTCAACTTGAGAAAGAACAACAGCGACGTCTTTATACCTCTTAAAACTTCTCGCTGCTTGTAGGATCTACTGAGACTCGGATAATTTAAAAGAGGTTATCTTAAAGGGCTGGGCACATAACGATATCGATAACCACACCTTAAATCGTTGCCAAATCGCTAAAGCGTTGTTTATGTGGAAAATGAATAGGAATTCTTTGTGGTAAGTCAGACTTCTCCGATATATGGTAATGAGCTTTCCTCTCCGATTTTATCGTCTCCGTGGAATCGCTCGGCCACCGATTTTTTTTTTTTTTTTTTTTCCTCAGGACGGAGCTCACTGATTTTTTCTGAGAGCCATTTGTTCGTTCTCCTTCGAGGTGACGTTAGTTCAGAAGAATCATGTGGGCAGTGTCCGTCGTGCTTGATTGGCAGAACTCCACCGATTTTATCTGTCATGTGTGACCACTTTTATTATTATTATTATTATCATTATTATTATTATCAAGTATTTGGCGTCACCTGTCCCTGGGAGGGGAAAAGCTCTCTGAATCACTGTAACCCATAGGTTTCTCCTCCCGATATAACTGATTGGGATGTGCAGGTGTACCACTACACCCCGGTTTCCCCCTACTCTTCATCGAATAGTGCAGTGGGTTCTTAACGTGCAAAGGTGGTGACTCTCCTTTACACGGGGCCTCCATTTAACGTCCTATCCGAGGGACAGAGTGTTTTCCACTGTAACATTGCCTGCGTCTATGAAACAGGGGAGGGGCACGCTAACACACAATGCAGGCTTCAGTCATCCGCCCGGGGTGGATTCGAACCCACGATCTTTGGTTCGACAGAAAGATGTTTTACCGACTGAGCCAACTGGCCTCCTAACGTCATCGTCATCGTTATAGATACATTTTATATGCACATACATTATCGTTATCGTTATAGGACAAATGTGACCAGCCCTTAAAAGTTGTCACAACTGGGGCCCGTTGCACAAAACTTGCGTTTGAACGCAACTCAGGAAAATCAAACGCAACTTTATTTTCAGCCAATCAGAAGTGCGCATTAAGGACTTGCGTTTGATTTTTAGGAGTTGCGATTAAACGCAAGTTTTGAGCAACGGGCCCCTGACCGATAAAATCGGTGGGGTTCTGTTAATCAACATGATCAAGCACTACGAACACTGCCCACATGATTCTTCTGAACTAACGTCACCTCGAAAGAGGAGAAACGATTGGCTCTCAGAAATATCGGTGAGCTCTGTCCTGAAAAAAAAAAAATCGGTGGCCGAGCGATTCCACGGAGACGATAAAACAGATGAGGGAGGCTCGTTATCTTATATCGGAGAAGTATGACCTACCACAAAGAATTCCTATTCATTTTCCACATAAACCAAGTTTGAGAGATTTGGCAACGATGAAAAGGTATACTTATCGTTATCATTATCGGGACAAAATGTGACAAGCCTTTAATTCTTATTTTCTGTCATAACTGAATATAATTATTACAATATCTCCAAATATTACCACAGTTCTATATGCTCCTGCATGGCTTGCCTCAATCCAAGCAAGTTGCATGACTAAGGCAAAAGAATTTTTATAGACATAATTTTGCCTTTGATATTCAGAAAGTGTTTCTAATCCCAGACCTCATTCACTGGTTCATGCTTCACAGTTATCCCATAATCCAACCACTGGTCTTTGAGATAAGTACCGATCACGTGACAGCTATGGAATAAAGATGACTGACACTTGACCTTTCATCTTAAAAAGCTTGGAAGTACTGTCTGCGGGTTTGCTGATTGCCCAAGGGTTTCTCGCCGTTGCACTAATTGGCGAAGGATTGCCCGTGTTACAAAGATCACAGACCTAGCCAGACCTGGGAAGAATAATGATCAAGAAGAGGAAGTAAATGAAATTAAGACGATGCGTAGATTATCCAAGCACAATTACCTTATTCTGAAAAATTCAACGGACACCCTCCAGAACACAAAGAGTGGACCATTAGCGTTACACAGTGCATGGCCATGGTGGCGTATCTCCGGGGGCAGTCTGGGCACTGCCCCGGGTGGCAATTGAAGGGGGCGCAAAAAACACAAAAGAGGAGAAAATGAAGAAAAATCATAAGGAATATGCGCCCCAATCCGTATTAAATGCATTAGAAGTACAGTTTTATGAGGGTTTAAAATGCGAAAAAAATTCTAAGGCTCGGTCGCTGTGCATCCTCACATAGGTGCTAAAAGATATCGTGATTTCTCTTCCTATTATAAGATACATTTTATAAACAGCGTTTCTCGTTGTTATTTTCATTGCTTTGCTCGATATCATGTTACTTTTCATCAGTCCCTCGTTAAATATTGCGCCCCCCATAGGATAAAGAGTATAAAATAGCATTTGCAAATGAACATTTGAAAGAAATTTCAACTTTCTGTTGTCCTGCTAAATTCCTCGACAATATTTTCCAAAATTTTTTCGTTAATTTTGTGCCCCATTTGAGAAAAAAGTGAATAGAAAATATTCAATATATTCAATATTTGAAGTTCTAATCTCTCCCCCCCCCCCCCCTTGGATTTTGCAGTGCTCAGTTGAAAATGTTTACATGGTAAAATGCATAAGAAATTGTGTTTGGGGCTAAAAGTGCAACATAAAAAAAATCTGTCACTCGCTCGCTTTGCTCCCTCACTTGTACTTTAACGCAGATTAGGCGGGGGCGCAAATTCATTGTTTGCCCTGGACGCCATAATCTCCAGATACCCCACTGGCTCTACAGTAGGAAAGACAAAGCAAACCTATACATTGTTTGTTTCCTTATAAACCTTTGATGATTTATCGAAGGATATTGTGGAATAACATACTAAAAAATAAATCATCTTGGAATGATTATAGGCATGGCTCTTACAATGAAAATAGCATTGTAAAACAGGCCTTTCACCAAGAGTGTGAAGTAAAGCGTGTCCTAAGTTGGCGCTAGGTGATATTACACGTGTGCAAAGGGCGCATAGCTTTACCATGTTTACTTAATCCTTAATTTGATATTTTTCATACACAATGTTGACAAACCTTCCTAAAATTTTATTCTCTGGAAGAATCAAAATAAAATTATGCTGTCTATAAAACGTCACTAAAAAGACTTTTTTTCAAATATGCGAGGACGATTCCATGAATCGCTGAAAAAATATTCCACAATAATAATGTACAATTGAATCAGACACCCAATACAATAATATTCTTTGACAAGAAATCCTATGACCTAGTAGTTGCCCTTTTCTTCTGAATGTTGATGTATTTTGTTATATTTTTTTCGTAGATTCGTATAAATGTTAAACATTAGTTTCAACTATAACAGCTAATATTGAATGTAAGTCTCTGGTTTGTTCCTATCAATGAAAGATGATATGAAAGTCAGAATTTTTATACTGTAATGAATTACTTTTCATTTCCAGCATACCATACAAATTTAATGTAATTTGTTAAAGAGGATGCTGAGTACTGCTCGTGGAAATTCACTGTGAAAGAAATTCAATTAAGTTTCAATTCAAATTAATTGATCATGCTCAAAAATAAAAATACATTTGCCATAAAAGTAATTTACTGGCTGTTTCTGAAAATATACAGGACATTATTTAACATACTATAAATTCATATGAAATCGGAAATATAAATAGAGCACACAATAGGACACGAATGCTAATGATTAAACATAACAGCACATGAGCATGACAGAAGACGGCAAAAGGCAGAGGAAACCATTAGGCAGCTATAGGCAAAGGAAAAGCAGAATGAAAAGATTGGAGGGAACAGAAGCAAAATAAAGGAGATGGAGACGTGTATAGAAGAGAGTGGCAGATGTAAGAGGAAGAGAAAAGACAAGCATAGAGTTGAAGAAGAAGGAGAGGGATAGAACAGAAGAAATTAGGTTGTCAAGGATAAGAAAGGGAGAGAAGAAAGATGAGAAAGAGGATGAGAGGAAAAGGAGGGAGGGATGAAAAGTGGCAAGACATGCATGTGATTACAGCATTATATAACATTTACAGCATTTATAGTTTTGAATTCTTTTCATAATTTATAATTTTTATTTATAATTTTGAATTCGAATGCACATATCCAAAAATTATCAAACAGACAAGATTGGCAAGGAGGATTTAGTTTACCATAAATTTACATTTCAGTAAACTGTCTACAGCTACTCTGAATGGTTGGTTTGAAGGTAGATAGGAATAATTGTGCATCAAACCGTTTTAAAATCATCAAAATTAAACCAATTTACTAAATATTGCTAAAAGTCACAAATGGACACATATATGGGTACATGGGACTAGAGAAACAGGTCGCATCAGTATTTAGTCCATAGCCGTATATTTCTAATAATATTTGTAAGATGCAAACATCTCAAGGGCCTTCCTTTTTAATGTGACATTGCTATTATGACTTTCTTCCACATGGAAATAGAAAGAAGCAGAAAGCTCACAAATTATTTGTCACCTTTACCATCACCCAATCTTCTCTTTAAAGGAATATGGCAGAAAAAATCAAAACGTTCCAGTTTTCAAATTGTTCTCCTCGGCAAAACTGACTATTGTCTTCGTGCGGGTGTGGTTCGTTTTGTACAAATCTTTAATTTCCCATGGAGGTTCGGGAATAATAGAAGGAGGATTTAACTTACTTGTCCGAAACACCCAATGCTTTTGATACCGCCGAGGATTCGTTTCCAATCTACATAATTAATCTTGCTTTCGGTGACCTGCAGCTTGAAATCCACCATATAATTTTACTTCAAATTCCTTGAGTTCACTTTGTTTGACTGCATTGTGAAGATGCTCATCTATAAAGAAGGATTATCATGATTATTGACCATCTTTGCCATGATTATTACCAGCCATTATCAATTAAAAATTTGAATAAAGGTAATATAAAGGTAAAAGAAGCATTAGAACTACAAGGACTTGAATGCTTTTTCACCAAGATGATGTCAATTTTGTGCTAAAAATAACAAATATTTAAAAACACATATGTCCTAAAAGTACAATGCAGAAAAATTCCCTCTATTTTCATCCAAAATGGATCTCCTTTTAAGAATAGGTAAACAATCGACTTTTTAAATTTACGTATCTTCTTTTCATTGGCGGAGAGGCATTTGCTAAATGGTTTATTATTAGAAAATATAATATTTTCATGGAGGGAGTATCTTTGTGTTATTTCAGCATACATATTTGCAAATCATCCATTATCTTCCACCACTATATCGTTCGAGTATTTCTTCGCACCTTTTTATCACGCTGTTGACACCAGTTGTTACCAGTCATTGCTCAGGCAAACGGAAATGATATGGGTCTATTGACGCGTTATGCGTTTTAATTCCATTCAATATCAAATAACAAGAGAATACAGACAATGCAATACTTAGGGCAAGCTCATACTGTATTCATAACTCTTCATTCACCCACTCACCCTCATACACACACATGCTCCCACCCCTCACACAGCGAGCATACACGCCATACACACTCCCCTTGTCAGAGAATGTGGTACATCCCCCACTATTAATTCCCAAATAAGCAGACCCATCCACCGCCTTCAGCTCAAATGCGGACGACACAATAGCATTCTCTTCAAGGCGGATTGGAAAGAATGAATGACTAGCTGGATGACATTTGCCTCGAGATTCGCGTGTGTTTTCACCGTACATATTAACTGTGCGTGCTGTGCTGCTTGGAACAGCTCGCAGACGACAGGTATTCTCTCCATAGCTCGCTCTACCATTAGGTGGCGGGAAACTGCGTTGGCGTACATCTTTGTACCGCTCCTGTTTGTGGACGTCTAATGAAGATCGCAAACTACCGCTGGCAATGCCAGCAATGAGTTTAACTTCTTTGACGCTCGGAAGACGGTGCCTTTCTTGCTGAACTATTTAAAAGGAAAGGAGCTGTCTTTTATTCTACCTGAGTAAACACGAATTTTCTTCTTCATCGCAGCAAAACTAATTTCATTGAATTAAAAGCAAACCACCGTTGTCGCCCACCCGCCGGTCCATTTGACTTTTTAAAGATTTACCACGGCAAATTTTTATTTCTTCTTGTGTTGAGTTTCACTTTATTTACTTCAGCTGGAAGCCGCGTCATATTGGTTGGAGCGGAGTTGAAAGAGATCCTTTATTTCGGTCGACTCTCGAAGACGGCTTTGAGGAAATCTTTATTGATGGAACATGATAAAGACAACAATATATTCTGGACTACCCATTCGTCTGCAGGATGTAATTTCATCTCCCCGTTCAAGTCAATGTTATTTCTTCTTTGTGATTGAAACGACTTGATCCGGGCAATAGAACAAGGGGCCATGAAACCTGACAACTCCAACCTCTTTTTGAGTGCCTACAAAATATAGCAATAACACCCTCAGAAAACAACGCGCTTCGGCGAAGTTCCATGTCAAATTCAGCTGATAGAGACTTAATATCATCCATCGCCTTAAATGTTTCAAGAAGAACGAATCTCAACCTTGTGATACTATTTTTATAACGCGTTATTGGAGGTCTGTATACCTGTAACATGATACCGATTATAAAATATACGGATTCTGAGCAGTCTGGCTGTTCTGCATTATGAAAGGATTTCAACATAGGCAAGACATTTCATTTTTTCCCCTCTAGCGACGATGAAAGTGGATTAATTGACAGGTTTAGTTTGACGGACAATTTGACGAATTTTCTCGCATTGCTAGAATGAAAGATTTGGATTTCGAAACAACTATAAATACTGATTGAAAAAATAACTAAAAATCCCATTTTATCAAAGATCAATTTGAAGAAAGACGAACATTTCGATAATTTCCTTTATTCTCCAACAAAAAGATTTACACCAAAAGAGTTTCGCCCTACTAACTGAGGGGGTGTTCCTCTTTGTAATCGACACACTTCAAAAAAGAATCCGGAGCAGGCGTTTGCATGATTGTGTGCATAGGTTGAAATTGTGTGGTGAAAATTACGTTGGCCTCAGGAGCAAAATTGGACCCTGGAATTGTGTTATGATGATGGAAATCGTTTAACAGGTACCATCTACTGTGTGTCCTGTCAACAGCACCTCTTGCCGAGAAACAGTTGGCGGGAAGAGACCCAGGTGCTAGGACAAGACTCGGATAACATCACACCCTAATTGCATTCACACTTAGGACAGTCGCGCTAGTTTACGATCCGTGCCGACAAAAGGGGAGGAACAGAGTTCAAAACTAAAAGAAGAAGATAAAAGAGGGGGATGAGAAAGTGCAGAAATTAACATTCCTTCCGGGCAAAGAGGAGTAAAGAGGAGTAAAAGAGAAGTGATTACTTCGTTAAAAGCCGAAGTGAGAGTTATGGGAAACAGAGAGTGCAGATAAGTCATCCAGGAGGCGTCATCAAAATGTCGTTATTCTGTTTCAACAACTGTTTACTCTGCGTGATGGTTAAGTCAAGGGAATGTGACGTGAATTGAGGCGAGGGACATGTTTTTCTTGATGCAGACCCTTTATTTCCATAGCCGGAGGTATGGCGTCTTAATGAAAGAGCTGTGCTTTTTGGTTCTCGGTATGATGTGTTTCGAGCTCTCGGGATCCAGTTCAGTACCCGCTCATGATTGTATCACATGGGGATATACAGAGTAAGTCAAGCGGATACCTTCGGAATGTGCAGACCTAAATCTGTGAAGTGGAATAATTGATTTTCTGCTTAAGTTCTACGATGCCTCGGATTTAAATGCAGTGTTGAGGTGCACTAAATGTGGATTAAGAACCCGTTTATTTTGACGAAACGCAACCTAAGCTGTAAAACAGACTGATCCCTGTTCCTTGGTTAGACCTGCCACCCTAGGTCCGGGGAGCTTTCAGTGATGGTGTCATCGCATTAGCTGTAATGTAATCAGATTCACTTTAATGCCCAAATTTCCTCGAGCGAATCGAATGATCTATTACCTTCGTGACTACAACGTGTAACCGTCTGCGTAGTCGCCAGATATTTCTTTCATTTCTTCATTCTCCCAAAGGCCTCCAGTCTCTGGAAAGTCCTTCCTGGCATCGTACTTCATTCTTTACTTTTATCACAGAAAAAAAAGATATAAGTATTCAGTTTCTGTCGAGTTTTGAAAGAAAACGAGGCCAAATATTCAAATTTCAATCTATTCTGTGTCTCGCGAAGCTGACGTCAGTTACCGGGATTTGTTTCGAATTGCTTGTATCCCCTTTCAATACGACAGCTGTATAAACCAAGTGGTGTAACGTTGAGTGAGGTTACCAGCTTGTGATGTAATTGGCGTGTGATGAAGGGTTACTCATCAAGTCTGGGTCACAAGTGACGAACACGTGAATCCATCTGCTACATGTATAACCGTGCATTTTCATGAGAAATCCGAAGTATATAGTTATGATTATTATATGATTAATATCATCCATTACATATAGTCTACAAGAGGTTGTGAATCGTAACTGCTATGTCGCAAACATAGTTTGATCCTCTGAGTTATGACATTGGTGAATAATTCAATATTTAATTGAATAGAGTGGATAGTATTAATCTATTTTTTCATGCGGAATCTAGATCACTTCCATTATTATTCACCAGAAATGCCTTCGGACCAAGGTTCAACACCTGCCTCAGAAGGCATGGATCCCGTCGTCAACGAACCCCTCAATGACATCCAAGACGACCCGAAGCGAGATGAGATCACGCAGGTGAAATCGATCGAGAAGAAGGCCGAGGCGCATCCGAAACCACGCGTTCAGTTCAACGTGCCACCGCAGGTCGAGGCCCCTAAGCCCTGTCGGAAACGAAAACATCGTTTAAAACAACAGATCGCGGTCGTCGTGAAGGATTTGGAGACCGTGATCTCGGAGTTGAGCTCCGTCGTCGTGGAGCTTCGAGGGGTATTAGTTCAGATTGAACGGGTGTCGACAGAGCTTGATGCCACGATAGGCAAGAGGAATGCTAAGATAAATAAAATCCACCACCGCAATCAAGCGATGAGATGTACGGCGAGTGACAGCTCTCAAGAGAGACTAGACTCTCCAGAGCTTTTACGACTCTCAGCGCGAATGCGACGACGGGTTAGCGCCAAATCTCGTCGGTGTTCAGCGCTTAGCTCTAAATTAAAGTCGGAATCTGAATCTAGTCTCGCAACTGATCAACAAAGTCCGAGGAAAGATCACGTTTTGAAGGGATCTCTCAGAAAAGCCTGCAGCGAAGACGGAAGTCAATTCGGAGTTGGTGGTGACGAATCGGACTACGGGACGAAGTCGGACGCAGAGTCGACCCAGCGCGACTTCAGTGAGATGGGCTCGCAGGGTAATTGTTCATGTACGAGTTCAACTCGTCACACAGCCACCAGCGACGGTGATAGACTCTCAAACCTCGGCCTTTACTCTGACCTCGAAATCGTAGTCAGTCCCGAGCTGGCCCTCCGATCCGAGTTTTTGTTGAGGTCCCCAGGAATGAGTCGGTTTTCGACGACATCGTGTAGCGATGCAGAATCAGTAGAGTTCCATGCTGATTACAATAGAGACATTAACACGTGGACTACTTATGCACTCGTTCATATAGACGCACCAAGTAATAGTGATACTTGGGATTCAGACAGGGAGGTGTGTGTTTGACCACTGTGATTATGTGTAGCTGAAATTTAAGTAAAAATTGTTTTGTTTCGCTCTGTATATCATTAATTTATTGACCGATACCTATATAAGTAGGCAAACATTTCTTATATATCGCGTTGAGTTAAGTTCGTCTTCAGTTTATGGATTCACTTTAAGGAGTGCGAAAAAAGAAAAAAAAACCCAATCCTTACCTAGAATCAATCGTGTAGCACCGGAGGGTGGGCGAAGGGGCCCTTTTCTCCATCAAAAGAATAATAGAATAGAACGAAAACAGGAGAAAACTATTCTTTAAAGCAGTAAGAAAAAACAACACATTTTCCTACCCTTGCAGCAGGGATAGACCCTTTTTTTCTATTCCCGCCTGGCCATTCCACTCCCCCTCATTTTCTCCATCAGTACAGTAGAAAGATAAATGCCGCCCGCCCGCACTTGACTTTGCCTACGCTTCGTTACTGACTAAAATAATTTACCTTGTATTTTTCGTCTTACACGAAACTGCATTATTTTTGCTTCAGATTTTCATCTTTAAAAAAATGTGACCTGTATTAATTCATCATACATCCACATCATGTAGGGGGAAAATGTCTTCATTTTGTGAGACACCTACGAATATCTTAATTCTAACTTTATACATAATAAGTCGCTTTACAAGAACTAAATATATCTCTGTGTGCAAACAGCAATAATGCGCACTGTCCATTTGTACATATAATATTGATTGTAAGAATGCGCATGGCGTCAAATGGGTGTCCAAGGGAGATAGATATGACTTGGGAAGTCGCAAGTCTCATATTTCATTCGACCACATCTCACGTACATCAAAGTTAAATCTGATTTCATGTTATGCTTTTTGAAAGCAACCAGGTTTCATTTTCCCTAAAATGAAGTACTTGAAAAACGTCTTATCTCTTATGAGTATGATGCGTTGAAGCTGATCAAGTTCTACTGCACTGTAATACCATGCAAATCAATTCTTTTCTGCCCAAGACCATACAACTAAAAATGGTTCCTTAATATTTGATGTCTCACCAGAGAGTTAACATAGTTTATCTCTAGACCTGTAGGCTATAATATGAAGAGAATCTCAATACAAAACAGATCCCAGCGGACCTGTCGGGAAAACAATCATATCATCCACACATGCTGAAGGGAAAGATTTGAGCGGATTCAATTAAAAACACCCTCTGGTAATGATTTCGACGAACATTGCATTCCACTTCCAAATTCTCTCGTTGCTAAAAGATAATTTACCAGACGAGGTCACTTCATAAATCAATTATATCGCATCATTATCCGCTCTTGCCTCGAATCGAATTCTTGAAGTCTCGTCACTTACCTTTACCTACTTATTTTGACCAAAAATATAGTAAATTCAATTGTCATGAGAGCAATGCAATGCCTTGCAAATCTCCCCCCCCCCCCCCAACATTGACAGGTAGCTGCAAACTATATTTCTGTCTAGTAATACACCTGTCACGATCTACTGCACAAAAACAGTAATGTCATTCCCTATAACGTGTCACGATCTACTGCACAAAAACAGTAATATCATTCCATATAATCGTGCTCTAATCATACCCAAGTCTGCTACAACGAAATTTACAGACAGAGTCTTATCCTTGAAAGAGAGCAAATTTCGAGGTACCTAATCAAAGCAATTCAATCAAACATAATGCGCTCCCAACCGAGGCTTCAATTTGACCGCGTCCGCTATATCAAACTGATGAGAAAAAAAAATTGGAGAAGAGAGAACGACTTGAGAAGAAAGGGAAAATTGTGGAACAAGAAACTACCATTACCTTGGCCTTCTTGCTTTGCTCCATGAATGCCCTTTCCTAGACGAATTTTTTTTTGGTTTTTTTTTTGTTGGTAGTGGAGTCTCCAACCTACAACATGGGGGGGGGGCAAGCAAAGGGTAGTATAATTATTACAAGGTGCCTAAAGTAAGTTCATATCTAGCTTAGATTGCGCTAAAGTTCATCTTGCCGAGAAAAATACAGACAAACATCAGTCACATCTGATTTTAATTTGTTTATTTCATTCTGGCCTTTCCTCTTGAGCTTCAAGTCTACTCAATAGAAAATCATCATTTTAGGTACAGAGCTGAGCCATACTTCTTTATGTAGCTCCCAATCAATGAAATGATTTTTCAATTTTTAATTTCTTAATTTTGATATTTTGATGATTTAATAGTTTATTTTACCTGACTGCTAAGAAATCATGTGTATGCTTGTAAGTAAGCAACGAGGGAAACGACGGCTTTAAGTCCTCTCGAGGGACTTGATACTGAGGATTAATGCCTTACCAAAGGGCACTAGCGCATCCATTTTGTTTCGAACCGGGGTCCTCCCATTTACCAGACCACATATATATATGAGCCATCGCACCTCTGTTTAAGAATGTCAAATTTTCGAATTTTCGAATTTTCGAATGAACACTTTCTAGAGGCAAAATGTGATTTGCATAGTCTTTAAACAGCTATATCCTCTTCTCTATCTTCTCTCAAATTACGTGACATTATTAACAATGATTAATGTGATTTTTTTTTAAATACACAAATCTTTACTCTGTATTCAGCAATACTGACCAAATCAAAATCTCATATTATGTAAACATACTATTTTCTTCAATCACTCCTTTGTGAGAAAGAAAAAATGATGAACCACAAAAGAGAATTTCTAATGGTTTTATACCCATGTAAAATGGATCAATTACATTATTAATGAAAATTTTGAAAATGGCATAGTTAGGCTCATCCATGTTTAAATGCATTTTCGCACTACTTTTCTGCAGGCGTACCAAAATACTTCGTTTGATATACCGTAGGTGATTTCTTGTATTGTTATCATTGCAGCGTTCTGCAATTTATATTATTAGGTTATATGATAACGTTGCGAAAGCGATACATCAAAGCGGCTCCTGGGTGTTGAAATAACGAACGATTACCGAATTTAGTGAAGGGATTATGAGCTATGTTTTTCTTCATCAAGGAGGATATATAGACTTGTACTAATAACACTTCATTCTTTCTTGGTCCATTTAAGCTAGGCCTTCTATTTTGTAGCAATACGGTTAAAAAAACAGCATCTATCAAACATGATGCTAATGCTAATAGTATACTGACTTGAATTACGCTATACACGCACACACACACCATGTATTTACTACGCACAGAATAAAGTCAAAATTCTATTAACATTCTTCGAAATTATGAGGATATGAAAAACATCATTATGGCGTTGTTCCATACATAACGGTCGATTGCCTGGAAAATTGGGAATGACATTTTTTATTGAGCGTTTAATTGCTTTATGCCATTCGAAGTGTCGAGGGGCAAAGAAAGGGCAATCATGTCTTCTGGCGCCTGTTTTACTTTAAAAAGAAAAGAAATGGGGGAAACTTCTGCCTGATTTCTTGAAAAATAGGTCAGGCTCAGCCATTACGGAACATTCTTATTAACGGCTAGGTGCATTAGCATTCCTTGTGTTTTTAGCGAATAGATCAGCGTTTAATGCCTCATTAGCCGCCTTCAGTATGCATTCATCGTTTACAATGTTATACGCACTTTCGTAAATTGCAGGTCCCAGTTCAGCGGAAAGTAAAAAAGAAATTTTTGCAATGGCAGAGCAGTACAATATTTTGGCAGTGTTAACCGACCTTCACGCTCATTAACCGTGTAGGCGATGGTGCATTAAAATTTTCCCATCTGGAAACTGCCAGAGAGAACATAGCCGGGAGGAAAACGATCCCCTCAAAAAGGTTTTCGCTTTTCACTTAAAAAGAGCTTCGCATGTCGTCTGTTGCGTATCGTCTGATCCATTAACCAAACCTAGGTGAAATGGGTTTCTCGTCTAAATCGTTGAGAGGAGGTAGGAACTTATGATCTGAAATGGGATTGTCTTCAAAATAAGGCTCATCAATATGATGTAATCTCGCCCCTCCCTTTATTCATTGAGCCCACATTAAATTAACTGGTGATGAAGAATAAATGATAAACCTCGAATTCTGAGGACGATATCTCGATGTTTTCTCACAGTGGGTAAGATAATTTTGATTAAGCATTCCTCTTAGTTGCAATGTATAAAAGGTTTCTTTTCATGAATCTTTTTATAACAGCACTCAAATGAAAAAAAATGCACCACTTTAAGATTGACTTCTTACTCTCTAAAAAAAAAAAAAAATCTAGTGATCACTGACGTCACTCCCCGGGGGAGTGAAAATAGAGTGGAAATACAGTAAAACTCCACTCTTCCTTATAGAGGACTCGATAGTCACTCGGTATTCACTCCTAAATAAGTGATCACTGACGTGACTCCCGGGGGAGTGAAAACAGTAAAAATTCACTCTTTTTTTTTATTTCTATAGGAATTTGATCTCATTTTTTTTTTTTTTTTTTTTTTTGGGGGGGGGTCTATGTAACCCTCCCTAGCCCCCCCCCCCCCCCCTCCTCATTTTTACACGCCGTATGAAAAAAAAGGGCTGGGTATTGCCCCGAGAGAATAGAAATTCAACCGCAATTATTAAAATGCATGAACACTTGTAGGTCTTCCCCCGTGGTTTCATATACTTAGTCAGTGCAACAAGCGGTTTGCATACATTTACGAACATGACTGAAAGTCACGCATATTCTACCATTGGGTAGATAAAGAGGGTAAGAACATACCCTTTATTCTTTAAACATCCCCCTTTTTAAAACGCCATTTAAAATTCAACATCGAGTGGTATGTTATCTGCAAACGATTCTGTGCTATATGATTTTGAACACTAATTTTTTTATAAGTTTGATAAGTTTGAGTTTCTCTTTTTATACGTTCTCCGCATGTTCTGCAATGACATGCATTGGCAAGATGCTATAGCAGCTCTCCCAAGCTAGGAGTCTGCCCCTCCCACTTTCTTCATCCTCCTCCTGGAGTCCCAGAGCCAAACACGTGAGAAGAAATAGGTTTTTAGCCTTCTGGAAGTCATTACATGGGTCCTGGCCGGTAATGCAATAATGGATTTCATTAATTAGGGCCAGCATACACACCTCTAATGCTTGACAGACATCTAATTACAATTTCAGATTTCCATTATATCTTGCTTCCCGAGGACTGGGTAGAATAATCATGTTTTAATGAGGGAAATCGAACTGTATCAACTGCTGCATGGCTGGGTAATGTACTGTATGGGCCTGTGGATGAAGGCACGGGGGCAGGGGTCCTTTTTTTTTTTTTTTTTTTTACACAGTCATACCATCCTCCATGGCATAGTTTGAGTACCCTATTTGTGATTTTCAGATATTTTTAACAGATTGGTAGGCCCACGGGAAAATTATTCTGGATCCGATATTGCTTGTTAGGAATATCTTTGAGGATGTAAAGTAATCTTGAGATCTTGTAATGGAAATGTGCATCTCGAAAAAAAAAAAAGTAGGTGAAATTCATTCTGAATGGATTATCAGGGCATAAATTTATTTCTTTTTACTTACAAGCCGTAAGAAAAATTTAACGCATGTAATTACTAAAATTTACATCAACCCACGTTCACACAATATGACATTTATGAATTAAAAACAATTATTATTCTATTGGTCAGCACGACTGCCTCGATTTCTTCATATTTAAGTCATTGTTCAGCTTTTTTCATATTTCATTCAAATTTATTCTTATGCCTGGAACAATGAAGATAAGGTGTGTCGAATTCTATGAGGATGTTATTTTTTGTCATAACCAGATCCTTTGACTACTTGAGTGCATGCGGTTAGTACATAGAACAATATGTTGCAGTTATTTTGAGTTTTCTATATCCCAAGTACGCTTTAATGGGATCGAAATTAGATTTTTGTTGTTTTCGAATATGTATATTTTATTAATTTTGTCTTCTTTATTTCATACTGCAGGGTTTGCCTGTTCATTTTATGCAAAATTGCTTTCCAAAGGCGCCCTGCAGTTTAACAAATCATTCTACATGAAAATACAAAATACATAACAATTAGGTAACATGGTAAATTACAAACAAAATAATGGCGAGTTAATTAATGGTATTATAAAATGTACATATTTGATTAATTATGTTATCATTTCATTGAGTCAAGATTTAAAACTTTGCATAGTTTTTTAAACTTATAAAATAGATGTACACGTCTGAACATTACCAGGGAGTGCATTAAACTTACTGGCTCCAACATATGCAAAAGAATTTCTTTTATATTCTGTCCTTGTTATCTTACTTATATTAACTTTCATTTGTCAGTATAGTGTAATATGCGTACATTTGTTGCCAGCCCGTGGCTAGTAAATTCCGAAATAACTTGGGTAGTGGTTTAAAATTAGATGTTTTACCTGCGAATATCGATTGAAATCGAAAGACTTTAGTCCTTATTACTAAGTAAGGGGTTTCCAGTGGCGTATCAAGTGCCGCCCGGGGCATTGCCCCCCTGCCCCCCCCCCCCCCGTAGATACGCCACTTGGGGTATCTTTATAAAGAAATTGTGATGCAGACAGATCCTGTGGTTTGCTCAAATGTAATTTTACAGTGCTATTGAACTGATAATTCAGTGGAGGATCTAGGGGTGGAGTAGATGGCGCGTGCCCCTCTAATTTTTGGACAATACCCATAGCATGCTAGCATAAGTCTTTTTTGCAGGCGCCCTTCTATTAAAGGCAAAATCGCAGAAAGCATGCACTTAAAAATTTGGGTGCGCCTGAAACGCCCCCCCCCCCCCATTTTTCCCGGAATCTTGGAGCCGCCACTGCGTTTTACCGTTATTATTTTTTAAATATAATTGTCTTCGATGTTTCTCCCAAATACCTAATTATTATATTATTTGATAATGTTATACGATTTTTTAAAGGTTTGCTTACATGAGTTGTCAAATTGTGCAGACTTGGGATTGCCAAGTGTATTCTTTACATTCAAAGATACATGTATATCATGATTTTTGTTTTTGTCAAACCTGGAAATTTTGATCTCCAGGATTTATTAAAACAAAAATCGCTTTGCATGATTGTGTACTTTAAGTGTACCTAAGTTTTCAAGCAGCTTTTATTGACGCTATTTATATTTTTTAAATCGTTTTCATTCATTCTATTTGCAGGATTTATATATTTTGGTGTAGTATGAGCTGTTTTAATATTTTTAGTGGACAATTTGGTATACTGAATCCGTGAATATCACTTGTAGTATTCATTTTTAAACTGCACCTGATGCCAAAGTGTTTACGTGAGTATATCAGAGTATAATTAGTAAATTTGATAGCCGTGTATTTATCAAATAATAAATGATATATTAAGATTTTTTATTATAAGATTTGTTACCTTACATGTATTGAATTTAAGATATTTTGTATTGAATATGATGTCTAGACATAAAGTGAAATGATAATTTATTAATTCTAAGATTCATAATTACATCAATTATGACATTATTCCTTGATTGCTCAAAGCAATGATGTGATTAAATGCATAGCATTTGCATATTTGACTAACATTTGATAATAAATCATTGATCGAAATAATACAATTTTGCTTTCAGACTTATATTTTTTTACAGAAATGGCATAGGGGGACATGCCCCAACTAAATTCAATCTGCAATATCTTAAATACACATTGACTATAAAAAAAAAAAGAAATGTGCCCCTCCCCCATTTGTGCCCCTGCGGCTAATTCATCCCCCAAATGGTATCCCCACCCACCTACACACGCGTGCGCGCAATATTGTGATGACCTCTTTTCTATTTTCTGACATATTTTCTTTTCTTTTCTTTTCTTTTCATTTCTTTTTCCCCCTGCTTATCAGAGAATTTTCAGACACTAACTTGTGCCCCCACCTCCCTCTTAGAGAATCCTGGATCCGCCATTGTTCAGTATATTATTTATGTGAAAATAGCCGCTATCCTGCAATGAGTCGAATTTCAAGAGACATTTCCAAGGAGAGATGGCTCTATTTTCCACATTTTGGTATTACTGTTGAGTTGTTGATAAGCTTTGATTTGGGCTGCAACCCAAAGCGTATAGCCATATTTCCGGGGTGTTAATATGCAGATTCACATTTAAGATGATGATAAAAAGACAGTGGATATCTATAGAGTAATATTTCTATAATGTTTCATTCAAGTTTTAATGCTGCAATTTCCCTCCGTGGCTGCTTGATGAGGATAACTGTAACATGGATGATTTCATTCGGCGGCCATTTTGAAAAACAAAATCATATTTTTTTTTAGAAATTGCAAGCAAAAGTAGTTAAAACACTACACCCATCAGCAACTTCAACCAAACTTTGTTCGGGGACACCACACGGAATTGTTGAAAGGACCTTTGTTAATTTTTAGAAACACATTTTCTAATCCATCACAGCGCCATATAGAATGACCTAGTTTAATCTTCAACCGAACACGTGCAAGCACACTGATTCTACAAAGTCATTGGGACAAGAAATTCCATAAATAGACTTTTTTTCCCAGTCGCAATCTTTTTATTTGTTACACATGCGCAATCACGAGTGAAACTTGCTAGGTAATTTCGTCAAGGAAAAATGGAAACGTGTAACCGTAGTTCAAAATCCCGTGCTTATCAAATTTTCACTCGACTTATTTGATTTGCAAACATTAGCAAAGAACGAACTCTTGCTCTTGTTTTAAATTACTCGTTGCATGTACTAGAGATGGATGTTTGACATCTCTCTCTCTCTCTCTCTCTCTCTCTCTCTCTCTCTCTCTCTCTCTCTCTCTATATATATATATATATATCTTCGCACCTCTCCCCCTCTCTCTTCTCACTTTTTCTCCTCAGTCAGTCACCGTTTTCTTCGTCTCTTCCCCCTTTCTGTATTCATTCTCTTTCACTCTCTCTCTCTCTCTCTCTCTCTCTCTCTCTCTCTCTTCATGCTCTTTCTGTGTCTTACTGACTTCTATTCCTTAACCCTAAAAGGGCCGGGGTGGAATCCACCCCCCCCCCCCTCCCCCTGGCGATATGTTCGAGATAATTTATTTTGCGCCGCGAGCTTTCATGACTTGATCTTACAGTCTTACGCATCTTTTGATACCAAATTTATAAAATTACGACCAATTACGGGTACAGCGCAGCGTCAAAAAATCGCCGCACTGTGCGTGACCAAAATGGTAATTTCTCTATATTGTACACAATGCAGAATTGTCAATTCGCGAATATGTAAATAATCAATTAGCGACAATCAAAAATAGTTTGAGATATATTTATGAAACTTTACAGCGTTATTTTATATAAGATACTTTATCTATGTGCCAAGTTGCAGAAATTTTCGTCACCCGTAGCCGAGATCCCGGGCTGAGAGAGCGCCAAAATAATCCGGCTTTTTTTTTTTCTTTAGGGTTAAACACTTTTGGAGTGAATTGTTAATTCATCACACCAAGGAGTTATCACAGTTCTGTGATAACTCCTTGATCACACTTACATTTCACTCTTTTATCTTTTGTTCTTCATTTTTCTCTCTCTGCCTCTGTCTCTGTCTGTAGCTCACTAACTAGCCGAATCATCTTCATGACATAACTGCATGATGATGAACATGATGATGCTCTTACATCTCTATTCATTCGATTGTGAAGTGATAAAACCAAGATTGTATTCTACCAATATTTAGATAAAAAGTTAGATGTAACGTCGGTGGAAGTCACTGTCGTGTATAATATAGGAGTATTTATGCATCTGTCATGCCCTTGGCGACAACACTATTTGGGTATGGGTATATCCATTACGCACTAAGAAGGTGCAACCAGCTAACGTAAGCCCTCTGCCGGGGGTGTATTTCCAGGTCTATAGTAATATTTTGGCCCGAAGAGGTAGATAAAAACAAAAGTGCAGAAAGATCATGCATTTATAATTACGCAAAAGAAACCCGAAATACCGTATATAAGTCATAAGAAACATGCACTGCACACACATTATTAATTACGTCACAGAGGGTAATGGAGAACATAAATGAGTAATAAGACACACCTTAGAAAATAATAATACATTTTTTAACGCCATGTGATCACCTTCTAGCCTGTTGGATATGGGCGTAACAACACCCAATTTTATATTTTCATATAGGGTATGTAAAGCGAGAAAGAGTGGATATCATCTTTCATAAAGATGACAGAGGCTTTGGATGGGGTGTTGTTTAGGAAGTGCGTGTGGGTAAGGGGTGTGAGAGATAGAGTGAGAGAGGGTGGTCCTTGTCTGCAAGCACAGACCCTAATTAATGACACTTAATCAGAAAATCATTGTGTCTTGGAAGAAGCCTAACCCAGCTAAACCTACTGGTCGTCTCTAACTATCATCTCAACAGCTATCATGTACAGCTGCCGAAATGATAACTGTAGTCTTACAGGTTCGCTGAGTCACTCTTTCGGATTACGAAAGGTCGGACCCAGACGTAAATTGATGATACACGTGTAAACCCATAGGTCGTGTTAATCAGGAACAGGTACGGAGCCTATAGTAGTCTTACAGTGCAGTCACTCTGTTACGACGGACCAGGGTTTGTGCCTGCAAACTATAGGGTGGTCCCGGGTGGAAAAAGCGGGAGTGTAATAAGAATGGACACAATAAGACTGACAATGACGTGCAAATGACACCGTGTCTAGAGTGTGGGGTTGTTATTTTAGGATCAGGTAGACATGAATGTTTTCTAAATTAAGATAACATCATGGGTGTTGATCCGGGGGGATAGGGGGTATATATCCCCCCTCCTCCCTCCCCCCCCCAAAAAAAAAAATGAGGTGGGGGATGGCTTGTATTATCATTCCCAATATCTGTGGATAAAATAAATAAGAATTATTAACTTAAAACTAATAATTATCCAAACTGATTATGTCTGATTTTGAAATACCGTCACATTCTTTGATGATTAGAAGTAAGGAAATAAGAATTGCCATAATTTCAAGGCGAAAATATCGAAGAAAATTCGTTCGCTCTCATTATTCTCAATTAAGGGGTTCCGTCCTTTGACGTAGATTCGTGCATTCCTTCTTTTCATTAAAAACCATTTTAGGATGCCTAAAATGCAAGTTTTATAGACAGATGTTTGAAAAAGTCCCTGGTGTAGAGGGGGGGGGGGAATACCCCCCTCCCACACTCTCCCTCGCCGGTCATCCCCCCCCCCCCAATCATGAACACGGGTCGACACTCCTGGATAACATCTTCTTGCTTTCTTCGCAGTCAAGCTGAATGAAAACACCAATAAACACAAATGTCTGGAGCATCGTTTTAATTAGAGGATACCTCAATGAATTTGTATCCATCACGAGTATATCTTCGCACGATATCACAATTGATTGCGATACTGAATAACACAAGGCCATTAAACATGGCGAGCCAGGCATTATGCAACACTGACCATTATCAACACTGAATGAATACATTCAATGTCAAACTTCCAATTTATGGTTCGCAAATGATTGATGTTCACGGTAATACAATTTCCTTTGAATATCAGCCTATACAGATAAAATAACGACAAAATTTATGATACAAAAGAGGAATAGAGTATCTCATATGAAAAGTAATACAAAAGAATGGGGGTAGTGCATGGGCGTCGCCAGGGGGGTGCGGAGGGTGCGAACGCACCCCCCTCCAGACCAAAAAAAAAAAAATTGAAAAGGGCGACATGTTCTATAGTGACCAGTAGGCAGTACATTTGTCTATACATCCATCTGGCCGGCCGGCTATATGCACTATTGTGTAGTGTCGAACAGCTCATATCTGCGCCACCAGCACCACTGCCCGCTGACATTGGAGTTGGTAAGTTTTGTCTTTTTTTTTCCAGAAGGCACCCCCCCCCCCCTTGAAAAAAGCTGGTGACGGCACTGGTAGTGTTCCCCCCCCCCCCCCAAAAAAAAAAAAAAAAAAAGCGTCATTAATGCACAACGAAAACATGTATGTATACCTTTTATAATTTTCTATTTATATCCAGTGGTGTATCTACGAGAGACACGGGCCCCCTTCCCACATCGAATGGCTGAAAACGAAAGAGAAAGAGAGAGAGAGAGAGAGAGAGAGAGAGAGAGAGAGAGAGAGAGCAAGAGAGAGAAAGAGAGCGAGAAATAGACAGGAAGAAAGGGTGGGATAAAGACCAAGCGAAAAGAAGATGAAAAGACCCCCTTTCAAACCTGGCATTGTTTTCTTGCATTTTATTCAACTATAGTAAGACGCATTAATTGCCCATCTTCCCACTACACTTGTTCCTATCTTCCCTTCATTGACGAGACACACTCTACCTTACTCTCTATATCTCATCAAATTTGTTATTCTATATTGCATTAATAGAAGTGACAGTTCTGCTTGGCACTAAATACCATAAACCTTTTGCCATCAATCATTGGCATCATTTGTTTTTGTGCATTTTCCCCATCAATTTCTGAAATAATACGAAATGTAATGTCCCTTCGAAACGCTATGAATCAATCAAGTCCTAGACTGCCTTTAGATATAAATAGAAAGTAACGTTACATCTTTTGTGTAAGAAAAGAATTTGCCTTAATCACTAGAGAGAGTGGGAGGGGAGGATGGATGGAGAGAGAGAGAGAGAGAGAGAGAGGGGGGGGGGGGGAGATGATGGAACTCATTATTGTATGCCGAGCTGGCTTTTGATGTACTATATCACATTAACAATATTACATTGTCACCATGTTCGATCAAAAAGTTACTAACCCCCCAAATGATCGTAGGCGTTGACAAAATATTGAATAGGAAGTTGCAAGCTTTCCGAAGGTATACCCAAAATGTCATCATATGTTAAATACGCAGACAAAATATAAGATGAAACTTTAAAATTCAGCAAAAGAAAAACCCATCCCAAAAGGGTATACAAAAGCCCAGTGGCGTACCCAGGATTGTTTAAAGGGGGGGGGGGTTACTCCAAAATTCTCTGACAAACCAACAACAACAAAAAAAGAGTTATCAGTATTTTTGGGGGGTCTTTTAACTCAAAAATTATCTGACAAGCAAAAAAAAAAGAAGAAAAAAAAAAGGGGGGATTATTAGTTCTAAAGGGGTGTTTTAACTTCAAATAACACCAAAAGGGGGTGTTTGAACACCTAAAACACCCCCCTCAAATTTAGATTAAAATAATTATAATAATAATAATGATAATAATAATAATAAAAACATTTATATTGCGCTTAATACAATGTTTCTAAGCGCCGAAGTAGTATTATTACCCTGGCTTCTCAATTAAAAAAAAAAAAAAGAAATCAAGAAGGGTTGCTTTGATCCCCACCTCATCCCTCCACATCAAGGAGCCTTCCTAGCTATAAGACGGAGTCGTTGAACTTGTGAGGATGTTGAAAATTATAACTATTTTTTGAAAGAAGTGACCTATACGAGAAACATCGACCCATATTTTTCAGACGGATAGGATCATGATGCATCCAAACCAACATTAAAGAGATCATGGAGAATGTTCAGTTCTGGTAAAGGTTAAAATTGATTTGTGAGTTTTTTGTTTTGTGTGTTCTTTTTATGTCATTTCAGAAGAATACTATAGAACAAATATCCCCTGAAAAAATATTGCACTTCAAATGCCCTCATATTCGAAATATGAAAAATAAAAGCTGAAAAGTCTGGACCAAACTTTCATGCCACATGCATGTGTATTCCTGTATACTATTTTCGTTGTGTAATATACTTTTAGCAGGGCTTTTAGCAAGATTGGGTCAATATCTTGTCATTTTGGTGATTCAAAAACCTTACAGCAAAAAACAATTCCTTTGTACGATGTAATTACCCTTCTTTTTTCTTTTTTCTTTCTTTTTTCTTTTTTTGGCTTCCAGACAGTTTCTTTTGCAATGTAATCGCATGACCAGAACTCAGCTTTTATCTTTGAGACAGATTCGAATCAAGAGAAAAATGTGATAACCATAAATACCCCGCCAAAAGGAAAACATGTCCTAAGTGTTGTCGTTTATCAGCATGTTCATGACAGACTGTGGCAGTTTCTATTATTTAAAAAAGAGAAGAAAATAATGGGTATCTGTAGAAGGGTGAATAATATCTAGAGGGTAAAGTGCACTTTAGTT
Organism: Heliocidaris tuberculata; assembly: GCA_025618425.1. Taxonomy (NCBI): domain Eukaryota; kingdom Metazoa; phylum Echinodermata; class Echinoidea; order Camarodonta; family Echinometridae; genus Heliocidaris; species Heliocidaris tuberculata. The sequence goes on from CM046839.1 coordinate 216,796, forward strand.
GAGAGAGATGAGACAGTCTAGGGTAGACGATATGCCTGGGGCGATAATGTGCTACAAATTGGAAATGTCGACATAATTGTTTGGCAGTCATAGACACCAAATGTTGACGGAAATATGGAGAAAATATGTTCGTGCCTTGGAGAGAACAAGAAGAGAGAGAGAAAAAAAAAGACGGACATTTTAGGTCAACTGTTGTGAAAAAGCACACAGCTCTATCTGACGAGGAACTCTGCATTATACTCTATAGTGCTATTTCATCATGCTGTAATACTGGCAAAAAAAAAACAAGACAAAACAAAACAAAACAAAACAAAAAACCCCCACAAGGGGTTGAATCGGGGTGTTGGAACAAATTTGCTGACAAATCAGATGATTATAATTTTCTTCGAGCAAAACAAAAAAAGGGGGGGGGGGGGGGAATTGGATCATTTGGGGAAGGGGGTTGATTTGCCGACAGCCTATGAAATGGCATAAAAATGGGTGACATATCCCCAACCCCGTCTAGCGACATCAGAGTTCAAACATGATCTCATGCTATTTCACTACATATCTATGTTTTTTTAAACTATGCGCATCTACATTGTGTAATATGTTGAAAACAAAACAATGCAGTATATTACAACAGTTCAGAAAATTGTTGTAGGAAAGTGCAATTCCCTGTACAAACAAAACAGATGTTTATTGATTTTATTCAAATCACCAGGGAGGCAAGACGCAAGAGGCAAGGAAAATGCAGAAAGTAGAAAACAAGCAGACAGATAGAGGCGGGAAAGGGGGCAATAGATGAAAAGAGACTGTGGGGGAAGAAAATAGAGAGAGAGAGAGAGAGAGAGAGAGAGAGAGAGCGATGGAAAACAGAGACGGAGAGGGGAAGAGAGATAGAGAGAAAGAGAAAGGAAGAAAGATAGAGAGAAAGAGAAAGAGAAAGAGAAAGAGAAAGAGAAAGAGAAAGAGAAAGAGAGAAGCGAAAGTGAGGGAGAAGGGGAAGGAGAGGAAAAGACACAGCGAGGAACGTAAAAGAAGATGAAATTGGAAGCGAAAGAAAACAAAATGATAAAAATAGATGGTCAGAGTAAAGTCTTAATATGATAAGACGTGAGAAATATTTAACGCCGGCGATCTATACACGTGTACATAAATAAATTGATTGGAGGTGTGAGGAAAAAGGTCTGGCCATGACGTCATAGATATGGCATATGACCATCTCACTTCCTTATAACTTAATTATGTGAAATAATGAATGAGAACTCAATAATTCTGTGCACATTAAGAAGACCATATAGCCATTATCAAGGTCATCGCGATGGCTTGGACAATGAGTGATACTTGACCCCGAAACCAGGAAGGAAAATAGAGATTGATAAAAGCTTGTTGAGATTGGTGCGATTCCAAAAAGATCGTGATAGACATGATAGAGGAAATGATTCTGGAAGGGAAAAAAAATCGTTCAAGTTGAGTTCAACACGTCTACCTATGTAGTATCAGCAAACTTTATTCTTTCAAAGAGGCAGTTTATAAATTCACAAAAAGATTCCACAATATTATTGAGTTGAGTTGAGTTAATTTATTGACTCTTTCGACCCACTTTCGGGGAATGATTTTGTACATACAAAGTCGTAAAACATAATACAGTCATACATGTAACATAAAATGAGATAAAATACATACACTTTGATATAGTCAGTATATAAACAATACTAGCAAACAAATAATACAATTTTGAAATGTTGTATAAAAGTAATAAACATACAAATAGCATGAATAGTGATACATAATGTCAGAAAGTATAGTACAAAAAACAAAAAATTATAGTACTATGCTCAATAGTACTATTATTACGGACAAAATTATAACATGTCAATGGTCCGACACATACTCTGGCGACAATTAATCCGGGTTTCGTTTCATCAAAGTTGTAGGATTTAGGGATAGGGTTTAAATTAGGTTTTAGGTTAGTTTTAAGCTATGGTTTTAGGGTTAGGGTTACGATTAGGTGTATAGTGTATCGTTCGGGGTTGAAGTGTGAATATTAACCCCGGAGCAATTGTTGCAGGAACATGATATTATGTCGTAGAACATCTCGAAATAGATATAATCTAAAATTGAACATGTGAAAACCGAATGGTTGGTTACGGGGAAACACAATTATGACTCAAGTAAGTGTTCTTTGCGGTATAAATGAAGATTTCCCATTGGGAGAAGTATAAAAGCCTTTGATATTAAAAATACATTGGATGGTACATGCATTAATAAAGTAAATTACAAATTAAAGATGATTTATAAGATAAACTGCACCTTACTAAATGAGATTACCGATCAGACGATGAGGCGGCCAACTGATTTAGCGGTCACGTATGGTTGGTATTTACTATATTTTAAGACATTTACTGACCTTAATAACGTGACTAATAGCGATAAATTGAACAAAACTACGGCCTGTCCAGAGGCAAATTTGTCAAATTTGTCGAATCTGTATCATATTTTGTGTTTGTATGCATGGTATACACGTGATAAATGATTCCAAGTTGATAACAGCGCCACGCCGTTTCTCCAATTAAAGTTATTTTGTAAATTTTAAAGATGGGGGATATTTTCCTGTGTCAATGAATTAATGTTGGTAATTGATTTTTTTCGCTAATCATTTGTATAATTGTATAAATTATCATTAAGAATATGATATTCTTCTTCTTCTTCTTCTTCTTCTTCTTCTTCTTCTTATTGTTATTATTATTTTGATTATTATTATTATTATTATTATTATTATTATTATTATTATTATTATTATTATTATATTATTATTATTATTATTATTATTATTATATGTTATCAACATTATTATTATTATTATTATTATTATATGTTATCAATATTATTATTATTATTATCATCATCATCATCATCACCATCAATATCATCATCATCATAATTACTAATTTTATTTTCAACAATCCAGTAAGGATATAATTAAACATCTTACATGAATATTTTCAAGAGATTTGATTTTCATAACGCATTAAAAATCCACCTCGTCGCCCTTACGTTTGTAGTCTAAACTGAGCAAAAGGGAATAAGGGTCTGTTAAAAATATAGGCCAAGCAATGATTTTGAGCATCGCCTCTATATAAGATGTTTTGTGATAAGGGGTAATATTGCAGGTGATTTTCAGATCACATAATCCATTTCCAATTGGAGATTGGCGGCGGTGGGTTATCGGACCGACGATTACGACTCGATTAATAGAATACGGTGTTAAGAAGAAGAAAATGTAGAATCGTTTTTTAAAGTATGATCGTAAAATTGAAGCGGTTACAGTGGTCGATATTCTAAAAAGGGACTGAGGTATATTCATCTTTTTCGTCAGAGAAGCCCGCTCTTGGCATGCTTGGAGAACGCAAACAGGTAAAGGAAAAATGAAGACTAGCTACTGGTACTGTTACAAGATAGGCCTTTGTCAAGACATGAATCTTCTCAGTAGAATTTCCACTCTCTACCCTGGTGTAGTAAATAGTAACAGGGTAGGAAGAAATTCATCGAATGCCGTGAACACCGGCTATAGTCTATAGCTATATAGCAGCGCCTTGAGCACCTTGCCGGATGGATATTTACAAGAAGCCAATGTCGACAATGTGGTTATTATGCGATTATTTTTAGCGAATGAAATAAAACAAACATTTCTTGTGTAAGTACATTCGGGGTTTTAATGTTAGCATTCCGTGCAACATTCCATTACAGGAATTGCTTTCTTGTCCATTTGTCATTTCCCTCTTTGACCCATCTGCTTTCACATCTAATATTTGATCGACCTTGCGAATTCTATCCTTTTATGTACTTCGTCCGTATATACCTGAAATTGTATATAGATAACTGCTCCCTCATGAAAGAGGGTATATCTAAATTAAAGTACAAGAATAGCGCTTTTGATTAATAACTAAAGCCTATCATTCTGCATGAATGGGGTGTATTATGATGAAGAGATTACACGCGATGGCCGTGACGATCTATGTAATCAGTTTGGCTTTGTATAGCAGAATTAAGATAATCCATATCATATAGCGTGCGTATAAACTACCTAGCAACTATAATACAATGCCGGCTTCAATCTTCTTCCAAAAAAAAAATGCAATCCTTGATAAGCCATATACTCACGTGAACAACGTCATCTATTAATAACTATGAAATAAGATATGCACATTCACAAGCAGTCTAATGACATTTTCTGATCGATAAGCCCTTTCAGCAAATTATTCGATTGCATAACCAATCCATCAAGTATCAAGCAACTTGAAGTATTGAACAGGTTTTCTGACTACATGTAAATCAGTTCGCAATTCGTGAATGCATTGAGCATTAATGATGTGTGTTAAATTTCTTAACCCGTTGACTACTGAATTCTCTCATTCCCATAGGCTTAATACAGGAACCACCCGGTCCCCGAAGGTAATGTGTTTGGTTAATTACATTCCTAAAACAATCTTATTAAGATGACGGTTATAAAAAGTATGATGTGTAACCAGTTCGATCTACCACTACCATGACTCTGGTGAAGTTATGAGTATTATACGCATGAGCTTATAAACTGCATCTAGTGTAATTATGGCTGTCTTAAACCAGTAGCTAACTTCATGTATTTTTATCATTGTGTACAACTCTGTTGAAATCTTGTCAATGTTGAATCAAGAAACAGAAATAGTTAGATGAAGATATTTTCATATTGTCGCAGTTTTCGGCCATATGTAATACACAATTTCAACGTTTTTCATTGTTTTTAAAAATGTATATCTTTTTATATAATATGAATAAATGACAATTCTTGAGACTTACATAATTATGAACCAACCGCCTTCACTTATTACAATTACATATTGTATTTGCACTACATTATAAACAAAATCTCTTATAATAAGACCCATTTGTCTACGACAGAGACCTTATTAACATAGCTAGAGTTTAGCATATGCCACATCATTATGATATCGACGCTCAGTGTATGAGTGTGCCTTTAACAATGACTCATGAAATATACATCACATTCATACTCGAAAACGATCATTAAACAAAGACGTTTCATCTAAAAAGCGGTAAGTACAGTTTCATGGATATCGTGTATTCGTCTTCTGTAAGCGTTTTGTGTGCATTACATACACCCCCATAAGCCTGGGTTATACGACTATTATCATTATCCCTATTACAGTTTACGTTTTTGTTCATAATTACTTGTTTTGATAGATTAAAATAACATTCCTATAGCTAACATATGCTGTTCACCAACACCGTGAATATAGATTTACTTTTTTAAAAGGGAAATTCAAAGGATAAATTTTCAATCCAACATCTAACGTATGCTGTCTCCAATAGAATAAAGGATTCTTGACGATATGATTATCTTATACTACCCCAGTCATTTGAAATGCTACACTTTGTCTATTGTTAGACCAAATATCAAGAGCAAGCAAACCATACACAGTCTCTAAATATGTGAACGAGCCTATGAATCTTTGTGATTGTATTGTTAATTTGGAGATAATGCCTTTTCGAATGAAACGCTCCCTCCGAATACTCCAGCGGGCGAGCGGTGTATATGACACGATCGTCAGTCAACTCAGCTCACAAGCTTGTAAGGCAGCATTTAAAAGAGGGGAAACATTAAAAAGATAGATAAAGTTAATAGTATATTGTCTACTGAGAGCCAGAAGGGCGTTAACTGTGCGTTAACGCCCCTCTTGCTCAAAGCACTTTCTTATATACTTTTCTTTGACAAGATTTCAAATTCATAATGGTGAGATGATGCAATGTATTGGATGATATGACGTTGTTACTGTCGAGATAAAATACCATAATATTTAATATATTTCCTTTGCTAAATGACGGATGATTCGTTCATTCAGTAGAATGAGAGCTAGTCATTCCTCACATGATGAGACAACGAATGAGTGAAAGGGGAGGCTCCGTGGTATTTAAAGGGGACACTGGTTGCAAAATCTGTGACCAGCAAAAGTAAAATAAAAAATGGTTCTATAATTTTTCGGATACGCATAATTATGTAAAACGTTTGACAAACAAGAAAAAAAGTTGTCATTTGTTGGAGCTAGGACAGGAAACTCAAATGAGGGCCAATACTTCCCCTGCCTACCCTATAACACCGCCCTTGAATGAGTGGTATTCCATCCAAGCACCAATACAATTCACAGTAGGATGAGAAGCCCGGTCTATACGCACTCGCTGTGGCAATGACATTAGAAATATAATATTTCTATTGAAAATAAATGAACTGGCGTCATACGCATTTCCCCTCTTTCTCATGCTTATTTTCTGTTCATTCTTGTTTGTTTGTTGGCCTATTTTTAGAAATAAATTCTTCAATAATGTGCGGGTTTATCTTTGAACCTGTCAAATGAAAACATAATTTGGTTGAATACAAAACGAATTTTCTACCTATGTCTTTTAATATTCCGTGAGGTTCAATGTTCAATTAATATAATGAAATTGGTTTGATCATTTCTGTGTGAGTCGCGGTATTTTAAAGATAATCATGGACTTGGAAACAAATATCTGACTAGAGATAGTAATCATGGTAATAGTGAGAGAAGTAGAAGGATAGAGAGAGAAAGAGGAAAGAGAGAGAGAGAGAAAGAGAGAGAAAAGGAGAGAAAGAGAGAGAAATAAAGAGAGAGAGAGAAAGAAAGTGGGGGATGGTCAACGGGGGTGGGGGAGGGGGAAAGGGGGTGGAGAGGGGTAAAGAGCTGTAGAATGGAATGTGGATGTATGGAAATGGTGTGTCTATGAACAATAAGGGGAAAGAGAAGAGATAAGGGGAAAAAAGAAAAGAAAGGGGAATATTAAACAATACGAAAGATAGAAAAGAGGGAGGGAGAGATAAGAGAGGGGGGGGGAAGAAGCGAGGGAGAGAGCGATCTATAGAGAGGAGATGCTAGAATGTGGATGTGGAGGTGCTCCAAAGATAATAAACTCGAGGGAGAAGCTTTAGGATATTTACACTGTGATCGTCATTCATCTGCTTTCTGGGGTTAATATTCAAATATTTAACGCGATGAACATTGACGTACTTCAAGGTTTCACGAGGCTGTGCCACTCACTACGCAAGAAATTCATCACATTCCCTTTCAATCTTTATGATCGTATTGATGGAGCCCAGATGACTTTATAATAATCCAACTGATGTGTATGTAATGTTTAAGCAGCAGAGAGTTGGTTGGGAAAATATGAAAGAATTCATAAAGTACGTAATCATGTTTCCATAACTGAACTTAATCATTAATTAAAACACCAGAATTTAGAGCTGGCTCCACCTTCTCTCTCTCTCTCTCTCTCTCTCTCTCTCTCTCTCTCTCTCTCTCTCTCTCTCTCTATCTTTCTTACCCTTTAAGACCAAAACAAGCCTGTATGTAATAAAACAAGCTAATTTTGTTTATTTCTCATTACATTAAGCCTGCCGAATTTTCCCCCTTCAATTTGGGAATTAATCTAAGTGGTAATAAATAATCTTTGTTAAAAGAACTCAGAAATAATCGAGCGAGGCAGTTGCTAATTTTATGGACCTCTTTTAGGGGAAAGCAATAAGAGACTGAACACACAATCTGTACCAATAATTTTTTTATTAGAATAGAAGTGTTTGAATGAATACCCAACTATCAGATAATGAATAGATCTGATCATAAGTACAAGTGAAAAGTAAGCACATTGACCCCCCCCCCCCCCCTCCTTCACTATAATGTTTTAAAAATAATAATGTTTTCAAAACTCTTTGAAACTAAGAAAAAGGTCCTAGTGAATTATTTTGCAGTTTCGTGGTAAATTTGCTGTAGGGAGAAAACAAAGGTGACATGTAGAATTAAACGATAGGTGTAAAGGTCACAGCAGAGGGGAATTAAAGACAGTCACTCTGTGCATTATCCGTCGAGATTAAGATATCAATTATGCAAAATATACTTCTACACCACTGACAGGGGTGACGGGAAGATAATAAGGTCACTGATGAAAATAATCTTTTTGGTTGGTTATGAGTGAATTATTGAGTGAGAAAGTGAAGCATGTGAAGGGGGATATAGAAGGAGGGTCAAGGAATCTGTCAGATTTAATATCTCCTTTTCGTGTTTTTTTTTTCCTCAGTTGCTACCTCTCAACTTGTCCCCGTTTCTTATCATCTCATCTTCTTCTTCCCCCTTTTCCCCATTTCGCTTTTCTCTCTCACCCACCCCTCTCTCTCCCTTTCTTTCCCTCTTTTCACCTCTCTCTCCTCTTCTATCCATCCAACCTTCTCTCCTCTCTCCGTCTCTCTCTACTGCTCTCTCTCTCTCTCTTTCTTTCTTTCTCTTCTTATCTACTTTTCTCTTTCGCCTTTCTCGCACGATGGGCCTACTTTATTTGCTTTATCGTTTTATGAAATCAATAAAAGGACCTTAGTTATCTTTTTTTTTCTGTTATGAAACAAAAAATCTATTACATTTTTAAAACCTTAGTAGATTCCTGCGGCACCTCATGCTCTTTCTCTCTCTCTCCCTCTCTTTCTTCTTTCCCTTGAAATCTATTTTTAAATTATTCTCTGGTAATATGTGTAAATTGGATGGGGGGGGGGGGTACCTGTAATGTTGTAATCATGTGTGAATGAACGCAAATGTAGAGATGTGATAACTCAGTTTCATGTCAAGACAAGAAGAGAAAACTCTCCCAGAAGTACAGGAAATAAAGCAAGAACAACCTTTCTAGTAGACTGAGTAGGAAGTGGAATGACCTTCAGTATAATTTTGTGGATTCAGGAACATGTTAAACGTTGAAGACAAAGATGTCACATGACGCGAATACATAATAGTGTACAGTTTGTTTCACACACACACTTTTTTTGTTTTTCAAAATATTTTATTAGAGATTTCATTCAAAATAGATCATTACGTAAGATAAATGTAAATAATTTCAAACAAATAAAAATCTTCATTTCGTTTTCATACCATAGTGTTAAATTATTCACAAGACAAGCATGCAAGAATGTTGGAATGAAATCACTAAGTAAATAATATATTGACAAACACTAACGTACGCCCTATACCCCCTCCCTATGTCCCACAATGTATAATATTCAATGTAAATGATCTTTCATTCAAAATATGTTAATGTTCTTTTCTTTTTTGTTATTTTCCTAGTTCATATAAAGATCTCCTTTAAATGAATAAAGGGGTAAACAAAAATGTATAATTACGGTATAATTAAATGAAATACAATTCTTCACGTTATATTCATATCATAAATAATAAGATGTGCATTTAACAATTTACCCAAGAGAAGGGGAAAATGATCATTCATGAAAAGTAACATAATGCATATTTTTATATAAACCCTTCATCGGTATACCTTGTTACCCCTTTCACTACTTACCCCCCCCCCCCCCCCCCTTCTCAACATTCACATTCACATTCACTAACATCCAACAAACATACCAAGATTTACACACGCACAACACTAGACACATCATACCTGCTCACATTCACATCCTTATTCACTTTCAGTTCTTCCATTTCTGTAAGTGTAAATGTAACTTCCCTGCCTTCGTTGCTAGATTTTTTTCTTCCTCTATACAATCAGCTATATATTTTTGTATTTTCGTAGATGAAGGAACCTGGGCTTGAGCCCTAGAATGGAAAATTGCATATTTAATAAACATGACCAAAGAATTTACACATTTATTTCTATTTGAATTACCAGGTAATCCCATGTATATATCCCCCCAATTCATATCTTTTAATTCAGCCAAGCCAAAATATTCAATACAAAATTGCCATAACGGTTTCACTTTCGCACAGTTCAGAAATATATGAAAGTAAGACTCAATCTCCTTATAACAAAATGAGCAATAATTGTCGCTCACAAACCCAAACCTCATCAAATGTTCTTTTGTATATATAGCTCCATGTAAAAGTATAAATTGAAATTCCCTTTGTTTTCTAATGAGAGTTGTGTTCCTTGCTCGGATAAAAAAGTACATATTTCTTTATTTGTAAAGTTGAAATTGCTGTGACCATCCTTTACTGTTAAGTTATACGATTCACGTAAATCGTTGATAAAACAGTTATAAATAGTTCTAGATTTACCTACCTGAAAAGTTGTTTCCTGCCCAGCAATATTCATGTTTATATTAAAGTCAACAAAATCAATTTTCATAAATTTGACCGAAGGAGTAGCATTTTTCCAACTAGTTGGTATGGCATGAGCAATATCAATTATCTGGAGCAATTGATTTGCATTAATCCCAAGATTTTGAAAATAAACCACAGGCTTTATATGCCCATTGTCAAAAATGTGATTTACAGTGCGTATGCCTTTATTAAATAGATCAATATCACAGATCATTTTACCTCTTATACAAATATTATGATTATTAAATATAACCGGATTAACCTCCCCTTCAGAGTATCTATATTTCCTCATATCTTGCACACACACACACACACACACGCACACACGCACGCACACTCACGCAACCACACACTCACAACCACACACACACACACACACACACACTTATAAAAGCTATCATCTTTTTAAAAATGTATCTTATGCTTGCATCACATGCTATTATGATATTAGAAGCATGTAAAATTATTTTGCACCCCCAAAACGAAAAATACTTTTATTTTGTAGAGCTGTAGTGAGTAGCATTTAGCACTTTATGACAAACTAAACGTATATTTCCAGTCAAATACTCAAAAGAGTGTCGAACGTAATAAGAAGGGACTGTGTTTTATTTTGCTTTATTTTGCTAACTCTCCCTTTAACGTTATAATCAGGCTATTTTCGGCCTTGAATTTCATCAAACCGGGGTCATTCTAAAATTATGCGTGTGTATCTAATTGAGTTTATTTAGTGTATGCTTCAATTATTTTGACTTTTACAGATTTTCCTGTATTGACTCTTTTTTCTCTCTTTGTCAAGTCAAGTGATCCATAGTAAGAGGCGAATGTGAAGCTTGATTAATAGTACGAGCGAAAGAATTGCTTTAAATGTCAGAATCTTGATTTAATCTAAGCTTCAGCGAAGATAAATCTTCTCATTGCTATCGCCCATCTTATTAGTCTACATTTTAATCCCATTTTTGCTATAATGAAATCTACCACTGAGATTCGAGAACCCTGATTGGACAAATGATGTCACGTGGGAGTGTTTAATCAAGCTTTCACTATAAGTTGACACTGCGAGATAATCAAGAGCATTTATACTCAATATTTTTCTTAAGAAGGGAGGCCTACACACGATTACACACCTGAAAATCGATGCAACTAAAATGAGCCTTTTTTGTTGATCAAAGAATATGTTTTTTCTGGAACTGTTCAAGTATCGATTTTTTTCTTTCTCATATTGCTAGGTTATTAGTTGACAATTCTCACCTTTTCTTGACCCCTAGGCTATTATAGTCCCACCTCTCTCTCTCTCTTTCTCTTTCTCTTTCTTTCTCTCCCTCTCTCGCTCCCCCCCCCCCCTGTCTAACACACACACACACACACACACACACACACACACACTCTCTCTCTCTCTCTCTCTCTCTACATCAGCCTCTGACGATAGTCAGTCACTAACAAAAACATAAACAAGTAACAAAATTTGTATTTTGATGTTGGAAAACAAAATTTAGACAAAAGTGACTCCTAAACTTTGCAACAAAAAAAAAAAAGAAATCTTACTTAATCTGAGGCTTGATGCAACCGGATATAAAGAACGAGATCCATTGTAAAGATATTTCGCGAAGTCCACATCTACCTTAGATTAAGACCGAGTGCACCATTGCCCACTTAATATACACGGCATTTGTTGTTACCATGTTTATAACATTATAAAAGGATCCTCCTGTTCTCTGATGTCCCCTTATTAACAGTTCTTAGTTGTCTAAAGACCACAAAAAGTGGCGTGTCCAACAATAATGATAAACAGGGGGAGCTCACAATAAATTGTATCGATTGTTGGGGGGGGGGGGGGGGCGGAGGGAGGGGGTGGGGGTAGGTGCGGCGGATCTATTATCCAATTTGTATATACCAATAATTATTAAGATCCATCAAATGAAAGGGGTATTTCCCTCGAATATGATATTCTTTTTCTAGTCTGTAACTACATGATAGAATTCGTTGAAAGAATCGATATGAATAATTGTGTTTGAAATAACAATTTACACAGTAACGTTGAGAAGGTTTTTGTTACGATAAATTTATCGAAAATATTCGGGACATCAACATATCCAATAAAAAAGGGAACTCCTGCATGATATTTTCGTTAATTTCGGAGTAATTTTGATGTTTTTTAATGGAAACTTACAATTAATTTATTCACCATAAATTTTACATAAAAACAAGCAATAATATCCCACAAGTGTTTACAAAACGCACTCATAAAGTATTATTATATACAGGATGAATTAGAACTTATTTTTATCAACCTCATTCTCAGAAACCTTTCAAAACATATAATGGCCTCTCTGAAAAGGTTCTTGATATTGTTTATTGGACAAATGGGAATATTATCTTTTGCTATCTCAATTCGGAGAAACATATTTACTTTGGGACCACTTATATTGTAGCTCATCCATTATCAAGACCACCGGGATAATACTTTGAACTACTTCTCAGTAAGTTTAAGTGCTCTAATGCAAAGACAGACAGACAAAGACATTCTAAATTGTCCTCGGAGAAAAGGTACTTGAGGACCATGTTATGAAAAAAATTGAGGAGGGGGTGGGAAAATACTAAATAGATCATGTTACACTTTATTCATCAATTATTTGAGAAACAGCCAACTTCTAGCGGTGAATCGTAAAATACATAGAATACAGATGAAAACCTGGACAGGAAAATCTTACAAAGTAACCCTTGAAAGGTCCTTGCTTTCATCTGATCAAGGAGAGACGCACAATTTTTTTTTAAAAAGCAAGGTAGAAAATCAAAGCTTAACCGTCTCATACGAGGTGATAACGATCGATGATTAAAGCCGACAAAAGTCATTCTTACAATCACGCACGTATTCAATGGCCTTGATTACATGCTTGTCAAGCAGAAAGAACAAATCGATTTGACTTCAAGAAACATTCCCCCAACACCTGTCCGCAGGACCCATTCAATGCCGCCACGCTATATAGGAGTGTGTTTATACATGTACCTTGACAACCTGATGACGATGAGGTCTTACAACTTGATACGATCAGGAGAACATAAAATTTACGGAATTTTGGTTGCCAAGAGAGCTAATGTAAGCCTCCTTTTTTATTAACCCTGAAAAGAAGGATCCTGGTAGACAAAACCTGATCAAAATAAGAACTAGATTTCAGCTTTGTCACCCAAAATCCTCATCTTATTAGATTCAGATACATTAGCAAAAGGGGGGAAAAGTATAGGAATGCCGCTCTCGAAGAAGCAAGTTTACATCTTTCGCAAAACATAAACCCCTCGAAAAAATTCTGCAAGTAAAGATTTCAGCTTTGATATCTCTCTTGTTACTATATTATCATACTTGAATTGGATATCATTGAAAAGCATTTTTATTCCCCTTTACAATGATGTCAAATTTGAACTGAATATTTAATCATGGAATGTGCAGTACATCTGAATACGAGGCCAGGCAAAAGTGAAATGTTGCACAACGCATTGTTATTGTCAACCGTGAAGTCTACTTTCTTTCGTGATGTTTGGAGGATGAATTTGTGTTTTGAAAAATGTTGAGGAAGTGGATGTTTCTTCTTTTGTTTGGAAGATGAAATGTGTTGTTTTTATCGACTGATTAAAACACAAGACAAAAGTGAAATGTTGCAAAATGTACTGTTATTGTCAACAGTGAATCCTCCTTAGGAGGATGGATTGTGTTTTGAGTGATGTTGAGGTGGTCATTCATGAACAGAATGATGTTTTCTTCTTTTGTGTGGAAGATGTAACGTGCTTTGAGTCTGTATGAAACTCAAACATCTTCCATACAAAAGGTGAAAACAACATTGCATTTCATGAATGACCACCTCAACATCATTCAAAACCCATATTCAGGTGTACTACACATCCCATTATTACATGATCAATAAAAAATGGGGAATCATTCTCAGGGGAATAAACAGGCGTTTCAATGATACTAAATTCTGGTATGATGATATAGTATAACAAGAGAGATATCAATGCTCAAACCTAAATTGCAGAACCCTTTTTTGAGGGGTTTAGATGGTACTGACATTTTTTTTTTCTTGTGTTTTGTGTTACACGTTTGAGGAAAGATCTTCGTGCTCTTTATAATGTCATAAGGATTAAAATCAAAACACGAGCTTATCAGGTTCGGAAATTTGTGATTGTTATACGGATCTTGAATCCCTGATTTGATCAGGTTTCAACCTAATTCAATTAGGAATCTATTGAATCTGCATGTAAAGCATGATCGAGTTAGGTTATGTAAAGTGAATGAATTATATTCTACAGTTTGTATGAACATAGCCGTACTGGAAAAAAATCCGTACTTCCTTGTTGAATATGTTCTCTATGCGTAGAAAGCAATCTCTCATGATTTCATGTGCACACTACACAGTGCTGATGAAAAAAAAAAAGAATAAGTCTGAATGTACTTCGGCAGATGAAGACGGCAAAACAAGATAGAAGTATAATGAGCGTGATCAGAAATTGCATTTCCGCATGACTAGTCTCGACCTTCAACGAGTTCGTGCATGAATCGGTGATTGATCATTCCTCCGATATCCATTATCATGTATCGTCGAGAAATGTTGCAACATTAACGGAGAGGAGCTCAAGTGAGTACTATGGCATAAGTTGTGTCCATCATGAAAGAGGGAGGAAAGGAAGGGGGGCAAAGAGAGAGGGATTGAGAAAAAAGGGATTCCGAGATGGGAAAGAGAGGGAGAGAGTAAGGAGGAATAGAAATACGAAGAAAAAGGAGGATGAAAGAGAGAGAGAGAGAGAGAGAGAGAGAAGACCAAACACAGACTGATGACGTTAGTGGCATGGTAAAAATAAAGCATTCTTTCAAATAATAAGTTATTTTCTAACCTTGTGTTTGAGCTTTAGAGTGGAATAGCATGCGATATTCGACGCATGGTATGTTGCCATGGTGACACTATGGTCGGTTTCTTTTAATACTCCTTTTCGTCTTTTTTGGCGACCTTTTGTTTATGATTTAAAATGTGATCGCTCTATCATCACCATCACCACATCCACCATCACAACCACCACCACCACCACCACCACCACCATCATCATCACCACCACCACCACCACCATCATCATCATCATCATCACCACCACCACCACCACCACCATCATTATCATCGTCATCATCATCACCACCACAACCAACAACATCATCATCATCATCATCATCATCATCATCATCACCACCACCACCACCACCATCATCTTCATCGTCATCATCATTACTATTATTATCAACATCATCACTATCATCATCATCATCATCATCATCACCACCACCACCACCACCACCACCACCACCATCTTCATCATTGTCATCATCGTCACCACCCTCATCACTATATTCATTATCACTACCACAACATCATATTAATCAACATAAACACTACTATTACCTCCATCACTTTATCCCTACAATGTCATACATCTAAATTTATGTTTCAATTTCCAGTTAAACATATTAAAATCAGAAAGAAAAGTGTACACCTCCATAGTACCTCCTTATTAAAGCATGATAGTAGTATATTTCCATCTCAGTGACACACTCGGTCAATATTGATACACTGGTGTCTTGAGTGGTATAAATTAACAAACCTTATTTTACCATCAACATCATTGTAAGTGTCATTAGTTTCCTCATTACGAAGTAATGTACATCGCAAGTGCTCTCACGAAAAAACAAAACAATTCACAAATGGAATCGCTAAGAGAAAGATGATTGTTTGTCCACGGGATAATTGTTTAAATGCAAAATAAACCTTTGATATATTCAATATTAAACAGTGTACCGAGAAACTGAAAAAATAACTTGTGTACAGCAAGAATGAATAAAAATTAATCTCAAAACCCTTTACCTGACATTCTTCGGATTAACAGTTAACTCACCAGTCCCTCTTACATTTATTGAGAGTGTATTTAAACTTGTAATATATTTTTATAGGAGTAATATTCCAAGCCCAAATTTTGAATATGGCATAACGACTTAGAACCTCTAACATACAGAGGAAAGTATATTTAGGTGATTGGTACCCTTTAATTTCACCATAGTAACCAAATTCCTTGCCGTCGCTATCGAGCTATTATCATAAATATTACTACACAATTAATTTTAACTAATAAATTTTACATGCATCACTGAACGACATGTGCGTGTGTTGGGAAGTAGGTCACTTGAAGTCTGACAGCTAACACTGAATACTTCGGCTATACGACACCTTCTATCCTTCGAATCAACGAATCATATCGTTGTAAATGAAACCATTCTAAGATCTTGTGAGAAACAAGACAAAACTTGGAAAGCACCATTTTATCTGCTCTTCAGGGTGATAAAGTGATTAATGTGGATAATGCTCATGGATGAAATACAAAATCGTAATCGAATCCAGTGACCGGAGTAATGATACTGTAAGCGCTTTGGTCGGTTTAACTGGTAAGGTATATTATAAACAGCTATAATTAATATTTCGATGACGTCATTACTACAAATGATGTAAAACCGAGATGAATATCATTAACATATCAAATAGGTTCAGCTCCCATTACCCAAGCTAAGCTTGATGGCTCACTCCCACATCAACCCACTCTACAAACATTCATCCTCCAAATGGTATCCATGGTCAATCAATACTTGCTCTCTCTCTCTCTCTCTCTCTCTCTCTCTCTCTCTCTCTCTCTCTCTCTCTCTTTCTTTCTTTCTTTCTTTCCTCCTCTCTTCTCAGTCCTCTCGCCCTCTCCCCCACTCGCTCTCTCTACCGCTATGTCTATATTGTTAATGTCACGATATGACAGACATGAGCGCTGTATAAGCCACAATTACTATTATTATAATTATTACACTGTATATATTATCTTTTTCTCTCACTCTCTGTCTTTTCCTCTCCTCCTCTTTCTCTCTTTCTCTCTCTCTCTCTCTCCATCTCTCTTTCCATCTATTTTATCACTTTCTGTCTCTCCCTCTATTTATGTCTGTCTCTCTGTCTCACTTTATCCTTTCTCTTACCCACCCGGTCGTCCTCCTTCCTTTCCAGGTCCCTGTAACTTTCCTCTTTCCCCCTTCTCTCTCTTTCCCCATATTTCACTCACTTATTTGTGTCATCTTTCTCTCTCTCTCACTGCTCTCTTCTACGGGAATGCTTTGCTATCAGAGGCGGCGCTCCCGGGGGCGGCAGGGGAGGGGGACACAGTTCCCCCTACTTTTTCAAGTACCCAAAAAAGAGCCCTTTTTATTTCTGAAAAAAATGACCCCTTTCTCTGATGAGTGACCTTTTTACTACTAAAAGTGCCCCTTTTTTCCTTTCTAATAAGTGCCCTTTCCCCCTTCTGAAAAGTGCCCTTTTCGCCTTCTGATAAGTGCCCTTTTCAAATCTGATAATTTAGTGCTTCCTTATCTCTCTAATAAGTGCCCTATTCTCCTTCCATTAAATGCAATTTTACTTCAGATAGGTGCCCCTTTTCTTTCTAATAAGTGTCATTTCCCCCTTCTGATAAGTGCCCCCAATTTCTCTCTAATATGTGCACTTTTCTCCTTTGATAAGTGCATATTTTGACTAATATAGGTGCCCCTTTTCTTTCTAATAAGTGTCCTTTCCCCCTTCTGATAAGTGCTCCTAATTTCTCTCTAATATGTGCCCTTTTCTCCTTTGATAAGTGCATTTTTACTTATGATAGGTGCCCTTTTCTTTCTAGTAAGTGCCCATTTTCCCCTTCTGATAAGTGCCCCTTTTTATATCTAATAAGTGTCCCTACCCCCTCCCTTCTGATAAGTGCCCCTAATTTCTCTCTAACATGTGTCCTTTCTCCTTTGATTAGCCTTACTTATGATAGGTGCCCATTTCCCCTTCTAATAAGTGCATGCCCATTTTCCCCTTCTGATAAGTGGCCCTTTTCCTATCTAATATTTGCTCTTTTACTCTTCTCTTAAGTGCCCCTTTCCACCTCTCATATAAGCTCCCTTTCCATTTCTGATGAGTGCCACCTTTTATCTATATTTTCCATAGTTTCTTACAACAAGGCTTTATGCAGTAACAGGTACCAATTACTACTACGATTTTAAAGTAAGCAGAGGAGCTGGAGGCAAGAGGGGCACAATGCCCCCCCCCCCCCCCCAGCAAAGTATTTCTCATTCCGCTCGCTCGAATGTGCCTATAATTTCCACCCGGTAAGGGCAATATTTTATGAAAATTTCCCCAAAACTAGCTCTCTAGCTCTACGCTCGCTCGCTCTTGTAGTAATAAAAAAAAATCAAGCAGATCGCATAAAGTATGTTTATATCGATGTAATCCTAACGAAAAACGACTGGCTAATAATGTACGAAGATCATTCGAAATTCCCCTTCCCCCCAAAACCCCCCAAAAAACAAACAAACAAAAAACATTAATTTGCTGTTGTCATTTTCATTACATCACTGTAAAAAATAATGCACAATCCAAGGACTTCAGCATTCGGGGAAAAAATTGCTCGCTCCTTTGCTCGCTCGCAAATGAATCATCAGACCATTACACACAACTGCTAATTGGGAAACCTGAAGCGGTGTCAAGAACCATAATAAAAACGAAGTAGATGATATTTGATAATGTATTAATTAGACTGTAGGGTAATACCAGTGTCACGAAAATTATCTTTTTTCACTTTATGTTTACCCATTGTAGGTGCCCCATTTTCCCCCCCAAAGTGCCCTTTTTTGCTGGTGCCCCACCCCACTTGGAAGGACGCTCCACCGCTGCTGCATGCTATTACAAATAAAGTCAACTTATTTCTCGCCTGACTGATTGTGAGTATAAATTTCTCAGTCCCCATAGATTTGAAGGTTCAAGTAGTACACACATCATCGATCGATTCCATTTCTAGAGGAAATACATATGGTATCTATAGTATACATGAAAATAAGAAATATATCGCATGTAAGTTTATTTGAAAATTTGCAATTATATTTCTAAAAGATCACTGCGAAGGCGTTGGAAAGAGCTTTATTTCTGATGATACAAAACGCTCAATAGTTATACTTCCCCTGCTTTGGCGAAGCTTCCATGAAAAGGCGCTCAAGCATTCGAATAATTATCCCTCGGTACATATTTACTTCACCTGTGTCGATAGTGGCAAATGTATATTAATGTCTTGTCAAAAGACGTTACAGGGATTTTAACCCTGTACCATGTGGTCTATCATCATGTGACTTACCCACTAGAAAACGACACCTTTACATCAACTTTTCTCTCACAATATTATAGTTTTCTGGTGCTCTGATGATATCAGTTTCATCATTAAACATATTCTTTTGAAAAATTGTCTTTTCACTATATGCATCTTTTATACCATCGTTGTCGTCGTCATCATCATCAACATCATCATCACCACCACCATGTTTACGGTAACAGCTATTCTCATGATAAGAAGTAAAGTCATTATCTGTTTTCTAAAAAGGTAAGAACGCAGCATTATCATGATTATTGATATGTCATTTTAATAATAGGTATGGGTAGGGTATTTGGCGCGATCTTCTCATCAATCAGGTTAAAATTTACGTTTCTGTGTTTTGGTTGAGTGAAATTAAATGATGCTTTAATCAAATTTACCAGAGCAAGTTAAAGTCAGTTATGAGCTATTCCGATGTGGTATCAAGTCGTTTGGTTACGATGTAATGTGGCATTAGATAAAAATCAACCATGCATGATATGAAATGGAGTCTTAATTACATTATCTTGTAAGAGCACGAATGAAAGTGGAAATTAAATCGACTCCAAATGTCACCGAACGAAATTTTATGACTATGATTTAGAACTGGCAACAGAATTTTATTACAAAGACAAGTGTTTAAAAGGTGGCAACACAATATATGTCATGCCGCTAGAATATAACAATTGCTATATCATTGTAATTACGCGTGTTCTTATTTTGAAGTACTTTTCGTCAAATGCATACTTTTTATTTATAGAAATTATCAGCTATAACTGTGACCAATCGAAAACCCCACACCTCTAATCCATATCATCCTTTATCAACGCATCACCTCTAAGACAACACTTGTACTTATCAACATAGTCGGTCATGTGACTAAGGAATGAAGAAATGTCGTCGGCGAAATACCGCGCAAATGAAAACCATCAGCGCAGACGACACAGTACTTTGAGTAACAAGGATCCGTTCAAATATGCTAGTTTTTTTTAGACAAAACACGAATTCCATCACTGCAAAATATATCTAAAGTTGAATCCTACACAAACGATTTCAAGGGGCACTGAGCAGTTTAGACCAGGGGCGTTGTACGTGTTTGAATCGTGGTAGAGAAGGACCGTTGTTAGCTTTGCAGAAGAAAAGGAAGTATGTCACAATAAATTAGGTGGCCGGCCGTACCGGATGGATTGAAAATGTTTTAAGACGGGAGACGGAAACATAGAAATAATGACATTTTGTGAAATGTCAACCGACAAGGATATAAACACGCATCGGTAATTATAAGTATAACGACATGAAAATGTCATTGATAGAGCGTAATGCAGGCACAGATGGATAAGAAAATGAAGTAAAAGAGACAGAGAGAAAGAGAGAGAGAGAGAGAGAGGGAGAGAATTAGAAAGAGAGAGAGAGAGAGAGGAAGCGAAGAAAGTGAAGAACAAAAAATAACATCGAACTGTCCTTGCTATGGTGGAGGAGTCGCTTTCGATTTACAATCCTTGCTTGAGAAGAACAGAAATGAGTCAGTGTCAGGGACGGACCAAGGACTGTCCAAAAGGGAAGAAATTTTAGGGACATGATTTCGGGAATGCCGCCTACCCTCTCCTGGCCCTCTGCATCAAGGGGGTTGGGGAACACGGGGAATCTCTGACAAGTAACAAGAAGAAAAAAAGGGGGGCTCGAAGAAGGGGGGGGGGTGGGGTAATCGGTCGACCTTTTTTACAGACACCCAAAACAGATCAATTTTGTTTGTCATGGGTTGTTTTTTTTCACAATAGGGGGCATGTCGGCCCTTCGGATCCACCTTTGCAATACATTAGAAATGCATGTTGTTATATATTATTTTGTCTGTTCCTTTACAGTCTCAAGAACGCATGTTCAATGTCACAGGTTGATCTCACAGTCGTTGATTACAGTTGATGAGCAGTTTTCCAGACAGTACTCGGTATGATCATGTATCCATCAATATTCAAGCAGTTTCTTTCGAATTACATTTTCATTTCATTCGGGTATAAATGCAATTATTACTGGATTCTTATCTACTTTTCTCCTTGAATGAAACTTCGCAGAACAGAAGTTTACACGGGATCCATGTCATGTGGGAATACTGTGCAGTCCGCACTTGTAAATTCTCTATAATAATACGCATCATTGGTTTGCACGTCTTTTGTTTTAGGAGAGCTTCCCTCTTTCTGTAAAGAAGGAATGCCTTGAGCGATATTGAATAATGCAAAGCATGTATTCCCAAAAGTGCATGGCTTGGGGTCAATCTGAAATGTGAGATCGATGAGCATTCAAATGTGGATCCACAAAGCGCGATTCTGGTTAGAAAATAAGCTATTTATCGCGAAAAGCTTAAATCCGGGGATCATGTGTAGGAAAATAATCCCATGTCTTTGTTGAGTAATAAAGGCCTTGAAAAATAATGGTCGTCGTAGAGTTATACAAAACATACGACATAGATTTGACATGAAGATCAATTATTTCTGACATCTGCCAATGCAATGAAAACGATGGTAATAATTAGCAACTCATTGATTCAGGAAGTCATTTATTTCTTGTGATTACCTAAAATTTAATTAACATATTGCAATCATCGACCATTACAAAATATTTAAGCGGGCTCCTAATGTTGGAAACATACTGTCACATGATAGCCTTCAAATAAACAAACTCAACACATGCCATTTACTAAATAAAATTTATAACCTGGTTTTATTATAGAAGCAAACGAAGTTCCAATTTCTGAAGAAACAGTGGTCATACATATACATAAAAGCCTACATTCAACCAATGCTTAAGAGGTTTTTTTTTTAAATCTCCTCTGACCAAATCTAAATGTCTGACAAAATAATCAATTCACTCTGAATAAGAAATGTAACTTTCGACAAGCTCCCCATATACTCTTCCTGTTTTACAACCAAATCTCCAAGTTAACATCTTTTACACTGACAAAATAGACCTGTACTGTCTGGTTATTT
>CM046839.1:241634-257558 GCA_025618425.1 Heliocidaris tuberculata
CAGTATAGGATAGAGCCGTCATACGCCCCTCCCCCATCCTTTTGGCGGCCAGGCAGGGCCCCTTGGAAGAGCAATATTCGTTATTGAAAGGGCCAACATGTCTAAAGAAGACTTGAATAAAGAAATAAATAAATAACAAGGTAGAAATATCATCTGAACTTCTTAAGTGAGTGCATGACACGCTGGACTGCCAGATAAACTTCACCTATCCCTACAGAGGGATTCCACCCCCGTGACACCCCCCCCCCCCCCCCCGTTGATCAATTTCTGGATACCCCCACTACGTCCCCCATCGAAGAGTGTACATGTAGGTCTAATGAAAATAGTACAGTAACCCCATCCAGATTGATTCAGCTAGTATTCCTAAGGATACTTCCTTCTTGTGTCGCAGAAAAAATAAGTCAATTATTCGTCAAGAAAATACGTCTTCGAAATTGATATTGAATTTCCCATCGCCCCATTCTACTGATGATGATTCTTCATTATGAAAAAAATATATATGTCCTGCCCAATTCATGCTAAGGATATCACTTGTGATTTAACCATCATTATTATATAATGTTGAGGACGGTATCGCAGTGCATCGTATCGTGAGCAGCGTTGTATACACAATATTGATTTTTGTAACCTTCGACGTGTTAAAGTTTGGATACATTTGTCGTGTTAGTCATATTCATGTTTTTCTACATAGAGTGACTCTGCCCTCTGTATCTTTGACTCTCTCTCTCTCTCTCTCTCCCTCTCTCTCTCTCCCTCTCTCTCTCTCTCTCACTCTCCCCCTCTTTTTCCGTACTCACCCACAACCTAATCTCTTTGATCTTTCTCTTAACCTTTATTCATTCCCTAACAGCTAGAATTATTACATGTCCATATTTTCGCAGCATCAATATTCGTCTTTTTTATCCAGCTTGAATGTCTTATAAGCATCGACTTTCTCGAGCCTCATCACTTTTACTTTTACATTATGCATGTCTTGTCATGTTCAAAATTCTCACAAACTTTACATGTTTGCAATATCATACAACCCTTTTCAGGTCCTTTATTATTCATTCCCAAATATTGGCTGCACTTTCCTACCTCCAGCGCCCATTTCTTTTGATTCCTCTCCGGTTTCCCTGTTGTGGCCACATATTTCAAGGGGGCGAATATTAAAGAGCGCTCTCTTAAGAATTCTGGAGGGTCGAAAATAGATTCCCACTGTTTGCATTCCACTCATCGTGCAGCAACGCTCATGATTTTCAATAAATATTCCTTTTTTTTCCCCCCTCTTACTCCTCCCCTCCTTTCATCCTCCCTGGCGTATAGTTCTCTAAACTAAGTAGTTCTTTGGGGGAAGAAATCGCTAAGACTTGTCAATGTCATTTTGCCTTTAATAATAATGATCATTATTCGATCGTCCGTTCTTTAAAGTACTGCTGGGTCAAGTTTCGACACACATTAGTGCCCTTATCATCAGACGAACCGAAACTAGATATGATTTTGCCTAACGGAGAACTCTTAGAGAATTCTGAAAGTACCAACATACGGGTAACCATTACCTCATATTGAGACAGCGAGTTGGCCTCTTTTAAGTCTTACCTAATACACTTAAAGGGAAAATCTACCCAGGTATTAAGTTGATTTGAATAAAAGGAGAAAAATGAGAGGAAACAGATGGGTGAAATTTTGAGCAAAATCTGATTAGAAAATGGGAAAGTAATGAAATTTTGAAGTGGTAATCAATCAAATACAAAGTGACAACTCCGTGACGTATCTCGCGAGCTCCTTTTCCCTTTTGGTCAGTACAGAAAATGTCATAATTTTTTTCATTTTCTTAGTTTTCGATGAAGGAATAGATTTGTTTCATAAAGGATTTGTGTAGAAACATGTGAGCAATAATTATATCTCACGTGTTTGTATGATTGTATATTTTCTTTAGAGAAAATGGAAATAAATGATTTTGGGGGTACATGGCAAATGGGAGAGGAGCTCTCAAGATACGTCACGGAGTTGCCAATTTGTGTTTGATTGATTACAAATTCAAATAATCATAACTTTATTTCTTATCGTATTTTGCTCAAACCTTCGCTGATCTATTTCTTTAATTTTTCTGCTTCAGTCTTTTAAAACCAACTTGTAATCAGGGTGGACTTCCCCTTTAAAGATTGATAACTTTACTGTAAAACGCTATAAATCATGATGTAATAAAGCACAAGTGAATGCCATCATTACCCCCCCCCCCCCAAAAAAAAAAAAAAAAAAAAAAATCCTTTCGTTCCCTTCTCCTGCTCAATGGAGTTTAAGAACTGGAAAGTTGACATTCTGGCAGGGCAGAGCCATCTATACACAGTGTTTGGCCAACTCGGCTCCAGTAGGTAACAACATGGCGCATGCTGCTTTGTTGGGCAACCAAAATACAAAAGAATATGCGCCATATTGTGTCCAACTGAAACCGCTTTGCCCAAACTCTGGGTATAGATGGCTCTGGTGCAAGGCACGACAGACACCCCCTGGCAAAAATATTGCCTATACGCCTAAAGATCACAATCTATATGAGTATGTGTATTGCAAGTGACATGATGAGTTACTATGATGACGTATTGAGCAAGGTTGTGAATACCACCACTCTAAATAAGTGGATACCAATAGTAATCTGTCATGTCGATTGTGAAAAATATCAACGAATAAGTTACTATAAGATGAATTATGTTATTAATAATAAGTGCTATTTGACAAGTTTGATTTAGTGATATGCCTTCAAAAACACATCTCCTGAGGCGATCTTCAAAGTGGACTTACTTCCATCCTTTTCCACGTACAGAGCATAGGTTTTTACGAATGATGAATTGGATTTTGCCTGACCAATGGTCTAGCACGATAGCCGCTGCATCAAGAAGGATATACTCGTAGTCGATTCATAATGATCGGACACTACTCGTCTGTTCGTAGGTTCGATGCCCGGTACGGCACTTATGGTCTTGAGTAAGGCATTTTATCTATATACATTGTTCTTTTTATCGTACATTAAAAAATGAATGGTGTTTGACATATTAATACGTGTGTGTGAGTGTGTTTCTGTTAAGAAAAATTTTCTCAGAGAGGGCGTACGACCTTACTAAATACAGGACAAATTATACATGTCGTCGATGGGCTGATAAAACCTCGTATCTCAAAAAAACTAAATTTTCAGGAGAGCGAAAAAACATTCTTATTTTAAAAAAATATGTGAATATTCTATGTTATTTGTACTAAATACTGTGTTTGATAATTAAATCAATATGAGGTGGTTGGAATGTGCAGTAGATGATTATGAAGCGGGTAAAATGAGTTACAAGGTTTTGGCACAAAAAAAAAAAAAAAAAAATCATAAAAAAAGATACGAGGTTTTTGTACAAATGATGAATTTTGATATTTTATAAGGATATGCAACTCACCATGCTCTATTATGACTATTAGAAGATAAATTACACCTTACACTTCACATTCATGAACATAAAGAGTAATTTTAACCTGCAAAAGGGTGATTTCACCCCAAAAATGAGATACAAGGTTTTATCCACCAAGCATACATGATGTTCATGGGCTGTTAAAACCTCGTATCTCACAAACCCTGAAAATTTTAGTAAAATGAAAAAAATAATCTTCATTTCAAGAAACCATGTGTGTAGGCAATTTTATTTGAACCTTAAACAATGTTTGTTAATAATTTGGATTATATGAAGTGGTTAAAATGCATTAAAAATAATTTAGAAGGCAGGAAATGGAGTTACGAGGTTCGCGCACTAGACCAAAGTGGAATAAAAAGTTGAGATACAAGGTTTTTGAAGAGATATTTAAAAAAATTTTTTTTAAAGATATGCAACTCCTGGGGTTATCAGGAGATGAATTACACTTTAAACATCACATTTATTTAAAAAAATCATTTTCACAAAAATTTGAGATACGAGGTTTTATCAGCCCATCGACGATGTATGAGGAAAGCCAATGCTATCATTTTCACTTGGAAAGATGTTAGAAATAAATGCCGGAAGAAGAAGGTTGAGATAGATTCATTTCGTTTTCCATATCTTTATAACTGTTATTTTAAATGTTCAAATTCTATAGTATTGATTAGTTCTATATACTACCGGTTTATTCCGGTTCACTTTTTCTTACAAGTTCAAGTTCAAGTTCGTATATTCACCTAGTTCAGGTACTGTCAGTTTTCCTCAAGGAATATCTACATGTACATCTCGATTTTGACATGTCTCACTCATTCAATGGGGGAAATTATTTATCATTTTCTTTTTCCTTTTTTTAATTTTTTTTAAAGTGTTGATATTATATTTATATAATAATTACTAATTGAGAAAGATGTAAGGAAGAGAATGAACTCATGGTGAAAGTAGAGTGGTTTGGAATACGATCGCGAACGAAGTGGACCCTATGCAAATCAGCTCTTGTTATAAGGGTGCTTCACGACATGAGTTATAAAATGAATGAATGAATCTAGGATATATATGAAGCTTTTCCTTTGAGCCAGTATGAATACGTGTACAGACGCTTCTAACCTTCATCAAAGTAAGTGATAATGGATGGAATATTATGAGGAGTTTACACGTCACAGTCATACCCCTGCACGCTATCCTGATAGATTACAAAAACAATAGAATGTGAGAGGAAGAAGATTATTATAAATATTAATATTTTTGGTTAATATCTATGCATTTAGCATCTTATACATAAGCGCCGTTGCACTGTACACGTATACATCATCACCTGAAATTGTCTTGTCTGTTGTACTGTTTTCGAATCATTAACAAAGATATTCTATAGTAGCAAGTTATGGGAGGACCCCTATGGAAACCAGCTTTGCTGTTAGGGTGTTCCACCCCATGAGAGGAAAAATAATTAAATGAATGAATATGACTGGTTTTTACACTGACTCATTTTCCATTATGGATCTTACCCCCACCCCACTGGGTTAGTCTCTTTTTTTTAAGCTCATGAAATGACGCCTTATTATTTCTCCGTTCTATAACAGCGTCAAATATTCTCACCCCACAAAAAAAAAAAGGAGAAAAATATGTGCCCTCAGGTTACTCCACCATGCTAAATCCTGGTGCCCCAAACTGGTCATGAAGCACTCCAGTCCTTCTTATTCCATTGTGGTTGACAGGATACTCTTGGCAAGAAAGACAAGTCATGTGCATTTTTGTAAATAATCTCATAAATTGTTTACCCACAGGCTACATTTTCATCGACTGGCCTATTTCTCTATCGGGTTCGATTGTGATGAAAGAAGACGAAGAGCAATTCATGTTGGAGAGACCACAGCGTCATTCATTGAGAACAAAATAATAGCGTGGAGTGGTAAGCTGAGAATAGGCTTGGGTAAGGATTACATCTACTCTCTTGTATTGGGTAAAATGAATCAAATCCTTTCATACATTCCCTGGATGATATTCAGACACGAGCAAGTCAGGCATGGCTATGACAAACTAGATCTTGTTTTTTTGTTCGTGATTTAACAGATTTGCCAGCCCTAAAAAAAGCGAGCATATAAATAGAGCCTCGCGGTGGAATGAAAAATGGGGGCGACTCTGAAGAAAAATGTAGAAAATGAGAACAGAAATTTGGCAAAGAAATGAAAACATACAAATAGGAGGAATAGAAGAAAATAAGGTCTGGAATAAAAAAAAACAACAACAACAACTACTACTAAGGGTATTACTGAGGCGTAGGTAGGATTTCTTCAATGGAGGTGGGGTGCACAGGGGGTGATCGCTTTCTGCAGGGGCACTGTAAATATATTCTTGTGATGAAGCGTTAGAATGTATACCTATACTTATTCTGCGGGGGCGTCTGAGCAACAAAAAAATCGATCACTTGACATTTTAATGCATTAAAATCGTGTTGTTGTTTTTTTTTTGGGGGGGGGTTGCACTCCTACAAAAATTTTCGTGTGAGGGGTGGCCTTGTGGGTATCGAAATTTCATAGGGGTACATAGCCCCAAGCATCTCTGACACTGGATTATTAAATATAAAGGAAGATTTTGGATAGAAAACCTAGACAGTTACAAAAAACAATAATCAAGGTCTACACAAATATATACACTCCTTACTCGTGAATCTCTGGCTTTGTTTCTTCCTAACGTCTTGCCACATCGTCGATTTATATTTGACCATTTTCAATTATTATTTAAACAGAAACTGGAACGCTTTCTGTTTAAATGTAGGTTACTATAACCCCTGGATTGATCTCAAAATCAGTGTCACTACCTTTCGCTGAATCTTCATCCACAAGACCTTTTTGTCATCGCAAAATCTATTTCCAAAGTTGAAATGCTGACTTGAAAACGATGTCTTATTGATTTGCTAGCTTCCTTTTCTTGCTTCCAAGTCACCTCACGGCATTCTGAAATAGACGATGAGGTGAATGTCAAATCTAGCTCGTGTTTCTGTTTATTGAGGTACTCTAGGTATATCTCACAGGCATTTGCCACTTTGATGCCTAATGGGGAGGCTTTGTTATGTGGTCTGAATTTTGAGAGAGAAAGGAAAGGTCAATATGGTGTGGTCTGATATGGTAATACAACTCTAGACCTTGGGAAATCAACAGGCATTTAAAACAAGAAAGGGTCTTTTTGTGAGGGTTGGACTTGGACTGTGCACTTCAAGGGAAAGGAAATCTGGAACCATCATTGTCATCGACAGTGACTAAAAGCAGTGTGTACGTTTAGGAAGGAAGGAAAACGACGCCCTCTGGAGATACATGCAGTTTTAATTACAGTAATATCAAGACACTGTGCCTTCTAAAAAAAAAAAATTTTTTTTTAAATAGATAAAGAATTAAACCGTCTAGGAAACAAGATCAATCATGAATTGTTATTTTTTTCATTCATTCTATGCTTAATACAATGTTATTTGAATGATCTGATCACTAAATGGAATTAGTTATAAATGCTTTTTTTTTCTAAGTCATATCACGAAAAATATCAATATCACGAAAAATTAATAAATCATTTTAAATACTTATGTAAGACAATCGCTTCATTCAACCAATTATCTACAAATGCGATAATATGAAAACCAATCTCGTTCTATAGTCATCATTAATTCGTGTTACGAATGTAGATTTTAGTCGAATTTACCCGTAACTGCTGACGAGAGATCATTATGACTCTTTTACATCTCAACACTCGTCGATAATGCCCAAGGGGAAAACAATTTTATGCGATCACGATTTTCTTACCTTGGCGAAAATACGTAACTCATTTTCTTTTCTGAAATACACGAAAGCAAGCTGTATTATTTTCTCTCGCAGCATTAAAAAAAAAAAAAACTTTTTAACGAGAGTATATCCACCTCTCTCTCTCTTTCTCCTCGCCCCTCCCCCCTCTCTCTATCTCCATATCTCTCTGTCTCTCTCTGTCTCTCTCTCTATATCTCCATATATCTGTCTCTCTCTCTATCTCCATATCTCTCTCTCTGTCTGTCTGTCTGTCTGTCTCTCTCTCTCTCTCTCTCTCTCTCTCTATATATATATATCTCTTCATATCTTTCTCTCTCTCTCTATGTCTCTCTCTATCTCTCTCTCTCTCTATATATATATATCCATATCTCTGTCTCTGTCTCTGTTCTCTCTCTCTCTCTCTCTCTATCTCACACACACACACACACACACACACACACACACACACACACACACTCACTCCCTTTCACTTTCTTTTATACTTCCTTAAACAGGGGGTACCTTACGGGTATTCTAGATACCAGTAAGGAACCCTTTTCAAAACATACTTATCATTGCTTAGGAACATTTTACTTTGGAAATTCAACTGAATTGGAAAACAATCAGTGGTCACAGTGGTAGTTCAACTACGAATGATAAAGAATTTTTAAATGGAAATTTGGAATAGGAATGGAGGAGGGGGTCTGTCCCATGTTTCTGCGACGTCCTTACAGGTTGTGATTTTTTTTATGAACAAGTGCTATTATGATTTCCTGTAGATTAAAAGGTAAATAGGTCATAATGACATTAGTGTAAATAAGACCTGAATACTACTGTTTTCATGCTTCTATAACATCATTAAAAAAATTATCATCATTTGATTTTCAACTCTCGATCTGCAGTAAGACTGTAATTACTAATACTAAACTTTTTGTTTTGTTTTGATTTTTTCTTGACTTTTATCTCTATGATAATCAAGTTTATTGCCTTGTAAAACAGTCAGCAGGTTTCCTCCCTGTTTATCCTGATAATCATGAACTATCATAACAATATATTAAAAGTTTTATTAAAGAGGGCAATCCAGAGTAAATGCAAATACGACCTTTAGTTTTCTATTTATTTTCTTTCATTCGAGCTTGAACCCTGGCTAGCAGCGGAACTATACAAACACTTCAATTTTATTGCACACAAAATACGGACAAAGTACAGTGTTGTACGGTATGCGCGGTCAGTGCTTTTTTAAAATGATCACTATCACATTTACTGTCTGGTAATTCTTTTCGGTGTGTAAGGGGTATTGACAAACGACACTTAAGGGTAACACGACAGGCTTTAACAGAATAGTTAAGCCAAGAAAGTGACTTCATCATGGCAGAGACGCCGAAGTACAGATTGACATATTTTATTACGAGAGGACGAGCTGAACCCATCAGACTTCTGTTCGCTGACGCTGGGATCAAGTTCGAAGATCGAAGGTTCACAGACGAACAATGGCAGGAAAAGAAAAACTCAGGAGGTACAAGTATTATGGCTGACTATTTATATCTAGTTCCTATACCAAGTTCCCTTCCCATCCAGATCAATTCAGGAATGGGAGGGAATACAGTTATACCATGGGTAATGTCGGATAACGTACACTATATCCAATGCCAATGTGATCCCAGTTGTTTGCCAACGTATTTCATCAACGTTAAGTTATCAAGTTGTTGGGGATTTTTTTTAAATATTTATTTCCTTAGAATTTCCGATGAACCAAATACCAATTCTCGAAGTTGACGGGAAGACGATGGTGCAAAGTAGGGCAATCATGCGTCACCTGGCCAGAAAATACAGTTAGTACCTGAACATTATGCTTCATGAGCGTCGATAGAGGGAGTGTCATTATATCCCCGCTTAAAACATTCTTACGGCCAATCCATATAATTATCCTAGGAGAATTCGGTAATTTCAGGACTTCATTTCAAAAAGATAAATTCTTTCCTGCCAAATCAAATTTGAAAACTCACTTCTTGCTTTCTAGAAAATTGTCGGCAGACCTATGAACAAATTTGATCCGACACCCCCTCCATTACAAATGTTTACTATACGATTTCGTTACTTCTGCTATTGAAACCGAAACGAGACAAATAAAAATTGGGTTCTATTGATAAAACAATCCCGAATAACCAGGTTACTAAGAGTCTATATCTTTGGGAATAAAATTACCCCTGAAAAGACATATCCACTCCTTGTCAAAATGTCTCTTTGCTTTATACAGGATACCATGGCAAGACAGAGGAAGAAGCTTTCCAAATCGATGTCCTTTGCGAAGCACTGGAGGACCTGGTCGCTAACGTTTATAGAATCGTCTTTAGCGATTTCGACCAAGATTACAAGGTAATGTTATCGACGCTTTAATAGGTTCAAGTTATAAAGTTATAAAATGCAATAATAAGTGACAAAATCCATCCGTCTAATCCATGTTTTTGCTTCTTATACCTCAAAAGGATAAACTTAAAGAGACTCTTCCCAAGACTGTTTTCCCCATCCATCTCAAGTTCCTCGAGAAGGCACTGGAAGAAAACCCAGATGGAAACGGCTACTTCGTCGGTAAAGATGTAAGAACAAAATGACACCGTTGTAGTGACGTATCCAGAAATTGATAAACAGGGGTGGAATCCTTCCCAGACGAATTGAATGAAGGTAGCATATATCTAGGCAACATCGCGTGCTGTTGTCACTTCGCAACAAATGTTACTATTTTTTTTATTTGGGCATTTAAACAGAGAGGCGTAAGGGGGTTTCACCCTATTCCCTATCAATACACATCATTCTTTGATCATGCTGATGGCATTTTTGTTAAATTCATAAAATTTTAGCTAGTTATTTCGTCAACGATTTAATAGCCAAGAGCAAACTTAAAACTTAACTTAATGCAATTTGTAATACGATGCCATTTTTTCTTCTTTCTCTCTTATTTTTGTTGTTGATGCTTTTGTTGTTGTTGTTGTTGTTGTTGTTGATAAATTCAACACTGCTCTACAAGAGTAGGCATCTGGGAGAATTCAGAAGGAAAGTGAGTTGAGCAAGAAAAAGTTGACAAAACCTTTCTAGAGGAACTGCTGTATATACTTGTCCATGCAGTGTTCTAAATTGTGATGCTTGTCGTATGTGCCATGTACATATATGTGTTTCTACAGCTGTTTGGTAGCATACATTAATTAGTAATCTTTTTATTTAATTCCATGCAGGCAACCATGGTAGAATTTATGTATTACAACTTCATCGAGAGCGTGATTAACATGTACCCTGATGCTCTGGATGACTATCCCAAGCTTCGCGCCAATCGTGAACTCATCAAATCCCGGGAGAAGATCGCTGCTTACCTTGCCACACAGACTACGTCCTATATGTAACCTATTTCACAGGCAGGGGCGTCAATAGATTTTTTTTTTTTCTGTGGGAGGGGGGGGGGGGCTCGACCATCACTTGATACACATCTCTATAAATCTATATTTTGTTATTCTCTTGTATTGGTCATTATGTATCTGCCCGACTTTCTCTTGCTCTCAACCAACTTTCAGTAGATACATCTTCCTGTAGAGGGTAGCGTGTGTCAAGCCATTGAGGGCGAACTTGTGTGTGTGGGTGTGTGTGTGGGGGGGAGGGGTTCGGGGGGGGGGAGGCGGCACTGGCCTTAATAGGTGGATTAAATACGAGATAACAAGTCCCTCGAGTGGGGAACACTGTGGAAGGGGTCGTATTGTCTTCTTTTTCTCTCTCTCAATCTTTTCCCACCCCCTTCGCGATTCGATGGGGGGGGGGGCACGTGACCCCGTACCCCCTTTCCCGTTGTAGCTACATCACTGACATCCTGCATGCATTTCCGTGTTTGTTTTTTTCTTTCCGATTTAGTCATCTTTTTTCATCCACCATGTATGTAATTCCCCAGATCTAATCCAGATGTGCAACTTCAAAAGCACCACAAAACCTGCAAAGGTTAAGTGACACTTTTATTCCTCTGGTACATTTTCTCTAAATTGATTTCCTCCTTCAATGTAAGTTACACGAGAGACGCATAAATACAGACAAGGAAGAAAGTTACCCGCAGGAAGTGCATCCACCTGTATCATACATTGAATGTACACAGAAAATAAGGTAGAAATAGTCAGGGGGCATATGGAGAATGATGGGGTGTGACCCAATTGAGTACTAAAAGCGTGACAAATCAGAATTTAGGGCTTAGCCTGAGGAAAACAGGAAAAAGAAAGGTAAGGGGAAGTGCAAAGCGTCGTCTGGGTTGGTAGAGTTTCCCCGAGGATACCAACTTACGCACGTGTGGGCGCAAGGCGGGCTGGTGGTGGCACGTTATATTTAATTTGGCGTGCTTTGATTCAAGCTATGAATGAGCAAATTCTTTGAGCACGACGACATTATGATGGAGAGACTGAAAGAGAGAGAGAGAGAGAGAGAGAGAGAGAGAGAGAGAGAGAGAAACAGACGGACAGACAGAGAGGGAGAGAGAGAGTAGGGGTGAGAGGTAGAGATGGCCGGGGAGAGAAGGAGGAGTGGAGAAAGGCGATATAAAGAGAGAGAGAGAGAGAGAGAGAAGGGGACGGAAATGGAATATTATTTCCTTTTGTTGTTGTATTTTTGTTCTCCTATCCTGTAACAAGGTCATGATCATATGCCTCTATGAACAAGAAAGAATTGTTAAAAATCAATAAAACTGAACGAGAGGGAATGTGAATGGGAGCGTTCGGGAGTGGGAGTGTGTACATTTTTTAACGTCCTTTTGCGATCCCAAATACCATTAGAAAAACATTCCTCCGTCACTGGTTAATATCAAAATCATGCCCTGAAGCTTATTGCAACATTAACCAGATTAAAACATGCCGTTTGGTGTGGATAAAATATACGAAGCTGAGAAGAAAATATGCGTACCTTATCAAAATAAAAAAGCATGGTTATAATTTCCACTTTCGACTGGTGGGTATAAATTGAAAAGATCTACCGTCACCGCTAAATCATTTATCACTGTCAGTTATGGTGCTCTACTAGGATCAAGATTTGAAGGGAGCTTGAAAATGGTTTAGCCGAAGGGTTTAGAGAGAAGTATCAAGTGAGGAACGGAAGACTAAATTGAAAACAAAGAGGTAGATAGAAACTGAAATACAGAAAGATAGGAGGTAAGAGTATTGTATCCTGGTATTTGTGTTATTGTCAGGAAAAAGACAAGACTTTGGCAACTTTCAAGGATATACATTTCATATTTTCCTTCTAAAACGCAGATAGACGATAAATCTAGATTTTGCTTGACTGCGCATGCTTCACAGTATAAGAGTACTGAGATCGACCGGTAAATGGAGGGAACATAGCACTAGCGTAGCTTGGGGGGGGGGGGGGGGGGCAGGGGTAGACTGCCCCCTGACAACTTTACCCCCAATTTTGTTTTTGTTTGTTTGTTTGTTGTTTTTTGTTGTTGAGAATTATGGAGGAAAACTGAACCCCTTAAAAATCTGAGAACCCCCCCCCCCCCCCACTGAGTGACTGTTTGATTGCTGGCAAAAAATAGCCTCCACCCCCACCCCCCCCCCCCCCCCCGAGCGAGTTTTGGAGGGCTGGCAAGAAGAAAAAAATACGGGTCTCCCTCCAAGCAGAATTTGACAATTGACAAAATTTGCCCCCCCCCCCCTTGTAAAAAATCCTGGCTACGCCACTGGGACATAGAGAGGGTTAGAGGGGTAGAAAACGTGAGAAAGAGAGAGAAGAGAAAGGGTGAGGAAATGACAGAGAATGAAAGAAAAAGAGAGATAATGAGAGGGAAGGGAATGAACGAGAGAAAGACATGTAGAGAAGAGACCGATGAAGGACTAGAGCCGTTGAAATACATTAAGCCCCTATTTCGAAGGAGACCCCCCCCCCCCTCCCTCCTCTGCTAATCAGATTTTTTTTAAAATACCCCTCCGTATAATCATATATGGTTCAGCATTAGGAATTCACGTGAAATTGATATTGTTAACCTAATTATGTTTCTTCTTTTCCGATCTTCCTTGTCTCTTTTTTCTTTTACATCACTGTCTTCTTCTACATTGCCATCAAGGCCATTCATTGTGAACAAACATAAAAACAACATCAACAGCAACAATAAAAACCGTCGGTTTTGGGAAAAAATGTACATTCCTCTTTTTCCTTTAGAGAGTGGTCGTTAACCTGCAGGGAGTCGAATGGATTTCCATGTAATTTCTATCAATTTATGCCAAGTGCAGGAAATTGCTCGCGCCAAAGTCAAATTTGTAGCTAAAATTAAACACCTCTTTGATTGATGTGCTCGAGTCGCTCGCAAAATTACGTTCTTGTCGAAGCAGTATGGTGACTGCCCTCAAGTCCACGACTGAAAAGAAGGGTGGTTTAGATAATTCTTATGAGGAAACCCCGCCATATTACGGGGCAAAAACAACAATGATTAACAATCGGGTATGAAAGGGTCATCATTCGCTCGTCCAAATCACATGAAGCCTTAACTCTAGTGACAAGGAGCGAAAAGGACGAGAAGAAGCAATAAAACCAGTTGCCATTCCTTTGAGGTAAATGTGCTACAAGTAAACATCGAGTACAATCCGCACTGCAAGCTTGAGAGTAAAAGAAATCGTTTATGAGAGTCCGGAGACGGACTTAATAAATCATGAGTTCAGTCAGTAATACAGTGGATCATTTCCCTGCTGATATTTTGGTCATGAAAATCGACATGATTGTATTTTCATTAAGTTAATATTCTTCGAAGTATTATGATTTTTCCTCTGCTGTTACAGACTGTTAAGTGGAATCCGAGGGGAAATACATGAAGTAGAAGGATATGAGCTTGTAATCGCCTTATGAATTGTCAACAGAATAATGAAAATTATTTATTCTGAACAAAATTTAAAAAACAAACTTATTTCATTCAGTAAACTTGGATTTCAGCTATGCAGTTCAAGCACCTATGAATCAACCCTTATACAGAGAAGACCCATAAACATTTGGAGCTATTGCGACAAAAACAACGTGATGAATGAGATTTCGGTAGGAATGAGACCTATATCCGTGTTCTTGATATATTGGTAATCGGCGTAAATATGTCAGGTGAATTTGTAATCCCGGCTGCTAACAAACAACGATGCTGTTAAGAGCAAAAGCATCATATCTCAACTTCACATTCAATAAAAGAATGATACATTCGTCGCGAGGTATGTTAGGATTGCTATGTAAAACTCAGCGAAACATGGACGGCGCAAAGGGGAGGGGTGGGGGTTGTAAGTACCTCCTTAACCCCGATTTTAAAAAGGGTGTTTCCATCGTGATAAGTGCCTAATCCTTATGCAAAAAATGCCCCTGCATGAGATAAAAATGTGTGCATTCCTCATGTATTGTGTGTGGTGACTGAATACCCGTTAAAATTTGTTTATCACTCATGCCGATATAATAACTAGGTCCCCTCTTGTATATTTATATAAAAAAATCATACTTCCGTGTTTTTTTCAATTTAAAATTTTTTTTGGTTTTTTTTTTGGTTTTTTTTTTGTTGTTGATTTTTTTCAGGGAGGAGCTGTTATTTTGACAATGGCAGTTGGCATGAACTCCACTATCCATATTACTTGGTGCAAAATATGAGGAAGGCAGAAGTGATGTTCTTGGCTATAAAACAATCCAACGGGATGTTCCTCGATTTCGAAGTAATAAAGTGTCATATCTTACAACATGAAAGGATTTTAAGGTGCCATCTAACCTTTCCATTTCCCTCCCATCTTCCTCCGAGTCCTTCAACGCAAACCTCGACGGCAATTGCACTTTCCTTTTCGTTATTTTTCTTCTATGCTCGGTTACATTGTTTTCCTTTTTTTCACATACACCTACTATACATAGTCTTGTGTAAATTACTATCATGTCATTCTATATTGAACATTGCACATGGTTGACACTGTCCCCCTCCCCTTTTCTTGTTCTAGGATTTCTCTAGACTTGAAACTGACCCGTCACCTTGAGAACGATAGTGTGAAGGAAAATCATATTCAACAATTTATTAGCAATCGATAAACATTCTATTGAATGAAAAGAGAAATCTATCTTTACCAAGTTTCAGGAGATATGCAAATGTGTAAAGATGATACAGTGGCGGATCCAGGATTTCTTGAGGGAGGGGGCTCAATATTCACAAAAATTTTGACAAGCAAAAATTTTAAACTAAAAAAATCTCTGACAAAAAGCAAAAAAAAGGGGGTCCTCAGCATTTTTTGGGCCCCCTTTTGGTCCCAGGGGAGGGGGCCCGGGCCCCCAGGTCCCCCTGGTTCCGCCACTGAGATGATACTAGATTGTGTTCACAAGGCCTTTGTGAAAATATTTCCGATAGGCCGCCATGTCACTAAACATTATAATGAAAACGAATTATGCCGCACATTTTGCAAATTCTGTGTATAACTAATTCTGAGCGCATTAAGAATGTTGAACAAATGAATGATTTCTTTTCTTCGATATCTCTTCAAAGATGGTATAGCTGATAGCCCTACTAGATTGTGCTGTAAGCTCTTACGCAGATCTCATTCCCTCTCTTTCTACCTCCGTTACTTCTTTTCTCTATTCCTCCCTATCTTACTCCCTGTCTCTCTCTCTCTCTCTCTTCTCTCTCCCTTGCCCTCTTTATCTCTACATTCGTCTTCCTCTTCTTCCCTTCTAGATCCTTCCTCCTGTCTTTCTTCTTTTCTCTCTTTTCTACAAAA
>CM046839.1:258058-353058 GCA_025618425.1 Heliocidaris tuberculata
CTTCAGCACCATATACATTCCTGCTTTTGATGGCATATGGGCTTATTCTTCGGTATCAGGAAAAAAGTTCTTATGATATTTGTAAAATTGGTATTAGATTGAACTGAAGATCAAATTGAAATTTTTAGTCACTGATCCACCTTTAAAAAAAAAAAAAAAAAGAAAAGAAAAATGGAGAAAATAATTGAAGTCATACATTATTACATTAGGGAGGAAAGCAAAATTTGTATTATCTCAAAGAATTTGTGCAGTTTTGGGTAAGCCCTTACAATTTCCCCTTAATTTTATCATTTTTGATTCCTTTTATTAAGGATACATAGCAAGATACGTACAAATCTAACCTTTGTAGAGTTGATATTTTTTTCCTAAAGCGAATTATTGAAAATTTCATTGACACTCAGATCAAAATTTTGGGATCTAAATTAAATCTTTTATTTGATTTTGTATAGATGCAGTCATATACGCAATGTTAGTCCTAGTTTACAGGTTCTGACATAGTATAAAAAAATAGGAAAGAATCGCACTCTCTTAAAATGGTTATTACGAATCCTTCCATAATAGTAGGCCTACATGAGGTTTCAACAGAATTTGATCGGGAAATTCCAAACTATATACCATCTGACCATCAAGTTCCGGGAAGGATATTATCGTATTGAAACTCTGGCAACGTACCCGAGGACAATCTCATCATTTCAATAATGCAAGGGCCGCGGAACCGGGGGGGGGGGGGGGGGGGGGGGGGGCGGCTGGGCTGGGGAGGCACACACACACACACACAATTTTTTTTTTTTTAATAGACAAGTATGATACTGCGGCATTGCAATAAAAAAAAAAATGTTCATTTGAATGCTCTGCCCGCCCCCCCCCCCCCCGCCCCCAACTTTCATAAACGCTCTGTGGCCCCTGTAAAGTGTGATGTGCTATAAGAGTGTTTACGTGACATCATTTTGAGGTCAAGAATACTTGTTGTGTTTAGGCTAGAATCCTTCTGATCCAGTGTTGCAGAATCAATAATCTTTTTCCTCCATCATCACCTTCTCGCAGTCAGGAGGTCGATTGCAGTACTTAAAACTTTTCTGATTTCGATAATAATTATACATTCTTACACTAGTTAAGTCTTTGTCGGTTCTAGGCCTTTTTTATGCATATAGGCAGGGGCGGCGATCCCGGGGGAGGGGAACACACCCCATCCCTCAACCCCCCCCCCCCCTTCCTCCGGAATTTTTCCGGAGGGATCGTCTTTTGAAGACTGATAATAATGTATAGCAAATTGTGAGTAAAGGCTGCTCTATCTCGTCTGGGCTCTTATGCGCTCTAAAATGCAATCTCTTCACTTTTCAAAAAAAAAAAAAAAAAGAAATTTTCTCGCTCGGTCGCTACGCTTTCTCGCATACAAGTACTTTAAACTACAACATTGTAGAAGATCTCTAAACCATCAGTATTATTTAGGCAGAAATTCTCCTGTGTTTTTACAATAGACAATTGTAAACTCCCTTCAGGACATAATGCATGGTCAGCAATTCAGAGGGGGGAGGGGGGCGGGTGACCTCTCTCTCCCAAATGCCCGTTATTTTTTTTAATTTTTTTAATAACGCATGGATTTGCCTGTGTGGTCGAAAGTGCTCTAAAAAACTGTTCCAAATCGCAAAATTTTCTCCCTCGGTAATAACATAATTTACTGAGGAATCCGCCAAAATGCAAAGTGAGGAAGAGAATATAAAGAAAAGCATATAAAGAAAGAAAGATTAGTAGATGACTTACCCAAAGTTCCGACAAGAAGAAGAGAAACAAACAAGGTTCTTTTAACTCCTTGAAATGTCATGGTGTATGAAGTTGGCTCCAAGCGCCGATACGACAACTCTAGCTTAAAACGCGGGAACGAGGTCTGAAGAAATAAAGGCGTAACGTCAAACCAATCAAAACAAAACATTGAAAACATAATGACTTTTAGGGGGAAAATATCTCGGTACTGGAAAATATCTCGGTACTTGAAAGTAATTACAGGGGGAAATTGTCACCCCCCCCCCCCCCCCGGCCCTCCTTTCAGACAATTCTGGTTCCGCCCCCGTGTAGTGTAGGCAAATCAAGTCAATTTTTAATAATTTATGATTATGTGATGCTCATCAAATAAATTTGCAAACTTAAACATAAATTGAATGCATTTCCAATTGATATACTTTGTTTTAGC
This sequence comes from Heliocidaris tuberculata, assembly GCA_025618425.1. Taxonomy (NCBI): domain Eukaryota; kingdom Metazoa; phylum Echinodermata; class Echinoidea; order Camarodonta; family Echinometridae; genus Heliocidaris; species Heliocidaris tuberculata. The sequence goes on from CM046839.1 coordinate 260,247, forward strand.
ATCGCCTTCGTATACAGATGACAAGGAATTCATTGAAATGAAATCTGCCTCCGCTAGATCGATCAGAGTAATGGTCCTTTAGACATTTTCCCAGTTAAGATCTCCATGGTCGTTAATGTTTAGTACGTACAGAATGCCCCTAAATTTAAAACAATGACTAGTTTCTATTCGTTTTACGCTCTGAAACAAGTTGGGTAAAATTTGCCCAATATTGTGTTAAAAGGAAACATGCATGTTTGTTGGATATTACTGACCCAATGGTGGGTAAAATTTTATCAAATAATGAACAATGAACAATGAATTTCAAACTAAAATCTAAACATAATCAGGACCAGGGGCGTCGCTAGAACATTTTGAATGGGGGGGGGGGGGGTGTGACACCCAAATTTGCCGACAATTTTTTTTTAGGGTGTGATACCCAAATTTGCCGACAAAAATGCTGCACCCTAATCCCTCTCCCCCCCACAAATAATAATAAAAGAAAATCGCAGACGTAGAGATCTTGATCATACGGGCCCATTTTCGCAAGGAGGGTGATGACGCCTTTTGCTCGAATATCAACTTTTCAATTTCTAAATTTTTGCGAGCGAGCAAATTTTTAAAAAAACTTTTCGTAGTGGAAATGTACAGAGGGTGACATACAGAAGTTATTTTACATAATTACCTGGGAACCTCGCTGCCCAAATATGTGGATATTCTGGCACCTTGCTGCCCGAATATGAAGTGGTGGTTTCCCAAATATATGAACTTTGAAAATCCTCGGGGGGGGGGGGGGCTGCAGGCCATTGCCGAAGTAGGGCGCCTTTTGCCCGAATATCTACTTTTAAATTTCAAACTTTTCGTAGTGAAAATGTACAGAAGTTACTTACACAAGTTATATAATTATCTGGGAACCTTTCTTCCCCAATGTGGATGTGCTAGCACCTCGCTGCCCGAATATGACTATCGGAACTTTGAAAATCCTAGGGGGGCGGCTGTAGGCCCATTGCCGAAGGGAGGGGACGCCATTTCCCCGAAGATTAACATCCCAATGTTTTTGCGAGCGAGCGAAGCGAGCGAGCAAAAAAAATTGCCAGTTTTTCCTTCTTTTTTCTTTCCTTCCCTTTTCCTTTCTTTTTCAGTTTTTGTTTTCCTTCCCTTTCCCTTTTCTTTTTTCTTTTCTTTTTTATCCTTTCTCTTTTCTCCTTTTCCTTTTCTCTTTCCTCTTCCCTCTCTCTTTTTCCCCCCTTTTTTTTGGCCGACAGAGGTGGCTCATTTGCCGACAACAATTTTGAGTGGGGGGTGTGACACCCCCCCCCCCCCTCCCCGCTAGCGACGCCCCTGATCAGGACATGTCTATAACGATTTATCATGATTTCAAACACCTTCTTTTTACTGGAAATGACACAAACTTTTACCAGGGCCCTCTCCTTTTTAACAAGTTGGTTTGATATACATGTATTAACAACTCCTACCAAAATGAACTATACCTCACAACCCCAAAAAGTAAGTTCACCTCCCCCCCCCCCCCCGACACATTGTAATCTACCTTAAGAAATATTAGATGAAGTTTGTTCATTCGATCAAACAACAAAGTATGCAGAATCTTCTTACCCGCATTTTGAATGGTTCTTTGTGAAAAATTGATTATGTTTTCATAAATGAATTTTTTTGGGGGTAATTTTATTGCAGTCGGTACGAGAAAAAAGTTGCACTTTGCGTTTCCTAATGCAATGCAGGGTGTTCGTTGTGTACTTTATCCACTTTTTTGTTCATGTACTGGCGCATAACTCATGTAATTTGCAATTCAAAATTATGAAACTGCCTTACTAATGAAAAATAGTGTTCGTAGTGCAGTTTCATGTCTTTGAATTGCAAATTATCCGTCTTTACAAGAAAAAATGAAAAATTGTATACCCATGTTAATCCTGCATTGCACTATGAAACGAACAGTGCAAATTTTTTTTCTTGTACCGACTGCAATATAAAAAATTGATTTCATTATAAAAACATGAACTTTTAATTAATAAGCTAAATCATAGATTTAGAAAGAAAGGGGAAAAATCTAAAACACATGACATCCAATACAGTCTCTGAATAGAGTGTTTAATGGACTAATTAAATTAATTTAATTGCTTCAGATCAGATCAGATTAATAAGAGCTGGTGTCAGGGGGACCTTTTTTTTGGGGGGGGGGTGAGTATACCCTGTGCCTTATTGCTGGGAGGAACAATTCCAATTCAGGTTTAGTTTCAGAAATTCTACATGGCAGACTTGGATATCAAAAGAACATCGTTAACAATCGTCATATACTCTAATAATCTGTCATTCTCGTCTTCCAACATGCAAAGAAACATTTTTATTTAGTTTGTCACATTCCAGCAAATTATTAGATTCACATACACGGTACGTTAATTCATTAGCGGGTTTTTCCAATGTGGTATTGCACAGTAGCCGACACTACTAAAATACTAGGCCTTTGCCAAACATTTTATTTTCTTTTGGGGCCTTTGCCCAAGCAGCCTAACTTGCTGAGAGTAATAATTGTCAGACCAACTTTGGGCAATAATTCATTACCCTACTTGCATGGGTAATGTTCTGTCCAATCACGATACCTTTAATACTAAAAATAGCCCAAATCACACCAAGTTGGGCATGTAATTGCCCAAAAGTTGGTTACGTTGAAACAATAACATAATTATACTCTCATGTTGGGCAGTTTTTACCCAAAGTTCTTTCTAACGTTTAAAATAAAAACAATGCAGTTACAACTGCATATATTTTTTTTTACTCACCTCTTTTGAGTGGCTGTGATCGTGGATGAGACAAGAATAATCAAGAAACTTCACCGCACTTACACTGTTTTATACCAAATGACTATCTGGACTATGGAACAACAGCGAACACTTTAACTTCCGATCAGGTATATATCGATGCATATAAGGTCAGTTCTTTAACCTTTGTCGTCATATGAAATAGGAGTATCCTGAACAGTTCGCGGTGATTTTTCCAGAAATCAGGAAAAAGTGAAAGTGTTTTCTTTACTTTACATCGGTAGCTCTCCGTGATAGCTATTATAACAATTCTAGTGAAGTCCCGGAAATGGGAGTAGAATAAGCCGTCATCAGAGCGTGGCACCACAAACTTTGGCTTGTTCTTGCACAAGTTGAACTTTATCATGTTTATCGCATAACGGTACAAGATATGCAATAAAGTCTAAAACAACCATTTTAAATGTAAGATTTGCTCGACTGTCGAATATTTTGGTCAGTCATTTATTTTGGTCGCAGCCACAAAGGGTGCGTGCAGCGAAGGGAGGGGTTGGGTGGCTAGGGGCTGTTATGTTATATTAGGCAAGCCAGGTTGTCTCTTCACATTTTAAATGGTTGATATGTTTTTGTGAAACCTTCCATCTAGTTGTAACATTTCACAAAATCAATAATAGGTGTACGAGAAAATTGCAACGTTTCTAATATGACACTCTAACGAATTCCGAGCTGTTATCCAAAGTATTTGAAAGAGGCGATATATAATGCGAACGATTAATTTACCAACAGGGGCTATTACCATACACAACAGACAGGTGTCGGAAAGTCGGGCTCGAACAATGAAAGTGGAGGGGCACCTTTTGTTTGGAGGATATAAGGTGCCCCTCCACTTCCATTGTCCGAGCCGGACGTTCCAGTTTTTTCTAAAGCGAAATTATTCAGTTCCGCCATTAACGGTCACATCTATTTTACTTTCATTATTGTTTATATTATCTATACTACGAAATAAATGATCGTTACCGTGATAGTGTTCGTGATAATGGAGGAGAGGCATCAGGCTAGTTGATATTTCCCACACGCAGTCTTTCTTTTTATTGTATGTGCGCTTGCTTTCACTTTTTTGTTTGCGCACTATGTACATCTTGAGAGTTTCAGATATTATTGAGCATGCGCATAACGAATTACACTCTCATTCTATTCAAGCTAATTGGGGCATTGCCATGTAAGTCAGGAATATACGCTTTTCCTTTTTTACCGATAAGATCTGGTTATTCACGTATAAAGACACCAAATGAATGTTTGCAAGCATCATAAACATAGGTTTCCACCGACCATGATTTAGCCATCGTTACAACAAGGTTCAGTTCTGCAGTTACATACGTAGTTTGTTTGATTATTGCCCCCCCCCCCCCCACACATCCACACATACAATACAGGGGCGGATCTAGCTTTTTTCCAAGGGAGGGGTTTGAGGGGCTGAGCTGGGTATTGCGAGGGAGCGTAGAGACCGAGCCCGAGCGAGCGAAGCGAGCGAGGGGGGAGGGTGTGGGAGGGGGGTATCCCCCCTCCCACAGTAGGGAGATTTTTCATTTTTAGGGTTGCTAGCTTGCGATTTCAAGCATACTTGCATTGTCTATTTTTTCTCTTTTTTGCCCAAATAAATGTTTACTTGGAAGGGAGCGAGGGGGGAGGGTGTGGGAGGGGGGTATCCCCCCTCCCACAGTAGGGAGATTTTACATTTTTAGGGTTGCTAGCTTGCGATTTTAAGCATACTTGCATGCTCTATTTTTTCTCTTTTTTGCCCAAATAAATGTTTACTTGGAAGCGAGCGAAGCGAGCGAGAGGGGAGGGTGTGGGAGGGTGTGGGAGGGGGGTATCCCCCCTCCCACAGTAGGGAGATTTTTCATTTTTAGGGTTGCTAGCTTGCGATTTTAAGCATACTTGCATGCTCCATTGTTTCTCTTTTTTGCCCAAATAAATGTTTACTTGGCAGCCCAAGGGGGGGGGGGGGGGGTTTAAACCCCCTAAACCCCCCCCCCCCCCCGTAGATCCGCCACTGCAATAGACATCATTTGCCGACTGACTTGATTGTCAGGATTACTTGTCCGACATACCAACTAAAAGTGAGAAAACCGACGAACAAAATACGAAATATTGACTTAATTCATTCGACGTGATTAATCAGTGTATTATGATACTATATACTGTTTGTCTGCTTGGATTTATCAAAACAAAAACTATGTAATGTTCATAATCACATGTAGGTCAGGGTGAAATAGTGTAAAGGGATAAAAGCTACGGGATTTGCAAAATAATCATGCCAATAAAAATGTCACTGAACTATATTTAGCTTTTATAACTTTTGGGAAAGTAATCATAATGATTATATAGTACACTACGACATGTATTAGTTCAGAACAATACTAACACACAGCTGTTAATGATTTTAAACATACGAAAGATTTAAATGCCAAGCGATAATCACGTCCCCTTATGCCATAGATATCCCTCGTTATTTTATAAACAAAGGCATTAACGGGTAAGTAAATAAATAATATTTCTCATCATTATTCGTAAACTTTATAGTAATGATTTTGAAATGGGCATATTGCAATCTGTTTAAGATTATGTTCAGAAGGTTATTTCCTGTCTTCTTCTTCTCCTTTGTCTTCCTCTTCATTGTATCCATCTTACGTTCATTTGTGTCACTATCATTAACTCCACTGAGTCACGTGTTAGCTATCCGTTGACCCAAATGCCCGGTATTCTGAACTCCGGTTTAACTTAAACCGCGGTCTAAGTGTGGTTTAAACTCAGTCTAAAACTGCCTTTTAAACCGGAGTTATAGAAAATTACATTTTGTACTACGATTGAATATTCCTCCTTATCTCGGTCTTTTCCCCTCTCTTTCTCCCCTCTCTCTCTCTCTCCCTCTCTGTTCTTATTCTTCTTCCTTTTCTTCTATGATCTCTCTCACTGTTCTATTATCTATTTCTCTGTGTGTGTGTGTGTGTGTGTGTGAGAAAGAGAGAGAGAGAGAGAGAGAGAGAGTGAGAGAGTGAGTGAATCATAATTATGACCGATAATAACGCAGTTAAGATGGTTAATGTTTTATATTTAATGTTCTTTTTTAAATTTTATTTTTAAATTACATTTTAAAAAATTTATATTGATTATATAATAAACTGTTTAAAGAGAGAGAGAGAGAGAGAGGGAGAGAGAGAGAGAGAGAGTTAAGGATGTGGGAGGGAGAGAGACCCAGAGAGAAGAAGGGCGGGGTAAATAATGACAAAAGAGCGCTATCTATAGAGGGGTGTGAAAGAGAGTGGGAGTGGGGATAGGAGGGGAGAAGGAGAGAGCCGGAGTAATATCGGAGCGCCTTGAGAACCTTGCGTGGTGGATGTGAGCAGTGAGCACTGTAGAAATATCCAGTGTTATTATATTATTATAGTGTGGCTACCAAAGACTTTTAATAGTATCAAGACAGATTACTCTCACCTACTTCCTAGTACATTCGGCAGGCGTAAATTGCTGTGTTAAAGAAGACTCGGAAAAGTACGTTCGCCATAGGTAAAACACGTGAAAAGATGTCTCATTTTTTCTTGATATTTCATATCTTACTCTATCTTTTTCAAGTCTGATTTTTGCACGAGAGAAAGGATGGATAGTTCAAAAAACATTTCTTGAACCTTTATTGTCAATAAGTGCCACTACGAATTCCCGGATCATGCCTGCTTTTTGACAGAGTCGTCTGCCATAAGGTTAACAGGTGAAAACGGGGATTTTAAGAATGATTATAGTTCCCCTAGTATTACCTTGAATTTATTGTAAATGTGGCTCACATGCAATTTTTTAGACTCTGAAAAAGCTTAATGAAAGCTCAAAAAGTGGAAAAGACCCTGCATAAATAAACGGGAATATGCATACTTTTGGTCTTCCAGCTGCCATAGCTTAACAAGCAAAAACGGGGATTTTTGAATGATTTTAATTCCCCCAGAATTAAATTGAAAATTTGAAAAATGAGACTTAAATAAAATTTAAAGCTCTGAAAATGTATGATTAAGACTCAACAAGTCGAATAGACCCCACATAAATCCCAGGGAATATGCATGCTTTTGACCTAAAAAAAAAAAAAAAGTCTGGCCTGCCATAGGTTTACACGCGAAAACAATGAATTTTAGGATGATTATAATTCCCATAGTTTTTATTTGAAAATATAAAAAATGTGATTTGCATGTAATTTGAGGCTTTGAAAAAGCGTAGTGAAGGCTCAAAAAATTGAAAAGTCCCCACATAAATCTCGGGGAATATGCATGCTTTTGACCAAAAAGTTTCGCCTGCCACACGCGAAAACAAGGAATTTTAGGATGATTATAATTCCCTTTGTTTTTATTTGAAAATATAAAAAATGTGATTTACATGATATTTAAAGCTCTGAAAAGGTATAATTAAGGCTCGATGAGTATAATAGACCCTGCATAAATAAACGGGAATATGCATGCTTTTGGCTTTCCAGCTCCCATAGGTTAACACATGGAAACAGGGATTTTGAAATGATTTTAATTCCCCTAGTATTTATTTGAAATTATAAAAATGTGATTCATTGAAATTTAAAGCTCTGAAAGGGTATAATTAAGGCTCGATATGAGTCCAATAAACCCCGCATAAATGCTCGGGAATATACATGCTTTTGACTTAATTCCTCTCCCATAGGTTAACACATGAAAACGGGGATTTTAAATTAATTTCATTCCCCTAGTATTCATTTGAAATTATGAAAAATATGATTAACATGAAATTTAAAGCTCTGAAAGGGTATAATTAAGCCTCGATGAGTCCATTGAACCCTGCATAAATCCCCGGGAATATGCATGCTTTTGACAAAAAAAAAAAAAAAAAAAAAAAAAAAAAAGTCATATAATCTCTTTTAGTCTGGGAGCCTGTCCCAAAATAGTCACCCCATTTTACCCATAAGATTTGACCCCTTAAATTTGCTTAGACCATCTAAGTCATTGACAAAAAGGTTGTCAGCCTGAACGTAGCCGCCGGGTTTAGTCCCCAGAGCCCCAAAAGAGACCCCAAAGTCGGGTCGATTTCACCCCGTCTTCCCCATGCACCAAACTTTGTCAGTAGGAACCAGTATGACTGGACATTACAAAACACACAAAACTGACAAAGATTTCCGTCGGGATGGGGTGTCAGACGGCCCCTAAAAATTGGGGGAAAATTTCCCCTTGAAGCCCAGGGACCAAATTTTGTCAGAAGGAAGAGCTTTAGATGTACATTCCAAAAATATAAAAACTGACAAAATTTTCCATCGGGAAGGGTGTGTCAGACCCCCTGAAATGAAAACCCCAAAGTGCCCTTGGACAACGTTTTGCTCCCCAAAATGCTCTGTATGTAAAGAAAAACCGTTTTCATACTTTCTGACTATGATAACTCAAAAGTGTTTTATTCAATTCAATTCAAACTTTCATAACATAATTTTGAGTATAATAGTCTTCTTGCGGTGCAATTTGGTGTTGATTGGTCTTTTGATTAATAAATTATGAAATTGTGAAAAATGTATTGCTTTCTCAAAAGTAGCCAAAAAATACTGTCAGGATTATGTAAACACACCCATTGTCCCTCTTCACCAGTTGACAAGGCATAATAGAAGAGCTTTTCAGGTATCTGTGGTATGTGAGTGCCAGGCTGAAATGTACTATTCATGTGTTAATTGCACAGATAACAAGCAAGCTCTCTATTATGCCTTGTCAGATCGACAATGGGTGTGTTTACATAATCCTGACAGTATTTTTTTTGGCTACTTTTGAAAAAGCAATACATTTTTCACAATTTCATAATTTATTCATCAAAAGACCAATTAACACCAAATTGCACCGCAAGAAGACTATACTCAAAATTATGTTATGAAAATTTAAAGTGAATTGAATGAAACGCTTTTGAATTATCATAGTCAGAAGGTAACAAATAGGTTTTTCTTTCCATACAGAGCATTTTGGGGGGCAAAGCGTTGTCAAAGGGCACTTTGGGGTTTTCATTTCAGGGGATCTTACACCCCCTTCCTGATGGACAATTTTGTCAGTTTTTATATTTTTGGAATGTACATCCATAGCTCTTCCTTCTGACAAAATTTGTTCTCTGGGCTTTAAGGGGAAATTGTACCCCAATTTTTAGGGGATGTCTGACACCCCATCCCGACGGAAATTTTTGTCAGTTTTTTGTGTTTTGTAATGTCCAGTCATACTACTCCCTACTGACAAAGTTTGGTGCATGCATGGGGGAGACGGGGTGAAATCGACCCGACTTTGGGGTCTCTTTTGGGGGCTCTGGGGGCTAAACCCGGCGGTTATGTTCAGGCTGACAACCTTTTTGTCAATGACTTAAATGGTCTAAGCAAGTTTAAGGGGTCAAATCTTATGGGTAAAATGGGGTGACTATTTCGGGACAGGTTCCTGGCCTATTACCCTATCCATGCAAGGACAAAGTTTACTCTCAACACTTCAGTTTGCAATGGACCAAGGTTTTGGAACTCTCTTGACTCAAGCATTAGTCATTCTGTCAGTATAATATTTGTCTTCAAACGTAAACTGAAGTTATACTTATTGAGTAGGCCTATACTTTGCTGATTCTTAAACTGTGCTCCAAATTGTGATGCTGCCGTGATTCATATTTGAACATGATCCATTCCTCAATCAACTACTGTATAGCAACTGCCAACTTAACCTTTTCTTCTTTCTTTCCCTTTCTCGCCTATAGCAAGCTTTTCTAATTCTCCCTCTCTCTCTGTAGCTTCTTGCACGGTTAAGCTACAGAGGGGTTAAAGACAGTCAACATCGGAACGCACTCCGTAATAAATTTCCATTCACACTGGCGTATAAATGTTCAAAGCTTCTGTTTATTTACGTCCGTAAGCTGGTTAAACGTAGACATTCGTATATCGTGTAGAACAATACGTAAAGACGAGTGAATGAACTTGCATTAAGTTGAATGAGTGAGTGGTTCGCTGTAATACAACAGAGAAACATAATACATAATGAATATATTGTCAACATTTCATAATGTGCAACACCTTGAACAATGTAAGTAATATAACTCATTAAACCAATTAAGCATCGATCTTAATCTTCTTGTCTTTTCCAGTAATTAACTAATCTAGGTAGTATACATGTAAAAGCTTAACATATTATATGTGGTTATATAATGATACAATAACTTAAAGTACTTAATCTTAACTTAAGCTATAAATCGGTACTAACTTTAATCCAGTTACAACTACACTAAACTACAAAGTGAACACGCTTCTATTCCAAGAAGTTCGTGCCCATAGCAACGGCATCAATTCTGAGATGGCACTGACCATATACTTCTGAGATGACTCAGTCCAGTGCTCCCAAATCCTAAACAATGACCCTAATGTGTGTGTATCCCTCTTGTGTGTACTTATTGGCTATACACTATTTAGCATACTCTTGCTAAAAGTTACAAATTCCTACTTCTTTTGAAACTATTCCTTTACACTTTAAATAACTATAACCCAAGTTATGAACAACATACCATGTAATACATATTCAAGAATAACTACTTTATGATTCTTAACAATAACTAGGCAATAACTTCGATGGTATAGCAATTTCACTACAATGTTGTGACTATCCAACTGAATATAGATTGGCATTAAACTTCTGTACACACAGAGAGTACACTGACCACTGATTACACAGAGATGCAACTTTTGCATCTTGATCGGAAAACTTTTGCCTTTATAGGCTTATTTTGCCTTGGAAGTCACTTGAATGTTACAAACTTTAGGATACAATTAATAACAATACATAAATAAACCATATTTTTAACTCACCGATTGTTTGACCTCCAGATTTCCACAATTTTCAGTAACTTTTCGATCCAAATGGTATGAACACCTTCTTGACAGTGAAACTTTCTTTCTTCTGATGCAGCAAGGAGTGGTGCTTGGCACCTCATTATACTTCTTAAAATTATCTTACTTGGAAAGTAATTTGCATATATGCCCAAAGCCTCAGCCAATGGGTCTTTGTCATTATGTACCTCTGGGCTGGTTAGGATGTGACTGACCAACCAGAGTCTGACTAATAATGAACAAATTGTGTTACTAGGGTAGAGAATGTATCTTCTGACCAATAAACATTAATTCTGCTTTTTGTAGAACTAAATTCATGAATAATTTAGATTGGGCTTGATAGTCTTGACCTCAGACCATTTTTGCTTCATATTTTGCTTTATGCCGCTACACTCTCTCACCCCCCCCCCCCCCGGCCGGCCATTGAGTCCATTTCTCTAACCTATGTTTTTATCACTCTTCTTGCCTCCTTTTTTTACAAAGTCTCTTCTCCCCCACCCTATTTTATGACTTAGTTAAACCATGTTTATAGTTATTTGTTTTTAGTACTCAAGCGTTTTAGACGAACATTTCTTGTATTAATTTTTCTACTACCGGTATATAACCAGGCTAGTCGTTTTCTACTATATGATATTGCTTTGAGGGACCTGATTTTACAAGCTAAGCTTAAATGCATTTTATATGAACTTGTTCCTTACTATTGTTCCTTTTATGTACTCTGTCACATGTTATTAATTTGTTAAAATTGTATTACATCCATTTGGAAGAAAGACAGAAGAACTTGAACTTGAAGTTTACTACACTCAGCAAAGCTTACTGCACTCAGATCATCGAGATCGATGACTCAGATCAGCTTGTTAGTACATGTATACAGTGGCCGGCCGGCGGCTAGGCTGGAGTTCAGTGGGAGCTAGTTGGGAAATTTTTTAGTCTCGTACTCGTTACTTCATAATTTGGAACATTAAAATGAATCATAGATATGATTTCTTCAGTTAAATACTTTTAAAAAATATTTTTATAAGTAATTTTATTTCAAACTTATTTTGATTATTTTTTTAATCGACAAAATTTTTCAAACATTCGTTAAAATACAGATCACACAAATAATAAAGTTCATTATGTAAATCAGCTACTGATAGATGATCGTATTAGATTAATATCTAGACTCTGTTTGCATTTTGTCATACTGTTTGGTCTTTATACGTTAAGAAATCAATGCTTTACATTTACATAATTTTTCTTTTTCTTTATATTTAAAGTTTATTATTGTTTGAAAATATATTTAGATGTTTTCAATCTCGCAGTATTTACTATGTACACGCTTGCGGATCAAAAATTATTTCATTACAGTCTAGAAACATAGACTTCATGACGGTGAATCGTGCTATAGTGTTGTTACGTATATATGTGTTACGTAGTGAAATTACATGATTCTGAGCGAATATGTAACTACTTGATCGTCACTGCTACGGAAACACTCGAATAATGGTCGCAATTTGAAAATTATATTTACTTGATCAAGATCTATGTGATCGTCAGAAGTCAGGCTCATATACACCAACCTTAAATTTAAATACCAAAGAAGAAATCGCCCAGAGGCTGCAGTTGTTTCTGCGTGATTGCTGGTCACACATCATTGTTTGTTTGTGCCGCCTGTGCTGCTGTCAGTGCAGTGCTGCAGCGTTCGCGATCAGGAGAATTACCGGAAAATCTGGCACGAATATACCTTCACTCAGTTCGATTGCAGGATCAGGGTTGGCCTGAATAATATTAGCTCTTGCAGATGAATCATTTGTTTAAGATATAAAAGATCTATTTGGTTTTATGAGCCAGGATTGATGCGGTAGTGAGGTAACAAATAATAACTAAGTAACAAGTCAGTTGTACATGTTGTACACAATCTGACATTGACAATCGGGACAAGATCAAGTCACAAGGCAGAATTATGCAACCATCATTACGCCAGCCAGCGGCCGTTGTTCGGATCGCCCTATTGTCTGGATCAAAACAAGCACAGCACCCTATTTCAACGACAGGTAGATTTACAGAATGCTCTGGTCAAAAGTTAAATGCCATATGTGTAGAATAATAATATACAGCCTCCCGGGGTCGAGCTAACTCGGCACTAGGGCGAACTCGGCACTGCGCGGTGACTAGAAAGGTCTATAGTATTCGCACGCATATAAACAAACACACCACTTCATCAACACGTCACAACATATACAATATTCACTAACCTGTATCAGCTATCACAATAATGCACCACAGAGCAGCAAGGACCAAGAAAAAAGCATGCAGAGAAGATCAAGAGGGTACAGATATAGATACACGGAGACGTTGCATGTACGATGTCTCAAACTGGAATGTGTGCTAGCTCTGAAATATGTTGTACGGATCGGTGTGTGCAATGAAGTGTGTCACTTGTGTGCGCGTGCGGTGATGTGTGTGCCTCGGCGATCAGCAGACAAATAATTCATAATACATTTATACTACAGGTCTATGTTTCAAGAGTTGAAGTCCACGCTACGCACCGTACCCTTTTTTAGCCTTAAATTTCATGTTTTGCATAATTTTACTTCTTGAAATTGTCAACATTACTTCTTTGCTAATCATTTTACACATTGATATCAAATAATTTGAATTTAAGTGTTTTGAAATGTGTAATACAATGCGAAATTCAACACAAGTGTTTGCGATCACTTTAACTCTCTGGGCTCACTCCGCGGCGATTTTCCGCCAAGGCCGAGTTTGCCCTAGTGCCGAGTTAGCCCGCATCCCAGCCTCCCCCAATCAAAATGATCAAAATTCAAGTCAAAGCTGACTTTTTGTTTGTGAAATACAATTACAATGTAGGAAGTTATAACTAAGACTAAGTGTAGGTCTACATGGTCTAGTACTAGTAGATCTAAGTTACATGTGTAAGACTAAGTGTAACTTTCATTAGCAGAGAGATGCGAACCCATCAAAATTAGCCATACAGGCTTGATGTTTTATGAAATATGACTTTGAACATTAAGCATACAACATGGGAGGCAATCTCCCCTATGGACATGAGAGAAAAGTAAACAAATCAGTGGGCAAGATTCATCCATTTCCACATACGGTGAACCTTGCAAACCACCTTGAGAGTTTGCTAAAACCTTTCTCTTTCACTTTCAGCTCATCCGATCGGATCATGAGAAATGTGAAAAAATACAATTTATGGAGATATCGATGTGGATTTACTTACCGTTCTCACATGTAGCATTACAAAGATGGTGAGATCAGCAAGAAATGTGCGCTGTAGATGAACGGAGTACAAAGCAGTGCAACGCTGAGCGGTTCCGATGGGTATGCTAAATTTAATTGTGCTAATATCTCGCACGTATAGACGGCAGTATATACTCATGCGGGATATTAGCACAATTACATGTAGATTTAGCATGCCGCGTCGGAACCGCTCAGCGTTGCACTGCCTTCATCTACATGTACATGTACAGCACACATTCCGTGCCGATCTCACTGTCTTTGTAATGCTAATCGCACAGCAAAAGCCACACATGAACAGTAAGTAAATCCACATCGATGTCGCCATAAATTGTATTTTTTTCACATTTCACATGATTCCGATTGTTGAAATGGTCGGATGAGCTGAAAGATGAAGATTTTAGCAAACTCCGAAGGCGGTTTGCAAGGTTCACCGTACGTGGAAATGGATGAATCTTGCCCACTGTTTTGTTTGTTTACTTTTCTCTAAGTAGGCGAGATTGCTTCTCATGTATGGCTTGATGTTCAAAGTCATATTTCATAAAACATCAAGTCCGTATGGCTACGTCAAAATACCATTTTCAGATTGACATGTCAGGATTAGTAATTCCTGTATAGGGTGTAAAAGGAGATGAGCTACTATATGTATTTTCTAATTTGTGATGGGAGTGATAATGATTTACCATTTGGCATTTGATTTACCGGTAAGCTACGCACTTGTCTGAGGCTAAAAAAAAATCTAATTCAGTGTTCATGGTGTTTTGGGCAAATTTCTTAAAGGGCAATCCATCCTTTGTAACAAGCTGATTTAGATCTATTTGAAAATTAGTAATTTGAGAATTTGTCATGTATTCATGGTCAACTTTTTTGCCCCACTGAGGTCAGAAACCCATTTGTTTTGTGGGTAAAATGTTATGTAAACAAATGCAAATGTAAACAGAGAAAATTGGTTTCCTAAATGGGAGACTGTTTCCAAAATAGGCTACCAAAAATGTTAACAAAAGTCCCTGACAATAGAAACAGTCTTCCAAATAGGAAACAGTCTCCAGTATTGGTCATGCACCTCTACATCTACTGTACCGGGACAATTTGAAATTCCCATATATGTGCATCTACACTTTTTAAAAAATATTATGTAACTTTCTTATTGCTTGTCCGATTTCGTTCAAACTTTCACCAATCTGCTTCTCTGACTTTTCTGCTTTCAACTGTCCTTTCAGTTTTGTAATACCTTTGTTCTGTACATATATGTCATAGCGAGGAGGTGTGCAAAAAGAAAAGGAAGTAGGAGAGGTTGAGAAACTACATGTATAGGTATATGTGTAAGAATCAATTTTATTACGGCTACATGTGTAATAGACTCATTGATCTTTAATCATCATGCTTTGTCATATTATAGCTTGTTCGAGACATCTTATACAAAGGAACTGCCTTAAAACACATCATCATCTGAGTAGGTTAGCCATCCCTGTGCAATGCAGAGCATTGAGTACCTCTCTACCCTATCTTTCCACCTCTGGGGACGATGATGGATCAAGGAATGACCCACCTCCAGCCAGGAGATCCTCTAGGGGTGGTGGAAGTAGCAGCAGTGGAGATGGTGGAAACAAGTCAAACCAACTTAGCTGTCCTAAGTGCGGTGATCCATGTACCCATGTAGAAACATTTGTCTGTAAGTACACACATCTAATCATGATTTGATACAGGGTCTTTAGCACCTGGAGTCACCAAATTAACATTTTGTTGTTGGATTTCAAGATTTTGTAAATGTTTCTTGTCATGACATAACTTGTAGGATATAGAACATGATAGAGGGCTCTGATGGTGCATGATGTGGGGGATAACAAATTGACAAGTAGACTTCAGGTAATGCTACCAAATTTAAAATGAAAACAGGCCTAGCACTACGGTACAATTTGCATCTCATTAACCCCTGGTTTGTTTTGAATTACCAACGGACTTCTAGCTCAGTGCGTGCATGCGGTCATCACAATGGCAAAACAAGGAACTTTAATTTGCGCCTCTATTTTGGCGTTTTATTAGCTCAAACTTCCCACATGAACTAATTTGTAGTTATAAATGATTGTCTGCAAAAATCCTGAAATATGATGACTGTTTTGTCAAGTTATAGCAACATTTTGAAATGAAAACGTCAAAAAACTATGTGACACAAGTCTACCCCTGCATAAATATTCATGAAACTTCATTTCCTTATTCGGGGGTATATATTCCTTATTTAGACAAAGTTTCGCTGATGCGACTTCTTTCTTTGCAGAGATACTATGTCTTTTTCACACGATATCTTGCAGCAATTTAGAGCAGCAAATTGTGCGCAGTGATGCCTAATTCACGATCTGCACATACGATATTCATGAGTCAGTCGTAGTCAGCTCATTCATACATGTAGATTGCGCATGCGCATGGCCCATGGAGCACTCGGGGCACTCGCGCACAGAGCTCAGCCCTACACAGATTTCAACGCATGGGACGTGGTTGTAATATTTTTCTGTTATGTCAGCCTCGGCGATCTGACACCGAGATCCTTTTTTTCTGACACAGCTCTATGAGGAAAATTCACCTCAAGTAAATACCATACGATTGTAGAAAAATGTACAATAAAATGATTCATGACAGTGATTTTCTTGCGAATCTAACCGAAATGAGGAATTTTAGGAGAAGTTTAACAGGTAAAATTTTCTGTTTGTAACCGAAGAAATATCGCTAAAATTTCATATTTTCTGTTGGTCGAGCTTTGATTTTGCAGTATTGTTGTGAAAGATACATCTATATTAAATAATTTTTCGAACTTTATGTTTACAAAAAGTGGTGTTTAATACATTATTTTTCAGCTTGCATTTGTAAACAACTTTATGTAAATCGTGGGAAAATGCAAGAACTGGTGAGGTCAAAGGGGGTCAACTCAATGGACAATCGCTCGCTAATTATAGGGCTAGTCCCCGACTGAAAAAAAAAAAAAAAAAAAAACTGTTCTGTGTAAGATAGCTAGTTGAATATACATGTAGGACACTATGGTAATTTGAACTTGTAGCTGGATAGAATGTTCATCAATATATTATGAAATGTCTTGAAGTTACAAAGTACATTGTAATGGGACAGATAAATACCACTATTGTTTATCATCACATCATTATGTAAACTTAAGTCTTTTTGTAAGAACGATCAACACATTATGATGAACCATATCTGATGACGTCATTTGACACCCGTTTTTATCTTCACAGCTTCTACACGTTTTGTGAAGTGTGAAAAGTGTCATCATTTCTTTGTGGTGTTGTCTGAATCAGACAGCAAGAAGAGTATGAAAGAAACCATTGCTCCTAAATCAGATCGACCACCGCCACCTCCACCAAAGAAGGTAATGTATTCTACTCAAACAAATATCTCTCTTGAGATGATATGTGATGGACAATCACCTTCTTAGTTGAATTATGCATTCATTTATTTTACAAAATTGAAAAAAAACAAAAAACAAGCCTAACATAATTTCCTTTCGTACAAATTTAACATCTAAGAGTATTTAATTTCTTCACATTAAAGTTGATTATGCCTACATTAACAGAGCAAACATGTCCAAGTCAGCAGCAAATAATTCAAAATATAACACAAGTGAAAAGGTCAAAGTCATGAAAATACTACCATGAAGTCTTATCATGCTCTTCCCCAAGAATAAAGTACAAATTTCAGCCTGTGGACTTGAACTTCGGCCTATTTACATGTTTACCAAACTCACTTGAGAACTCAGCAAATTGTTGACCAGTCTGTGTAGGAGGGAGAGAATGTAGATACAGTACATGTCAGCAACTTTTAGATGCTAAAAATTGATTTTTACAAGTACCTGATTCCTTGCATTTATGACAGACATAAAGTACATGTAAATTGTGTGCGGTTAATTCTGCTACAGCTAGTACTGTCTGGTAAATTGTAACAATACTCATGCATTCATTAGATTTTTGGTTACCTTTAGTTTAGATTTGACTGTACAGTGTAATTTTTGTTTACAAATATCTTTTTTAAAAGGTTATATAAATGTATGTACATTAATGCCAAGAAAAACAGGAAATTGTATGTGGCTACATGTATGTGCGTATTTGTTATATATACTGGTACTATTGGTAATTTGAAAAGTGAAGTGAATGTAGGTAATTATGTGATGTGCAAATGTACACATGTAAATTATAGGTTGTATACCTTTTTACCTTTGGAAAGTGCCCTGTTCTCTCCCTTCACATAGAGTTTTTCTCTGTTGTGCTATACAGTGGCAAATTTGACCATTTTCATGTTGTAAATGAATGGGAAGAATTTGACGTACATGTAACAGGAGATCCCTATGTGGTTGGTCATTGAATTCTGATATATTACATGTACTGCTATTTATTAGGACAACTTATTTGATCTGTTCTTCATTTGAGATTTGACTACCATCTTGTCAGGTAATATTGTACTATTGTCTTTTTTTCTTGTCTCTTTTAACATGTATTTGTATGCCAGTATGCATTCTGACCTCATGACAGAGTGAGTAAGTTACAGGTAGCTGCATCCTGGAAGGAATTCAAGGAAATGCACTTCCAATTCAAAGGAAATGTTTACTTCTTAATTTCCTTGAAAATGGAGACAACTGCAACACTATTTTTTTTTTCTATTTCTGATTCATTGGAAAGGTGGGTTAATTAATTACATTTTTAAAATACCTTTTCAGATTTATGAGTACTTAGACAAGTATGTTGTGGGCCAGTCTCAAGCCAAGAAGGTTTTATCTGTCGCTGTATACAATCACTACAAGAGAATCTATAATAACATCCCAGCTCCAGCACAAAAGAATGGAGGAGACATAGAGGGCAAAGGTCAAAGTGGAAACTTCACGCCCAGGGGTGAGTATTACTCAAGCCACAACCTTATCTTTTAAATGGTCACTCATTTCTTGTTTGCTTCTTTTCCCCTAAAGGACTGGACTGGGAGAAATACTAATCATAATTTTTCTTTCACATTGGCAGCATTGGTATTACTCTCTTTCTTTTACATTTACGCCTACCCAAACAAAACATGGTCTAGAGCTCTGAAATAAAAATGTGTAGATAAAAGTTACATTGTAAAATATTTTCTAAATGTAAAAGGGTATATTTAATTTTTTAAAAGTATGTAACAAATTTTGAAACTTTCAATACTTTTTTCAAATGATGACTAGCGTGAAAACAACATTACCATGCAAAAAAAAAAAAAAGTGCACAGCCCTTTGCTCTGTCTGCTCATACATGTGAGTCATTAAACAAATTAACAAAACATAGATGTAGCCTTGCACAAAATGTTTTGTTTTTTTTTGTGCTAGAGAGGTTATCTAATTAAAGGTGATGTTTCCTTTTGGTTCTTCCTCAAAAACTTTTCCTGACATTTCTTGGATTTTTGTTGATAAACAGCAAGATCCTAGCAATACTAAGATGCTGTGAAGATTTCACCTCCTAAAGTGAAATATTTTACAAATGAAAGGTAAGAATTAATTTATATGCCAGGTCATAGATATAAACTCCCAACAACGGCAGAGTGCACTATACACTATAACGTGCAAAAAGCTATGAGGATTATGTATATTCCACACACATTGACACACAAGCTTTCTCCACACGAAACCCCAAGACTGTTGCGTGGGGAGCCATCGGGGTGGAAAGGTCCAAGCATACATGTAGGACAGTATGTTACCGTGATGTAGCGTTCCTTACAAATACTTACACCAAAAGTCACCGGAAATCATTGATCGAATACTACATAACCTCATACAAACCTTTTTTATACAAGGAGAACAACATGAGACTATATGGAACATTCTCTATCCAATTTCCTTTTTGCGACCAAAGCTGTCCATGAGCTTTAATGGATTTAGTGAGTAAGGAAGGATCAGGTGGTCTAGGTTGGATTCCCCTTCATGGAAATAACTTCTAATCTTCCTTTTGATAGAGATCAGTTAGGAAGTGGTGATGCTTGGAAGCCTTACAAGGGAGGTTAGGCTTCAGGCGGGATAATAATTTCCAAAGAACTATGGAAGCACTGTGCACATAGAGACATTGTTATGTTTGTGATATTAACGGTATGTGCTATTCAAAAATTGATGAGTTATCATTAGTATTATTATTACAACATCAAACCTTGCTGTAAGACAAAGTATAAATATGAACCCTTTTTCTATGTACATTTAAAGTATATTTTCACTTACATGTATCATCATGGGTCAGCTTCTTTTTTTTTAAAATAGAAATTATGTGCATTTCAATTGTATATATTTTTGTTTCATTTACTATTTAATTATGTTTAATTTGATTGTATGATTAGATACCCGTGATTTTTACTCTCAGGGCCCCATGGGAGACCAACATATGTTGAATGGGCTACCCTGTTAATAAATAAATGAATAAATAAAATAAAAAAATAATTGGTGAAACTACTGGTACTTTTAAAAGTCCCATTATAGATTATGCTTGCATGCATACTACTCAGTATCAATACATGTAGTTGAAAGTAATATACATGTAAGAGGGATCGGATGATTAATAATTAATTCATAGGCCACAATTGTGGAAAATTTCTTTCTACCAACAGTGAAAATACAACAGAAAAAACAAAGAAATTCTTGACACAACTACATGTATGAGATGAAAGGGAGGGGACCAGGATACATGTATATATGCAGTCTTAGTTAACAGTGTGTAGTTGTGTACTTGTATGGATTGTTTGCATCTGAGATCTGCATGTATAATAGAGTGTATTTGAAGGCCTTGTCAACATAAACAAACCTAAAAGTGGCTCATCAAGCACAGACAAGGTGACCTTGTCAATCCCTATATTGTGCAGCAATATCATTCGTGCTGAAAGACCTGTGCACTGAACTAGATTTATAAAGGGTCCTATGCAACATGTCCATTTAGGCCCCTATGAGTCAATTTATTGCCATGGCGATATAAAGTATCCCACACTTTAGTGATGCTTTCCTTAAATCATAAATAACAAAAATAACAAAAATATCTAACTTTTTCTGAACATGTGCATGTAATATGTATGAAGATCATGTGTAAAACCTCTCCAGTACATTGTATTAGATATGTCTGTTCGTTATACGTGTACAAAAGTTATCAGAAAGACCAATTAGAATAAAATTTGAAAAAGGATGTTGACATTGGTTTGGGCATTGTGATGGTAATTGACTGCTAAATTGATGCCCAATAATAGGGATGAATTAAACAATAACTGTTTTAAGGCACCTTAGTTCAGCATAAAACAATGACCTTAATTCAGATTATGTATCATTCCATGTGTCATTAACCTACTGTACAAATACAGTTTTACAAGCATGCCTTCTTATTGCTGCATGTGTAATAGACTAGTGGACCCAAATTTTTGTTGCAAGATGCATTATGTTGACCTCTTTTATGTCACCTCATGTACTTTGCACTGTTTTTGGCAATATACAATGTACTGATAAAGGCGATAATATATTTTTTTCATTTGGTCAGTATTTACACTGTACAATTTGATATGAGTGCAGGTACATGTAGGCGAGGTCAAGAAAAATGTCGCAGAATATACATTTTGTACATGTATGCAAATTTTATCAGCAAAGATAATGCAAACACAAATATTTATGTGTGGGCTCAAGTCATTAACTTACTACATGGTATGTATGTACATGTATGAAGGGGTGGCTACATGTATGTTCAGTGGTACACATGACGGTTTGAATGTACCAAAATGAATTTGGTTGAATTGTGAAAAAAAATCATGTCTCGAAAAACTAAAGAAATGTATCCTTATTGGGAAGTTTCAAACAAATCAATTCTTGTGCTACAGTGTAAAGAAAAATTTGAGTGTGTCAGCCAATTGAGCTAATTAAAAAAAAAAAATCTTAAAGATAATTGGTATAAATTGAACATTGTACATGTGTGTTCTCTGGGCTGTCTACCTGTGACTCAGATTGATTTTGTGCCATACTGATAGTATGAATTTCACATGTACTTGTTCCCTTTAATGAAGTGGGTTGTGATATTCAGCAAGCTTTAGTCATTTTGTTTCAAATTTTGATTATTCCAAACCTCATTTACAAAGTTGTTCCTATGTATTACTTAACTGAACATCCATAATTCTTAACAGTTTCTTGTGCAATGAATTTGCCTGACCAGTACTGAACATTACCTTTGATTCAAAGGTTCAAATTGAACCACTGTACATAATTTGAGAATGAAATGTCCATTGAACATGTAAGCCTACAAAAACCTTTCTGTTTACTGAAGCAATATATATACCTTATATCCTCAGAACTCTTACAACTTGCTGGTATCAGTAACCAAGGCAACGCTCTAGGAGCTTCATCTGGTCAGCAAGGGGCTCAAGGACCTACAGAAACTGACCATCAGCATAGGGGTAGTGAACTCCTATATGCTAACGTCTTTGACCTGAAGCTAGACAAGAGTAATATCCTCATGCTTGGACCAACTGGCTCAGGTAAGATCATTTTGGCTTGATTTAGGAAAGAAGTTTATCTATTCTTTAAACCATCTTTATCATAGTACGCGTGTGTCCTCATGTCCAGTGAATGTGTAATGTATGCTTATTATGCCTATTTTAGTCTACGGTGGTGGGTCAAACCAGGATTTATTTAGATTAGAACTCCTATGTGAATTCAGGCCTATTAGTCCACATTAGCACAAATACTTTTGATTAAGTTTGAACTGGCAAAAAGGTTGGAGCACTGTGGTACAGGAGACTATTGATTTAACTTTCTTTCAAGGTTTGGGGTTGGTATCCTTTGCCCAGTGCGTACAGTGTGTGTCCTTAAAGACAAGGAAAGTTGTCTCTCTATCCAGACATAATGCATAGACACCTGGGGGAAGAAATTCATAAAAAGTAAACTGTATGAACGCTAGTAGATGAAAGGTCACCAAAGATCGAGCATACTCACACTGACAAGGAATAGATTTGGAAACAGACTGTGCTATAGAAATTCTATTATCATTTGTAGACAGTGCTAGATGCTCATGCTGTTATCATGACATGGTGCTAAACAAATACTGTTATCATGGATGCTAGGTGGAAACGTGAAAGTAATGGGAGCACATGAATGTTGTAATTCAAAACAGCCTGCCTGTTCTCTCTCTTTCTCAGTGAATAATTATATGAAGCTTAATTTCTATTCTTACAGGAAAGACTTTGTTAGCCCAGACGATAGCCACATGTCTAGATGTCCCCTTTGCCATCTGTGACTGTACCACCCTTACACAGGCTGGTTATGTGGGAGAGGACATTGAGTCTGTTATAGCCAAACTACTCGCTGATGCAAACTTCAATGTAGAGAAAGCACAACAAGGTGAGAGCATTGACAGTTACACAATGTATATTCACAGAGGTTGTTAGGAGGCGAGTTGGCTCAGTCGGTAAAGCGTCTGCCTGTCGAACCAAAGATCGTGGGTTCGAATCCACCCCCGGCGGATGACTGAAGCCTGCATTGTGCGTTAACGTGCCCCTCCCTTGTTTCATAGACGCAGGCTGTGTTACAGTGGAAAACACTCCGTCCCTCGGATAGGACGTTAACTGGAGGCCCCGTGTAGAGGACAGTCATCACCTTTGCACGTTAAGAACCCACTGCACTATTCGAATAAGAGTAGGGGGAAACCCTGGTGTAATGGTACACCTGCACATCCCAATCAGTTATATCGGGAGGAGAGACCTAAGGGTTACAGTGATTTAGTTTGCTTTTCCCCCTCCCAGGCACAGGTGATGCCAAATACTTGATAATAATAATAATAATAATGTATTACTTGTATGGTAGCTTGGAGCAAAACCATGAGAAAGCATGTTGAAGAGAATTGTGATCTGATGAGGAATGAACAATTTTGAGTGCCTGAAATCAACCACTGTTTAGAATGAAGCTTATTCATAACATGCTTTTGCACTAGTGCAATTTATTTGGCATAACATTTATTGACAAGATTATTAGCTGTTGGGCTATGACATTACTTTTAATCTTGTATGAATGGTTCCTAGGCAGCTGTCATCTCAATTTCTGTAGAAGGTTCATTCATCACAACACATACATGTACATAGTACATGTAGTTAGATTGAGGATTTGTCCTGCATTGAAAGTATTGTTTATTTCGTATGAAAATCCGAAAAGTTTCTTGTTTCCTTGTGAATTATGAATATCAATCATGGTTTTGTAGAGCAACTGTTAGACTACATATAGGACTTGTAAGACTTACAAGTCTGTTCTTACTCTTTACTCTTCCTCCGGCACAAGTACTATAGTCAAGCTAATGTTAAAAGAGTACCATCCAAAATAAATTTTTAGCATCACTTTAATCGTTTTATAAAATGTTTTCCACAGGTATCATCTTCCTTGATGAAGTCGATAAGATCGGAGCCGTCCCAGGAATCCACC
Source organism: Heliocidaris tuberculata (assembly GCA_025618425.1). NCBI lineage: Eukaryota > Metazoa > Echinodermata > Echinoidea > Camarodonta > Echinometridae > Heliocidaris > Heliocidaris tuberculata. The sequence goes on from CM046839.1 coordinate 284,557, forward strand.
AGCTACGTGATGTAGGAGGAGAAGGTGTCCAGCAGGGTCTACTCAAGCTCTTAGAAGGAACCGTTGTCAATGTCCCTGAGAGAAGCTCTAGGAAGCTCAGAGGAGAGAGTGTTCCTGTGGATACTACTAACATCCTCTTTGTTGCTTCAGGTGCCTTTAATGGACTGGATAGGATAATCAGTAGGAGAAAACAGCAGAAGGTAAGACATCTTTTTATCGTCCCAGATCCCATCACTTAGAAAATGAAAATTGCTTCCCAGAAAGATTATATATCTCAGTATGTTCATTGACAGTGTTCTATTACTAATTTCCCAAGAGATCGACTGAATTAGATTTACTCAAGTCAACACTGCATACTTTTGAATTGTTAGTAAATTAAATATTGGATCTTTTAACCCATGGACAGTGGTTCCCAAAATATCTTAATATCAGGTCTATGGAAAATGTGTCTTATACCAAAATGCAAGTATATACATACAGTAGGATGACAGTGAATTCTACTCTTTTTTCTTTTTTTTTTCTTTTTTTTTGAGATTAGATCAAATAACTTTGTAAACAATTGTGATGATTTTCTTCTTTTTTTTCCTGTCTGAATTCAGTACCTAGGCTTTGGTGCTCCAGCCAATGTAAGTCCAGGCCGCCGAGCTGCTTCCATTGCTGACCAAACCAACCAGTCAGATGGCTCCAGTGCCAAGGAAGATAATGAAGAGAAGGATGCCATGCTACGATTGGTGGAATCCAGGGACATGATTGAGTTTGGTATGATCCCTGAGTTTGTGGGTCGTTTCCCAATCTTTGTCAGCTTGGGTTCACTGGATGAGGAGATGTTACAGCGTATCTTGACGGAGCCACGCAATGCTATTATCCCTCAGTTTGAAGCTCTCTTCAAGATGGACTCGGTAAAGATCTTATTTTTGTTCATTGAGTTGAAGATGATACTAACGAGCACAAGATTTTTAGAGGCCAAGATTATTGTTCAACTTGCAGATAAAATTACTGGGTTAAAGATTTGAAGAAGCCCAAAGTATTGTTAAAATGATGATAATGTTTACTGAATCTCCTACATTGTTACAATAAATGTAAGAATACTCATTCTTACTCAGTTTGGGGGATAATTATGCTTTCCTGTATTTGAGATGCAATGTTGAATGTTCAAAATGCCAGGGTGGATGCCCAGGGCTCTGATAAAGAAAAACATAATGAGGGTTGGTGGAATGTTTCTTAAAATACATCACATGCTATCATTTCTTAAAGGGTGCAGTCAGCAAAAAATATTTTTCTTCATTTAAGGAAAGTAATGTTAGTGATTCTGTAAAATCTTTCTTCCATACAGTGTCAGCTAACTATTACTGAGGATGCTTTGAAAGCTGTCGCAAGGTTAGCCTTGGAAAGGAAGACTGGTGCAAGAGGTCTCAGGTCCATCATGGTAAGCACTCTCTCTCTCTCTCTCTCTCTCTCTCTCTCTCTTTCCTTTCCTCTCTACTGCTTGCTTATATCCTTGTCAATGTCTATCCCTCTTGCTCATTTCTGTGTGACATTCACAGGGACTGTGCCAGAGAGTGGGGTGGATCCCCCTTTCCCCCTAAAAAACCCTGTCAGGATGCCAGTGTGTGATGAGCATTGTAGGTTTGCATGGTGGAACAGTTATACGTTAATAGATGCAAATGTGTTAATAGATTTGGTCAGCACACCCCCCCCCCCCCCCCCAATTCAAAATGTTCTCGCAATTCTCCTGGCCATCTATCCATCTCACGTCTTTTCTGTATCATAGATTTTCTAGGTAAAGACATATTTTATATTAATACTAATTTTTATTAGTATTAAATTCAAGTTCTGTTCCATATCTTGTGATGCTGTAATTTGTTATCATTTGCTTATAAGACTGTTTCTGTGAATTGTTTGTCTTCTTCTTTTTTTATATATATCCACTGACTCTTTGGAATAGAAGATAATTGTCACAATACATATGCCTAATATTATTGTTTTGTATTTCTTTTGATTGATTTCTTTCAAGGATCCATAGAGCTGGTGAACATAATCCATTTTTTTTTTTTTTTTTCCTGCAGGAGAACATCTTGCTAGAGTCTATGTTTGAGATCCCGGGTTCTGACATTGAAGAAGTCATTGTGGATGCAGAGGTCGTCCAGGGTAGGAAACAACCAGAGTTCATCCAGAAAACCACCAGACCAGTCGACTCTGCTCCACCCGTACAAGCAGAAGCTGTCAAAGTCTAATCAATCTATTGCCTACATTGAGATCATCATACATTTCCTTTATTAGTTGCCTCAAAATTATCCTTATTTTAAAATTGTTTCCTTTTTGTCAAATGATATATCTCTTTCAATGTACCGCTCATATCGTGTATTATTTTTAGCTGAGATGAGACATTCTTTATTTACATTCTTCTTTGAAGTAAATTGTTGAACAAGATTATAAAAGTCAATACTTTATGTGAATATCATATTTGAGGTTTATGTACATTTCATTGTCTAATCATTGTGCTCTGAAATCTCTTATGTAATTTTGTTTTCTTTTAGATTTCTGAATTTCATCAATTTTACTCTTATTGATTGTGGCTTGCTCAAAGTTATTATGACAGAAGAAAACTGCAATTTAGGTATCATCCCCCCCCCCCAAAAAAAAAAAAAAAGAAAAAAGAAATGACACCACTCTCCTGTGATGAAGTTATGGTATCCTGTGCCATCATTGTTTTAGAGCTCTCCTCTTGCATCTTTCAATGCAAGACAATTCCAGGATTGTCAAGTCAAGTCAATGCCAGTTCCTCAACTTAAGTCCTGTAGGTTTCAAAGAGCCCCCACCTCACATACACACCAGCTTTTCTTTCCTCTTGATCCTGGTATGAGAGAGCTGTGTACCTTGATCTATAAGGATTGTACCAAAGCATTTATGAGCACTATATGAGAACCATTTGTGAGGATTATGCCAAACCATAATGATTGTAGACTGGCAACATTCTACTTTCTTGAAGCTACATTAAGTTAGCAGAATTTCTTGAGAAATGGTAGAAGATTTACCATATGTTTTGTTAAATAAGAAATTCATTAGTGGACAAGGGAAACACCACCATCACTCTTTACCTAATTGATCAGTGGATGTAATATATCAGTAATTTTTAATAAGCTGCCCCTATCTACCAATGTTGCCATACCTGTGTAAATATGTGTAGTTTCTGGAATGACAGGCTTATGTAATTTTTTTTTCCTCTCTCTCTCTCTCTGGGAAGATATGATATGTAGATAAGATTGACTTAGAATTGTATAGGTTTGAGGAAGGAGTTATCAGCTTTTATGTGTGATCTTTATTAGCAGTGGTCTGCTTCTCTCAGCAGATATGAGCTGGGCCCCGTTTCATAAAACTTTTTATTAATAACAAGTTACAATAATTGTTATAAGCTACTGAAATCCTTGAATCTGATTGGCTGAGAGCGAATTTGTCATAGAAATGAGGCAGTTGTTATTGATAACAAGTTTAATGAAATGGGGCCCTGTAGTTTTCCTGATGGAGGTCAAGAAAGAGATCTTCAGGAGAGAAATGGATGGAAGGAGGAATGTGATAAATATAATATCAACTGGTTTTGAGGTATACCAGACATGTTCTTAGGAACTGCATTTAGAAAAATGAGAAATTCCAGTTGCCGTGATATAAATAGGTGCTTCTCTTCTTAGTAAAACTAGAATTTTGTTGGGAAAATGGCTTAAAAGAACAATTTTGTCTATGATAGTAGAAATAGAAAGTTATTGGACATTGATTATCCAGTTTTGTTTCTTCTTAAAGATAAAACTTTATTTAGAATATACATTGCGTACTGTTATGTACATGTATGGCCAACTTTGGCAAAAGAGCATTGATAGCTACAATGTACATGATTGTTATCAACAAGGTTTGTCTCTCAGTGGTGTGTAGCTAACATGTACATTTGTAAGTGTATGCTTCTACTACACATGCTTGTGCGACATTTTTCCCTGTTCAGTTCCTATTACTAACCAATTTTCTACCTATATTGAACCCTAAAACCTGGAGTAAATATCACCGTAGCATATGTCCGATCACCAAATATACTTTAAAAGGGACTTTGTGTACCTATGTTGATAATTGATAAGGTATGATCTTAAATGATGATGGAAGATGCTGCCTCATATCTTTTTCAGTAAAATTGTTGGTTTCTATGATTTTGAAGGATTACTAAAATGTGCATTGAAGAATTTGTATGATGAAAATAAGTGACACTATTTTTCTACACTAGAGTTTTTGTAGACAAGTTTATAACTGGATGATATGCCTTTGTGTACAGACATATTGATGAACATTGGCATGTATAGTTTGGAAGTATTCTATGACCTGATCATTAGATTAGAAATGGTTATATTTCATGGAGTACTGTATTCTTATTATGTTTTCTGCTCTGTGTGATAGATCATTACATGGTTGCATTTACCACAGCGACATCTTCTGCAGAGGGCATTTGAACTAAATGTATTTTCTTTTCAGAATTATATAACACATGAACAGAAATCCTCTAAATACCTATCACTTTGGTGTTTATACTGATGAGTTCCTAAATGTGTTGTCAGTATAAAATTTTTCTCCATTGGATTTAAGTCAACTGAGAAATAGAGCAATGTATCCCTTATAAATCCAAGCCCTATGAAGTCTTTTGATAGCATGTGGGATTTAAGGGAATTAATTTGTACTGTAAAGTGTCCTTCATTGAAATCTTTAGATTCTCTGAAGTTAGAAGGAAGGCCTGTGGATAGATTCTACCTCACATGAAAACTGTATTATCTACATTTAAGGGAATGCAGCACTGTTACCCAAAATTTCTGCATTTCCCATGTTTGACTACTCCGAAATATAAATGAATGATAAATATCTTTAGTTTCTTTGACATGGTACCCTGAAATGGCAGAGGAATGTGAGGAATTTCGATACACTGATGATAAAGTATTTTCTATCTTCCTTTCACTGCACCAAGAGCATCTACCCATGATGGATACTTGCACATTACAAGTGTTCTTATTATTATATTATTCGTGCTCATGTATGTATGTATGTATGTTGTATGTATAAGTAGTGGTCTGTTCGGCAGCTGTGACCAGTCAGTTGTAAGATTCCTTACAATTATGGACCACTCCAAATAAAAAAAACTTTCAAAGTACAGTATACATGTATTTTGAAATGACCAGTAACCAATTTTATGTAAAAGTGGGATTTGTGTGCAAATATTATGCATCAAAGCCTTGATGACAATGTGTAATTTTATTTAGAGAAAGGGAAATATTTTCTCTCATGGTAGAAATATGCTGTTCCTGTCGTTGACAGCGTTGTTTTTTTTTTCACACTGACATTCGATTTATTGATTGCTTTGGAAATCTACAGCACCACCACTTTTTAATTGCATGAAATAAGGACTGACAACATAGACTCGGATAATTCCAGGGTTTTAGAATGGTTGTCATGATATGCTTCTTAAAGGATTTAGGATCAAATAAGTCCCTGTAGGGTATGTTGCTGTAGTGCCATATATATTGTTCACGCCATGATATTTACCATTTATGAGAACACCAAGGTTCTACAGTGTAAATTTTAGGCTTTATCATGGAAGTCAGTTTTAAGTCAGTCTATGGTACAGTTAAATGAAGCTACGATAAAGGGTTGACATACAGTTGATTTACTTCAACTTGCAATAGATTTAAAGTTGTCATGTTACAGGTCAGGGCCATAAACTGTTATGATATGTAGTTTGATATACTTCTCTGTTACCCCTGTATAATATGCAGAGGTTGTAAACCAAACCAGGAATTGATGTCATCTGTAAATATTTTACTTATTTCAGAGATACTGTATGGTATATCATGGTATAATACTCTTAATAAAAACCAATGGAAAATAAAAAAAATTAAAAAAAACTATCTGATGAGTATTGCTTGTTATTATGATGTACTCGATGCTGTTTATGTTCCAATGCATGCTAACGTGGGTTGTACCAAGAAACATTAAACAGATGGAGTCCTAGGAGAACAGCTTCCCTGTGAAGTGACTTCGATGCCACCACAATAATCACAAGACATATGCGCTCTCCGAAAACATTCTTCCAAACGAGCGAACAATCAAATTCTGTGTTATTGCATAACTTTGGGATATGTACAATGGAGGATATTCTGTTGCAACGATAATTACTTGGGGGAAGTGCACATGGATGGTAGAACAAGGTGCAAGTGGACATATTCAGAGCTGAAAAGACGAGAATTACGATTAAAATTTCTTGACTGCCTGCCGGTGCCATCTACTTTGGTTGGCTTTTATATAGAGAGCCATCTTTCACGATAGTATATAAGAAGTTTAATAATCGGAATTAAGCGGAGGGGTGCTAAAATTGCATTGAAATAGGCATATATTTGTGACACTTTCAATGCTATACATGTATCTCAAGAAATTTTTCATGTTGAGGCAGGGGACATTGCAATCATTTACATTACAAGTGTACATTCTCTTTCTGTGTTAGTCTATTTATGAATTTAACTGCGCATCATAAACCTTTAAATGTCAAAACCTTTCTAAATCTTTCCCGTTTAGTTTGGCGGCATCAGACATGAAAGAATCAATTGAAGGCAGTTTGCCAGGTGTTTGCATTAATTATCGTTAGTTGAAACTCCCATCTGTTTGAATCTTCTGGGTTGCATCTATCATTGTGATCTCTCTTCTCAATAGTTATGTAGTCACTTAACTCAGGAAAGCCCATCATCTTTATCTGCTTTCTCTTCATTTCAATTCTTTTCTCTTTCATTCCTAAAAAATTTACTCTACCATAACAACCCATTTCTCATAAAACCATTGTCACAGGAAAACTATTTTAACCATCATTTTGTTCAGTGTCCTTTGAATTTTTTTGTGATTTTAAATTGATTTTTTCATATAGTTTTGTGTGAAAGGTAGAATAAATAATACAGAGAAGACAAAATTGTGCTGGTAAGACTGAAATGTGTTGTATAAATGTTATCAAAGAAAGGTCAAAACTTTAGATGTGTATATCTAGGAATGCTATTTCCACCCTTTTCCCCAGGCACTCAGGGCACTCTCTCTTTACCCCACACATTTGAATAACACTTTCCTCCTTTTCTGCTATGTTCCCATTGCTGCATAGGTTCATTCCCATAAATTCTAATAGCTGGTAACAAATTTCCATGAGAAATAAGACAGTTATGAATTTTTGAAGTTGTAATCAATCAAACACAAATTGGCAACTTTGTGATGTACCTTGTGAGCTGCTCTCCCATTTGCCCGTACTTTAAAAATCATAAATTTCCATTTTCTCTACTGAAATTATTCTATCATACATGCATTGAGAGAAACGGAAGGGTCTAACTATTCTGGGAAGAAATAGATTTTTCGAAAATTTCTTGGACTGCACATGGAACTAGCTGATTTGTGGGGACATTGCTTCTTCATTCCTCTCTGTGCACATGACACTTAAATGTTTAAAAATGCATATTTCTTGGATATAAAGCCACATTCCTCTTCCCAAAGCTATAAAAATACAGATTATTCATGAATCCAGTACAACCTAGAAAGAAATACCACTATAATGTAATCCCAGAATTCTTTCACAAGTGAGGCACACCTAACTCCAATAAAAACAAGGATAGAAACATTATTCTGATAGATTCATCTAATATTTTAATTTATCCTCGCACATGAACCGTAAACAGCTTCTTGCTGTTGATTGGCTGCCACATATCACATGATCAACATTTCATAATGTGGTTACAATAAAACAAAACAAGTATTTCATTATGATAAGAATTCCGTTTTTACAGTGTATATCATACAATGTTCTTGACTTCTGAAAGAATTGATTTGGTTAAAGCTACAAGGTTTGACTCCGTTAAAACATCACCTATACTGTAAAAACAGAGACTTTTGCGCTCATTGAATGTTCGCGAATTTCGCAGGTGATATTCAGATTTGCAAAAGTTTCATGCCTTGAAATCATTAGCAAGCTTACGATTTCAGGACGGGAGCCTTTGACGATGGGGAGTCGAGCGAAAAATCGATGTGCGCATGCGCGACTCGGAGTATCTCTCCATCCCGTTTGATTTCAGAACGGTTCTCGGGCGAAATAGCGTCCGGTCTAAAGTGGGGACGGGAAACCGAACACTGCAGTGCGTCGCCATCCTCTTTTTCGTAACTTGACTGGAAAACAAGACGGGGAGAGTGCAAGGACCGTCAGTCGGTTAACTCTCCCCTGTCCTGTTGCTCTCCCGTCCCGTTTCGTAAGCTCCCTATTGAATCATAATTGACAAACACTAAATTTTTGCAAATGGCGAAAGTTTCTTGCAGTGAAAATTGCTGTCGTTTTAATACAATTCATGAAATTTTCACGTCGCAAACATTTTTGGTTATAAAGTAGTGCCTGAAACAAACAAGGAATGTTTGTCTTACCAAATTGCATGAATTGCATTGAGAATTTAAAGCAAGGGAATGGACATGTTAAAATAATTATAAGTCTCTTGTGTTCTCTCTCTCTCTCTCTCTCACTCTTGGTCTTAGTCTTAGCATCTTGCTTGCATGTTCTCTTCTCTCTCTCTCAATCTATCCTGCTCACCATCTAATCTACCTATTTATGTTTTTAAAGCTACATCATACCAAAGTTCATGTAGTTTAATAAAGATACAAAGTGACATGTTTCTATAATATACACATCTTTAGATATATTCATCTACAGGAAGACTACGGGGAGTGAGGTCAGTGCACTAAGGGGGGGGGGGGGGGGGGGGGGGATGAGCGACTACCACAACCAGCATGATAGCATCACCAACATTACAGGAAGTAGAAATCAGAGAATAAATATACTGAATACTTAAATTCCCTCCATGTTTGGAACAGAAGGTTGAATGCTTTCATGGTAGAATAGGATTATCATTATTTCAGCTTAAAGTAGATATTCAAAGCAAATCACAAATATGCTCAATAATGTATCTCTAGAAACTAGAAAGCTTGCAGATGGTAATCGTATAAGTTTTACGTTAACTGCGTGTTTGATGATTAAAAAATAACACAAATAAAAACACTTCTCAGCATCTGGGATATCCGAGCGATTCGCCAGAAATATACCCATGTTTTCGTGACGTCACATCAGGTGCCAATCCTGCCTAAGCAGACGACGTCCTATATCAAGTGAACGTAACTGCAATGCAATTATTTTTAAATTATAAAGAGTTTGGTTTGTTTCACCATGACCGTATTTCACATTCTAAAAGGGAAGTGAAACCGTTTCTAGTAACTAAAATCTTTTGTTTGTAAAAAGTCATGATAAGGGTCAATGATCAATCAAAGAAATCACACTTTCGAACTGTAAAGCCCGCTGAATTATAGCATGGATGGTATTCGTTCCCTCTTGAAACGCCGACATGCCGCGGTGCATGCAGCTGAAAATACAATAGCATCTTTTTTTGTTTACAAGCGATTGATTCCTTTATTTTTTTAACGCTGCATTTTTCATCAAAATAATACCATGCAGGAAATTTAGAGTGAGGCAACAAATAAGCATTTATACTGACGCTAGTGAAGTAAGAGAAATAAGTGAAGATGAGATGACAAAACAGGCACTGAAAATGTATAAGATGTTATGGGGCATCGTCTGCTTAGGAAGGATTGCTCCCCGGTATGACGTCACATATCTCAGCAGCGTTCAAAGAGCTCTATAGGTGCTATAGCGGGGCTGTGTTATATCATTTTATAATTGATAATAATTATTACTTCAAATGTTTCCAAGCGTTGAATTTTGATAACCTTGTTCAATCTAAGCTTCACCTATGCAATAATAAAAATTAAATCAATATTCAAAATCAATGAAATTCTACTTTAAAGGGAAGGTCGAGTTCAGGGAAAGGTGAAAAATAATTTGTGAGATTTCTAATACCTTTTATTGCTGTTTGGAAGAAGATCATAGTAGAAATGTTCCCTGTAAAGGATTGCTCTTCAAATGCCCTCATATTCGAAATATGACAAGAAATAGCTGAAATGTTCAGGCCGAACATTCATGCAACATGTGTCTGAGTCCCATATACCCATTTCTGTGTGCAGTACATGTGCTTTTCTGTGAGATTGTGTCAATTTCTTATTTTGATCATTCCAAAACTTCACAGTATACACCAAGTCTTATGTAGACATGATCAACCTTTCCGTGTACTTTGAGACAGTTTCTTTCACAATGTAATCACACGAGCAGAACTCAACTTTATCCTTAACAAGTGATATCTGTAAAGATGGAACACTGGGTGACAATACCTCCCACTTCACTATGAGAATACTGCACTGAATACTGATTAATAGTACTCAATCAATCTCATATTGTATCTGATTTACCACAGGAAAATATATCTCGACATTAAACATTATTACAATTTTATTGAAATTTGAAGTTATTCACTGATGCTTGTTTCAATTTTTCTGCATGAATCCTGTATAAAATAGGTGAATTCGATGAGTGAGAGAATTTCAAACTGCAACTCCCTCTTAAAAAGTTCCATTCAAAATGTTTTAATTACTTGCTTCTTCAAATGTAAAGAAAAGTAAACAAATTCCTTTTATAAACATGCAAAAAATTACAAACCATGTGACTAAACTGAATGAAAGAAAAGAATACTTTGACGGTGAAATTAAAAAGAAAGAGAAAGAGAGTCCAAGATAACCCGTTGCCTATGGAAACCGGGAGGTCCCCTTGTAAAGCCTATGGGAATAAGATAATTCAGTAGTCAATAGCTTAACACGGTATTTTGATTAAAAAAGTGAATAGACCTACATAGTACATGTACATGCATATTTAAATGAAGATGTTTACAAGTATTCATGATTTTCAGGAATGAACATATGCTGGAGAGATATATAGTAATCACATTAACTGAATTAATTTTAAACCTTATGAAATATATCATAAATTTGTATATTTATAATCAAAGATGAAATTACAAAGCAAGGAAATAGAATCAATGATAGCATCAAGGTCACTGGTAAAAAGATGAAAATAAATTACAAGTATAAGATCCTCCTAAAAAATACACAAGTGAAAAATAGGAGATAAAAAGTCTGCAATAATAATTTGCATGTTTGGCATGTGAAATAATTGTGATACAATGATGTTAACGGTAGAGACATCTAGATTGTAACAGTGATTTTGCTGGGTATTTAGTGTTATATCCTTTATTTAATGGTAATGCCGATGCCGATGAAGAAAAATGTGCTATACCATGACGTCATTCATGGTATAGTGCACTATACCATGAATGTCGTCACAGATATGCGATCGATCAGTGGTTTTTCATCGATAACGTGTGAAAAGTGCTATCGGTATTGGCCCCATAGACCACTGTGTAAACCGCGGTACATTTTTATCATTATTTTTCCAAGATTCGTTGGAGGGATATAAAACAAATATATCATGCACTGTTTCGAGCCACGAGTGAATTTATGGATTCCTCGGTGACAGAAAAGGCACTATTCTCTTCGGGGCTACGCCCCTCAGAAAATAGTGCTATTTCTGCCACCTTGGAATCCAAAATTTCAACTAGAGCCTCTCAGTGCATGGTATATTTGTTTATCATAAAAAAGACAAATCTTTATAGTTCTACAATTATATAAACTATCCACACTATGATATTACAAAACTCCTGTTCTTTCTCTCACTACATCCACTTATAAAATGATTAACTTTGTACAGAGTTTTGCATTATGGAAATTGAAATATTTTCAAATAGGTAGTCTTTCCTTCAAGTCACTACAATGGAACCTAACAACAAACTCTCATCATAACATGGAATCGCTGCTGGTCAAATTTCTTTGTATTCTATTGTTTTTAGCCCTGATATAACAAGACTTCGATATACAAAGGTAATTTTCTTGGTCCAAATGAGTTTGTTAGAACAAGGTTGCACTCTACTATTAAATGCCTCTTTGAAGAAGAATAATTTTTGCATAATTTAAATTTTGAATGAATTGAATTTCAAATGTCATTGTTCAATATAAATGCATACACAATTTTGATTATATACATTAGATGTACAATACATTTGAACAAAACAAAATAATTTTCCTCATAATAAATCTTGCGGGATATGGGAATATAACCTTTATGAAATAAATACTTGCATTATACATGTACATTCAATATGAAATGACCTGCTAGCACAGTCACTACTCCTATGTGTTTAGTATCTATGTCATTCCTGAGTTATCTTCTCTGTATGTTGGTTTGCATGGAAGCTTTGCATAAAGTGTATGAAAATGGTGGGAAATAATTCTACACACACTTTGATTTGTGTTTTGGTTGGGGCAAAGCGAATTAAAATTGTGTAACTTAATAGCAAATGGCAAGAAATATACACCTATTAATTCACTATCGTAATTGGATTAAACTTGAAGTGTACCAACCACCTAAAAAACATAATTTGTATACAGCTAGAATGTATAAAAATCAACATCAAAACACTTTACCTGGCCTTCTACGGGTTAACAGTTAAGGAGTATGAAGAAGATGAAGGATAATATACCCTTCCCCCCTCATTCTAAGCGAGCCCTTACGGGTGCATCGACTGGTCTCCTCACAAGTCGCTGTATTGTTTTTTGGGAGTGTATTTCAACTTGCAATATCTCTTTATATAATCAACATTTGAAGTTCATGTTCTGAATATAGTATATCGACATAGAACCCCTAACATAAAAAGCAAAATATTTTTTGGTGATTGGTACACTTCAACTGAAATTTATACATGTAATTAGTTTCACTCTATGGTCATCATCTCATATATTTTCATCCAGGGGTTGCAATGTATTTTCTGTCTTTCTTTCACTTTTCATTCTGCTCTTTGCTCCTTTGCAGACAGCACACAGATTTTCTCTCCAATCATGTCCTTTCTCTCTGCCTCAAACAGTAAGATTCACCTCAGATGGTACAACTATCCATGATATAGACCTCTTTGCAGAAGAATTATCACCATGTATTTGGATGTCATTATCCTTTCCTTCACAAATATACTTTCTTCATGATCATCATCAGTTTGCATCCCTTACAAGAAGCATAAAGGAGTTGAAGCAGTCTAGACATTAGTCTTCATTGCATAGTAGGGCTGTCATGTGACCGGTGTTTCGTTGCGAAGTTTGACGATTTGTTGAAGGGCTTCCTTTACTTCAGGACTGATTTCATCCTGAAGAAAATAAGAACAAATGATATCAAATTATCTTTAAAATGTTAAAAACTGAGGTTAATAATCAGGTACTGTTAAAAGAGAAAATAAACATCCTTTACACTTGCAGTATAAAATATAACGACACAACTGAAAGGACCAATCTAAACCTAAATAGACATATCTCTGAAACCAATCAACAATACATTCCTCTCTTTGATTTGTAATTGCATGCAATCAAAACCCTAACCCTAATCCTGCAGCCTTTCTCTTCCAAGTCTGCTCGACTTTTGTCGTCAAGATCTTTGCTGATCTCAGCACATAGCATAATCATATTTTATGAATCTTACGCATTATTTGGTTATTCCTAAGTGCCTTCTGTGGAGCTAAAGTTTGAGCACTGTACACCTTACAACTTAAGATCAGATTACATGAGGATTAAATTGAAATTTTGAACATGCAATCTTTCCAGATCCAGGTACAGAATATATAAACATTGATATTGTGGGGTAGCGTATACAACAATCCAGTTGGCAGTCATTTGACTGGTGTGATGTCACTATGATTCGCAGCCTTAATGGCCTTTCTACTGACTGGAGGGTTCACAATACCCCATAATTCTGAAATTATTTCGATCCTTGATCTTGCATTTATATTTTTGCAGTTCCATATCAGATCTCTTTCAAAATCAAGTTGCAGTTGGTTTCGTAAGGTGTGTGGTGGCATCAACAAATGATTAAGCTTACCTGGACAGCACTCAGGAGATGTGCTCTATAGATGTTGACAGTTTCTTTATGCCTTGCATCCATCTCGGCTATCTGTTGCTTTAATCTTGATACTTCTTTCAGGTTAGCTTTCCCTCCTCCTCCTCTACCTCCTCCTCCATCATCTATACCATTCATCAGTCCATCATACTTCATTCCCTCCATCTTCTTGATGGTTTCTTTCAGTTTCTTATTCTCGGCCAAGATTTCTGCTGATCGCTTTGAATCTGGGCTACCGTTATTGAGTCCACTCCTGGTTTCTTCAACCTGACTTAACCTTGCCTTCAGTGAGAGATTCTCAGCCAGGAGCTGGGAGGACTCAGCCTCCCCATCCCTTCGATTTGAGAGTTCAATCTCCATCTCTCTATTCCTCTCTTTCAGTTTTCTGTTTTCTTCCTCAAGTCCTTGACCATCACCACTCTTTGCTGCATGGAGCTTGGATAGCTGAGCACTTTTCACAAGCATTTCATCCTCTGCTTTCCGGACTGCGTCTTGCAATCTCCAATTCTCTGCCGTCAGCTCCTCTATTCTAGTCCTTTCTTCCTCCTCATTTTCAGCTTGTCTCTCCAGCATCCCAACTCTCTCCATCAGTCTCCTGTTCTCCTTCTCCAGCTCCCGTCTCTCCTCCATCTCCCCATCACCGTTGACCCCTGACCCCTGAGATGCCTGCATCTCTTTGACCAAACGATCCCTCTCTGCTGCCAACTCACTGTACTTGATCTTGTCCTTACGCATCCTGTCTGTCTGCTGTGCTATGGCTTTGGATTGTTTACTAATCATAGCCTGAAGTCTATCGTTCTCTTTCTTCAACGCTTCCATCTCCTCCTTGCTTCCAGACCTGCTAACATCACTCAGTCTTACTTTCAGTGCATCGTTCTCAGTCCTCAACTCATCAATCTCCTTCTTGTAAGCCTCCATCTCATCAGCTTGCTTGGCTAGGACCTCAGAATGCTTGCTGATAATCTCCTCCATCTCTAGCTTCTCCTGGACAAGTTCATTGTATCTGAAGTCAGCCGATGAGCTACTGACTGGTCTTAGCTGCAGCTCTTGCTGCTCAATAACTTGCTCTTGTAGTCGCTCCTTTTTGTCTGTCATCTCTGCAAGCTAGTGACAAACAGAAACACAAAAACACATTTAAAGTATTGACTGGTGTGTCAATTAAAAAATGGTTAGAACTGAGTACATATCATGTCATACTGGTACTTTTCAAAATTACACGCTGAATACAATATCATGATTGGTGATATATTTTACCTCAATGCTAAGAAAGCAAATACATGCAAGAAGATAAGCAACAGGGAGACCTCCAGTATTAAATCTGACCTGAGGAACTTGCTAATTGAGGATTTCACATGTTTGCCCTGTCAAAGGGCGCTAGCATACATTTTTACATACCTGGGACCTCGCAGTTATAAGACCACTGCTCACCACTGTGCAATTACCCCTCCCTGGAAAAGGCACTTTTAGGACAGTGGTTGTACTTTTATATAAAGTGGAATCACATTCCAATCAACAGGATAACAGTTGTAATATTAGTCAAAATCCATGTCAACCCATTGCCTATGTATTAAAGATAAAGTTGAGTTCTGGTCATGAGATTGAATTGTGAAAGAAACTGTCTCAAAGCACTTTGGAAAGGTTGATTACATAGCAAATAAGAATTGGTGTATGCTGTAAGGCTTTGGAATCATCAAAATGATTAGAAATTGACTCAATCCTGCTGAGAGTCACCTGCACTGCACACAGAAATGAGTATATGGGACTACACAAAAATGTTTGGCCCAAACATTTCAGCCGTTTTTGGTCATATTTAGAATGTGAGGGTATCTGAAGAGCAATCCTTTTCAGGGGACATTTCTACTATGATAATCTTCCAAACTAACATAAAAAAGAATGAGAAAGCTCACAAATCATTTTTTACCTCTCCCAGAACTAAACCTTCTCTTTAAGCCTAAAGGAATAAGAGAATTCAGTTGTCAACGGATTGTATGAGAACTTACTCTTTGAGAGATGTTTCCAATCTCATCCTTCAAGACGATGTTCTCCAGCTTAACCACACTGAGCTCCTCCTCGTTAGCCTCCTTCAGCTCCTGGTACTCCTGGTATGGGACCATGTTCCCTCTGTCTGTCTCCTCTAGCTCCTCCTTGAGACAAGCTAGTTCTTCCTCTAAGTCTGCTATCCTACCGTTAGATGACAGACGTAGGCGCTCAAACTCGGCCCTAGATACTGTACCAGCTGGAGTCACTTCATTGGACTGTAATCAAACACAGGTAAACATTCTAAGCTGTATCACTGATAACACTTGCTGAGCACAAACCATAACCAGAAAGACACTATGAAGTACCTGTTAAGGTTTGGAAATTACTAAATTCATGTCATTCTGATTGATTAAAATAACAGCAGAAATGACAGATGTGCTCTCTTATAATTTGAAATGTCAGACTTGGCAGGGGTGAAACTCAAAAATATATATGTCATCACAACAAACCGCCACACCTCACAAGTTTTAATGATACATTTATTCACATTAGTACCTAATTTGTTCAGCAAACATGGTTACAGATTAGTATGAATAGAAAAAAAAATGTGACTCCACAGCTCAGAATCAAAGAAAAATTAGGGAAAAGTACATGAGATTTAAATTCTGAATAGATATCCTTGGTTGCTCTTTATAAAATATGATATTTCATTGGGTTCTACAGATTATACATTAGTTGAAAACTTGGCATCTCTTGAATTGACAAATTAAAAAAAAAAAGGCTCCTTAATAGTGGTTTTGAGTCAACAGGTTGCATATTTTCAGGAGACATTTTCTTGAATAGAGCTGAATCTACAGATGTTGATAAGAAAACCTACCTCTAGTTGGTTCTTGAGATTCTCATTTTCTTTGCGTAGTTCCTCTACCTCAGCCTTTAGACGCTGAACGTCGGACTTGTTCTTGGAAGAATTGATATCCATGGACAGATTCAGAGCTTTGCTGGGAGACTTCTTGGTTCCTGTCAAAAAGAACAAGGGCTCATGTTGACTGGGCACTCAAGTGAATGAAGTCTGGACTCTATCCAGCGCTGAACCCATAACTGGAAAGCATAACTTATCACCATGCTCCATTACTTGAGAATACCAGTGAAAAAATGAACAAGAAACATTTCTATTTACATGTACCTATCTAATATAATTAGGGTTTTATAGGCTCCTCAAGAATAATCCCTCAAAGATATCGTTATAAAAAAACATTGTGTATTTTTCTGAGCATTATCAATTCTAAATATTTCTGCTAGTCAACAAAACTAACACTGACATAGTTGACAAGGGCAGAAATTTTTTTTTGCATGACTATAGCTAGGTGTGTATTGAAATGACAATAGACATGCATGGAAATGTTGCAATACATAGAGTATACTTGTATTACTCTGCTGCCCAGAGAGTTGAAACTTAGCATGTTCGCTGACAAGTATAGGTGCCTGCAAACCATGTGTTTTACTTACCGGGTAGATCAAAGAGATCATCTTCACTGTCACCCCAGCTTCCAACAGAGTTAGTCTCATCTTCTTCATCTTCTTCAAAGGAATCCTTGCTTTCCTTCAGCTGAAGAAAAAAAGGACTATTGTTTAGTATTCATTTAACAGATTATCATGGTGTATCAGAATCATCTAAACTGACATAATGATAAATCATCAATTTATTACTAAATAATAAAATGATACCATGTATATAATGGGCATAATACGTATTCACTTCTCTATACGATGTACATGCACAAGTAAAACATAATACATACTACTTTATTGCTAACTAATATTACACAAAGTAAGGGAAATACAGTTTACAATAATGATTTCTACTTTTCCAGACTGATCTAATACATATCTCATCACTTTCAATAATGAATTTAGAAAACATAGCATAGAGAGAATGTCTATAACTCAATAACAATTAAAAATTAACTATGTAAAAATGATCAATAAATATGATGTACATGTTAAAACAGATATACCTTCATAGAAGTGAGTTTATTCCTTAGGTCATTGATCTCTTTCTCTGCTTCTTTCCTCTTCATCTCTTCACTCCCTAACTTCTCTTTCAGACTGTCTACCTGCTGAAGTACAAAAGGTCAACACATGATAACCATTGCAACAAAGCTACAAACAAAATGATTCATGATAATATGTATTTGATAACAAGAAGTATGATCACTAATACCTTGTAAGGCATAATGGTGCTAGTTATTCAGCATTTGCATTGAGTCAAACCAAATGAACCCTTTATTAATTTTTCCTTGTACCATATGTTTCCTTAAGTAATTGTAAGTTAACCACACTATAAATTTGCTATTGTTACATTAATTCCATGTATATGCTCTTAGTATAATGTTTTTGGTTCAATAAGTTAATATACATTTTGTTGTATTTTCTTTTACATATATATGTGTGTGTGTGTGTATAGCATCATAAGCATCATGCTTGATGAACCTAAGCACTCTAGAAGAAGCCACTATTGTCCCTTTTTCATTTTAAAAAAAATTCCATCAATTTCATGGCATTTTTTTCCTTCATTTCATTTCACTTCATGTGGATGATATATGAAGACAGATAAGATATTATGAGCAGATCACTACCCTGTAGCTTCTCTTTCTTACCTCTATTTCATTGGCTTTGCTCTCCAATGATCTAATCCTCTCTAAAGCCTTCTTGTGTGCTACATTCACTTTGGAGAGTTCCTCATTCAGAAAGTCATTCTCTTCCTCCAACTCCTGTAAATATACAAATACAAACAGTTAAAAAATAAAAAGACATGAGGCATAACAAATAAAAGATAAAGTTGAGTTCTGGTCAAGTAATACAAGTGCCAAAAAGAAAAACGTCTGGAAGGACATGGAGTAATACATGAGAAATGGTGTATATTATATACCTCATACATAGATTCTTATTCACTGATTGGTCAAAACTATATCACATGACACGGCGCATCTCGATCTATCATTGCGTCAGAGGGTTTTGGCGTTCTATCAAATGACCTAAGGTCAAATGATAGAACGCCAAAACCCTGTGATAGAACGCGTAACCCCTCCACGACTTTTGCACACACGTACGTACACAAAATTTGGTTCAGGTTTTAAGATCGCTTTCGCGAGTTGCTAGGTGCTAGTGCTAGGCTATACGCGCAGCGCGTAAAAATTCAGCATGGCGAGTGACTTTGCAAAGGGTGAGGATGAAAAGGATGAGGTATATAAAACAAATATGGACTGCTCTGTAATCGGATGGTGGTGGAAATTATTACTCCCTCGGTGGTGTTCATACCGGCCCTTCTATCACCCCTCGGCTTCGCCTGGGGGGTGATAGAAGGGCCGGTATGAACACCACCTTGGGAGTGATAATTTCCACCATCATCCTCATGAGCAGTCAATATTTGTATACTATAAGGTTTGGAATCATCAAAATGATACAAAATTGACTCAATCTTCACGAAAGTCACAGGCACTGCACACAGAAATGTGTGCAGTGCCTGTGACAGAATTATTTGATAAGGTAATTATAACAAGACATTCTCTCACCTTGAGTTCATCAGTTTGATTATCAGTCAGTGCTGGCATACTGACTGCTCGACTAGGAGTAGGGAACTCTGCAGAAATATTGTTCTGTTACAAATCAGGGAAATATGAAACTTTTATTCCTTTCGAACTGTATTCAATCAAATCTTTGTCAACACACATGTATTTTGTCCTTTATTTCACAAATTTATTAAAAACTATCTACTGTGATTTAATCAGAATCTCTGTGCTAGAGGAAAGAACCCTTCCATTAAAATTCCCACAAAATATATGGAGTTCATTATTAGTTTTACTTCTAAAATATGAAAGTAAAATCTCACTCCTTAAATCTGTTCACTTTCAAAGATTGTAAGACACTTGCTCCAGTCACATTTGCTCTGCAGTCAATTTACAATAGTAGTCAAAGTCCTACCATCAGCCCTTAACCTAACGCTATTCCTAACTCTAACCCTATAACCAAACCCATATTTGCACATCCGAGACTAAATAAAGCAGAGAGCAAATATCTTGACGCAAATCTCACATTACTTTGTCATATTCTTATCGATAAAATATAACATACTAAAGATACATTACATTTAATATATAATAGTTCCAATAAGATTATTTGGCTTCTTTTTATGACATACATGATGTATTGGCGATAAAACTACATGAAAACTTCAGCAAAAAGTACTATTTTGAGCTTACCTGATGATTTTTATTAGGAGGTGGTGAATCTGCTCTCTCATTGCCCACATCAAAGGTATCGATGTAATCCACAGCATCTGGAGCTACTTCATCATATGCTTCCTCTTCCTCATTACCTGACAAATGAGAGAAGAATGATAGAAAATAGAATAAGATGTGCAGATAACTACATGAATTGATAGGATGAAAGGGTGCCTTCTCAAAGGATTTAAATGGACAGTATTTATCTGTTGAATACTAGGTCTGAGATAACTCAGGTCTCTTGAAAATATGTGTTCCATCTAAATCAACTGTATCCAACTGTTTAACTCAATAAAAAAAAACACAGGAAGCTCTACATCGTATATCCTTCATTTTCATCATCATCCTCATCCGCATCTCCGTTCTCGTCATCATTACCAACATCATTATATTAATAGTCATCATCATTACCATCACCATCATCATCATCATCATCAGCATCACCATCATCATCATCATCATCATCACCATAACCGTTCTTATGGCCATCATAGCCATTATCATCACCATCATTACCTAATTAATCACCACAATGACCACACCATAATCAGATATCACCATTCTCACCATCATCATCATCATCATCATCATCAGCATCATCACCATCACCATCATCATGACCATCATCATCATCAGCATCATCACCATCACCATCATCATTATCATCATCATAATCATCACCATCATCATCATCATCATCATCATCATCACCATCATCATCATCATCACCACCATCATCATCATCATCACCACCATTATAACCACCACCATCATCATTCTTATCATAATCATCATGACCACTATGACCACTACTTACGGACATCCCAAGTAGCTACCGATGGAGCAGTCTCCAGTAGTTCTGCCAGATTGTCCTGTCCACTGCCTTCAGCGTAGTATTTAGCATCGTACCCCTGCGCATCACACAGGTCTACCCTAGCTCCTCTCTTGATGAGTAACTCTACCGTTTCTTTATGACCGTTCTCACATGCTGCCATCAATGGAGTCCTTAGAAAGGAGAAAGTTCAGATTGATGAAATTGCATCAATCATGCAATTAGATGTAATGCCAATCAAAGTATATTAGTTTTGCAAAATATTTTCCTCTAATAAATTCTAAGTGTGCCTATTTGGAAGTTTAAAAACAGCAATTTATGGTATGATAAATTTTCCTGCAAACTGAAGCACATTATCATACAAAATTGTATACTTGTATTTGGACAACGTATTGAAAAACACTTTTAAAATGATAAAAGCTGCTCTGTAAACACATGATTCTTCATCTCAGAGTCTGAAAACTACTTATATTATTATTTTTTTTTTATTCTTTATTTTTTAAACACTCACTGCCATAACAACACTAAGCATGATTTTTTTTTCTCATTTATCATTCATTCACATATAACAAAAAAGGTTGTTTAATGCAATTACACTGATTATCACAGTGAAGCTTGCTCACAGATCATGAATATTAATTAAATTATGAGAATAACACTTCAGACAGGATGGTATAATATAAGCCGATTTCATGTTGTTCACAAAGTTCACTTCATTTCAATTCAAAATACAATCCAACGTTTTATAGTCCATAAATGGCAAGTGGAAATTTGGTGGTTTTTCATATGATATAATGCCAGCTTATTTAAAATATGACATATCAGTTTTAACCATGCTAGGCACTATCAGAAAACAACATGCAGGATAAAATTACTTGAAAGAAAATGAGAGAAAAACCTGAATCAAACTAGACTGGTCATAGAATCAGGAGATTGGCACATTCACTGACTCTCAAGGATGTTTAAATATACCATAACCATGGTATTATTGTCATAGGTATTGATTAGCAGGTGTTTATACCACCTGTATGTGCTCATTACAGCAATACATCAATTCAAATAGAACAAGTCAAGAACAGGCGTAGTAGAGGCCTAGTGATAAGATATGGTAGGTCCAGGATGATTGATCATGGATTCAAAATTTCAAATTATAAAGAATATCTCTAGAAGACACCAGACTAAATGGAGTTTCTAACTACAATGTATCTCTTGGAAAATGCATACTGGTAACCCAAATAAAGTGTTCAGTTAGAGGCACTAATTATAAGCTTAATGTAAAGTATTATCTGTTTTTAGTAAGCCAATCACTTAACTACATGACTTATTGATTTATTTTTAAAGCTCTAAAAATAATATCTTACTGTAAAATATGAACAAGGGAAATGCCCAGGGCAGTCTCGCCTGGATCACGCAATATTCGGGGCTAAATTTTGACTTGGTGAAAAATCAAAGGTTGGGGCACTTAAGGGGTGCTGCCCCTGAGCCCCCCCCCCCCCCCCCCCCCCACCACATAGTGTGTGCAGAATTTTTTTCTCTTTCTACTTATGCATCTGGTATATTTTTTAGAGCTCTGAATAAAAAATTATTGAGCCAAACCACAAAATGTGGTCAATTGTCTTGAAAGGGTTAAGGACAGAACAATGAGGGCAGCATTATCAAAAAGTATAAATATGTAGATTTTACTGAGATACATCTCAATACAAAATTTGAAAGGAATCCGTCAAGAAATATGGTCTGCAGAGTGCACACAAGACATCGTCCAAAATATGACTTTTGACCTTATAAAAGATGGAACACTGGTGGCAGCATATTTGACCAAGATACAATTCCATTAAAAATCTGAAGGAAATCCGTTAAGAAATGTGGCAGTAAGAGCGCACAAAGGCACAAATGACCTTTGGCCCTATAAAGGATGGAAAAATGAGGGCAGCATCATCAAAAAGTAAAGATGTGTAGATTTTACTAAGACACACCTCCGTACAAAATTTGAAAGATATCCATCAAGAAATGTGGCAGTTAGAGCGCACAAAATGCTTAGAACCTTTGACCCTATAAAGGACGGAGCAATAAGGGCAGCATTATCGAAAAGTATAAATATGTAGATTTTACTGAGATACATCAGTAGGTGACCTTTAATGTGATGAAAATGTAAGATTTGGGTATTCATTTGAAAGAGGGCGACATAAAGACAATCCCTTCCAAGAATAATGCCAAGTTTCAAAGAATTTGAACAAATATTTTTGAAATAAAGTAAAAATTCAAAAACTTAACCTCAGGTTAAGTTTTTGGAACATAATTATGCTCAATTGACCTTAATTGACCTTTGACCTTGACTATTTTGACCTGAATTTGTTCCACATTATTTGTGATACTCTACAACCCTTGTGTGCACGTTTCATGGAAATTGAAAATATATATCTGAAATGACAGCATTTCCAAAATTGTTGATGCCCCCGCCGTCGGAAAAGCGGCGCCTATGTCTCGCTTTTTGCTTACGCAGGCAAGACAAAAATGATTGAAATTGGGTCTCAAATCTTGAAGTTTACAGTAAGGGGGCACAATTAGGGGGCACACTTTTGTGTGTAATGATGTATGCCAGATGAGGTCTTGTTAGGGTGAGGGAACTTAATGCACTCTGTTTTGCTAAATTTGTACTTCATTAAATGTTAATCATATACTGTATAAGCCATGAATTGGATTAGCCAGACTATTTCGTGAGTGGTTGAATTCATGATCAGGGAATTCTCGGATTTACAAACAGCAATGATCATGTACTTTCGCAAAGCTAAGTGGTGAATTTTCTGACCAGGAGACAACAAAATCAACTGACTACCTATGTTGGCAATATTTTAGCGTGTTGTTAAATTCGCGATCCACTCGCAATTTGCGAAATTCGCAAAAATAAAACCCCCGTGAATTATATGCCGTATACAGTAGATTGTAAAAAAATATGTACATAACAAGCTCCCTAGATTTTCACCCAAACTAAAGAAAAAGACAAAAAAAATCAAAAGCACCTGCCATGCTGCTGGTGGATCTCATTATCCAACATTGTCTCTGCTCTGCCCTCTTCTAAAAACAGTATTATGGTGAAAATGTAGAAACTAATTTCCTTCAACTCAAACAATATACTATGTACTGTTGCCCTCTTTTTATACCCATTTCCCTCTCTTTTTATGTTATCATGATTTTTTTTTTCCTACATTAATGAGTCATATATTTTTGAAGGACTTCATTATTCTGCTAACAATAGCATGTTAGTTTAATGCCAGCATATTATGACTCAGGAAACAAAATATTTTAGGCTTTACATAATGTTTGCAGGGTTGTTTCCTCGGTAACTAATCTAGTCATAATTTGGTTATTATGCTTCCATGGTAGATGTTTATGATTTACATGATTATGGTGTAGACAATGGATATGATGTACAAATGAAAATGATGATTATCTGGCTGGTGATAATGATGATGAAGAGTCTAATTGATATCTTCTATTGTGGTTTCACTGTGTTAACCCTTCAAGAGT
Organism: Heliocidaris tuberculata; assembly: GCA_025618425.1. Lineage (NCBI taxonomy): Eukaryota > Metazoa > Echinodermata > Echinoidea > Camarodonta > Echinometridae > Heliocidaris > Heliocidaris tuberculata. The sequence goes on from CM046839.1 coordinate 309,137, forward strand.
AAATGTTACTAACTTTTACTAAGTGTATCACTTGTCTTTGTTCTTGAAATTCAAAACAGGTTCAAGAATTATGAAGTTCAACATCATGGAATAATGTTCTTATAAAACGAACAAAGAAAAAGGCAAAATAATTGAAAGCTGGCTCACAAAATTAAATTATAAGGTCAATGTTTTGAATGATGGGAACATTAACTTACTTCTGTATGTGATCTTGGCTGTTCACATCAGCTCTTCTATCAATCAGATCCTTACACACACCAACATGACCTGATGACGCTGCTACCATCAAAGGAGTCTTCCCGTACTGAAACAAAGAAAAGAATATTTATAAAATCAGGATTAATGGTTGAATTTAGCATTCAAAAAAAAAGGAATGAGTTAACTAAACCATCACTTTAAACAATTATAATACTTCCGTCTTGCCTAATACAATAAACATGTAGGCTCTACAGATCCATCTTTTGGGGGATATGAAAAGTGAAGAGGTGCATTCCGTGAAGAATACAAAGACATTTTCTTAAAACTTCACTTTCCAAGTCTATAAAAAACCACACATACAAAATATATAACAAGTACAAGTATATATTTCATGAATCACAGGTAAATAAAGGTCTTGCTTACCCTGGGAACCAATCTTTACAGAAATTTGTCACAAAGAAATTACTGCTGTGGAAAATAATTACTGCAACCTTTAACTGATCTTTCAATAGGGTTCATGGGAAGCATATTTTTAAAAGGTCTGTCTGTTTAATTGAAGTTTATGCAGGCAAACAGAATCAATCCTTCAAAAGGCAGTCACACTTCAATTTGGAGAGCATACTGTATACAGACAATGGATTATTATTTTCAAACTCTAACTGCATGTATAAATAGTTATTACAACAGCATGTTCTGCTTTGGCAATATTCCTAAACAGAGATGGGAGCTGAAAAATGATTCACCTCTAAAACTCACAAAACGGGAATTTAAAAAAATCAAACGTACGTCTGTTGAGAGCAAGAAGGGCACTTACTCATTTGCTTTAACACCAAGTTAATACCATTCTGGCTCTCAGCATATTCATTTAGAGAGAAAAAAAAGGGAAACATAAAAGAATCCCCGCAAGAAAATCCCTAGCTCTACAGAATAATAAAATAATCTCCAGGGAAACAAAATAGAAATTGAGCTAAGGGTTTTCAAATATTTTCACACCTATACCCACTGGTCAATAGTATTGAAAACGTGGCTACGGAAGAGTTTCTTAACTAAGGGGCCAGTTTGTCTTTGGCACACGGTATGGTCAGATTGCCAATTGAAGTCTTTGTTAACATTTACAATAAAATAAAGATTTCAAGAGCAGGTGCTGCATGGTCCAAAGAATCTCCCAGGAAGAAAATAAATTCAATATTCACTGACCTCAACTTATTAATATCGGAAGAGCAGGTGCAAATATTTAGTTTAAAAGTATGGTTAACTTTTTCTACATGTAGACCTCCAGGAAGAGACTGAATACTATTTGTTCTAAATCTCACAGCAAGAATACATACTTCACACCTAATGTGGCAGTAATTCATATGAAGATAAGCAACTAGCACTCTGCTTCTAAAATATTCTCTATGTCCATGTATCTCCTGAACTACTGGATAAAACCCCATAAGAAGCACTTTCTATGTGCATGGAAGAGTACTCAAAATAAAATGCATGTAGACCTGCATTGTCAGGACATTTCCCTCTCTCCCTCTATCTAAAAATAAAAACAAACAGAAAAACAGTTGGATCAACAAACCCTTCAGATTTGTCTAGTTATGCTCTGTTTTTTCTATGTTTTGAAATGGTGACTTCAACATTTAATCAAAGTCATTCAGGAAATGACATGTTTGATATACCACACCAAACTTCCATTCTACAATGTAACATCCTATCACTTAGCATCCACTTGCTGATATGTCAAACTCAGTGGCATGAATCCAAGAATGATTGCTCAGAAATTATTTTATGATCTTGTCCAATAAAACTTGTCTCTGGTGTTGCCAAGAAATTTGGATTACAGCTTAGATAATGAACCTCACTGTCTTAACTTGATAATTGCAACTGACTAATAAGGCAACAACATGCTGTCATTTAACCACCTGGGAAGCTACTGGTAAAACGCTCTGTGATATCCATCACCTCCACAACTAATTATCCATAACATATAACAAGTACTCCCAACTGTTAATAATTCTTTTTCGTTCACGGGAGCTCTCTTTGATGAAAATGATTTCCTTGTGAAAGTTTTTATGTATTTCTTTGTTTTTTTACCACAGCTCTTTCTTAGTTTACTAGGGGTGGGGGGGGGGGGGGGGGTTCATAAAGCTGTTCGTAAAGTTATGCATGACTTTACGAAGGACTTGAATATGAAGTGCCAGATAGGAAGCCCTAAGTTTTTCCTGATGTTTTAACAAAGCATTTCCAATAACCTCAATTAAATCATGGCAAAAAAATATACTTTGCATTAAAAATGTTTGTTATAATCAGAATGTGCACAGTTCAACTTTAGTTGATGACAAAAATGATTGAGCATCCCATTTTGCTTGTCATATTTAAGTCATTCATAAAGTCAAAGCAACTTTACAATCAACTTTATGAAACATCCCCAGAACTCTTTTAGAGTTTTTCAGAGCTAAATCTCTCACAGCTGATGTGTATTTATTTTTTCACTGGTACTCCCATAAGAGCAATCGTGGAAGTTTAAGCATGTGCTGAATCTATATCTCAAAAAGTATTTATTTTGAATTTCGCGACTCTACACTATAGTGAAACTTTTGCCGCACTTGTACTTCTGCATGCATATATTAGTGATGACAGTAATATACAGGGCAAGGGTAAGTACAGTTATGGAGGATCCACTTATTGTACATATTACAATAGGGAAGAGATTAAACCATTATCTTTATCATTGATAAAATTTTCTTATTGCTTTTGGAAGCTTGGATTTGGGGCTTTTCTCAGTACATGTACAGGTACATACAATTTCAAATTTTCACATTCCATTTTTTTATACATACATCTAAATGTCACGTGAAATAAATGAAGTTTTCGCTATAAGAATTAATTTCATTCTAACTGACACATGGAGTGATCACAGCACTCTTGAATTAAAAAAAACAAAATTCTTTGCAATGAGAATTAGTCATCGTATGCTGAGAGACAGCACCCATCTGGCTCTCCTCAGACAACATATTATCCTAATATTCTGACATCTAAACAGAATAAGCTTCATCAAATCAAATCAAATCAAATCAACCCTTCTTATATGGAATCCTCTACACATTATTATGAACAGGAAAGGTCTCATTCGCACAAGCTATAAGTGAGGCATTCCCACAAATCTTATCTAAAAATATCAATTCAAAGCTTCATTAAAAAATCCTAATTGCTCAAATCTACACTTTCACCAGAGTTATTAATTTCTGAAACTTGATTTGGCCCTGCCTGCAGCATGAATTAAGACACAAAATAAGAATATTGAGGGGAAAAAAGATAATCCATATTCATTTCTGAGAAATAAAAATAGCAGAAAGGAGGTCGTCTAATCTCTGGGCGACCCATTCCTGGCTTGATTCCTAGCCAGATTTCCTCCCTAGGTCAGTCACTAATTCAACCTTTTCATTAAAAAAACCCCGGAATTTACAAGAAATCATATCGCTTCGTCCCATGACAAACTTGTAGTGCTCACAGCATGGAAGCCTTTACAAGGCAGAATTTCAGGCCTTCAAAATATGTCTATTCATAACTAAATGTAACCTTTCCCCCCATTTTAAAAGCTCATATCTCTATTTAGGTCTACAACCAAATGAGGGTGAAGAAAAATCAGAAGGCAAGAGGACTTCTTCAAAATTTTAATCTAAAAGCTGATGTTTTTTCATGAGAATTATTATATCAAGAATCAATCAGATAATTCTATTCCTCTGTTTACAGACACTAATCCATATTTGAAACTACTTGAAGATTTGTAGAGACTGAAAAGGGGGTCTTAAGTGATATTAAAGGAAGTGGCAATATGCCAACCGTATGAGTAACTATCTTCATTCATAACTTATGAATGGCATGGTACTGTGTGGCAGCTAAGGAAATCTTCAGAGGACCTATAGGAAATAACCTACAAATTGTGATTAAAACAATGTGCTATTCTTTTCCCACAGCTCCTCTAATTCATCACTGAAGATGATTCCTTCAGCTCTCTTAACTGATCATTGTAGACAATTTCTTTTAACAAAAATAATGTATTATTCTGTTTCTTTACCCTAAAAATTGTAATTTAAACAAAGTGTTCAATTCTTTACAGTTCATCTAATTCATCGTTGGAGACAATTCTTAAAAAAAAAAAATTGTATCATAATGCTACTTCACTATGTCCACTGTAAGATGATTTGAATGGGAAATACATTTAACATGATCACAAAGATTTTCAAGAAATCAACTAACTGGCGATTTCATTACCATTCATTAATATGTCATTGTGATGTTTGCAAATTTCAATGGATGATGCACAAGGCTATTGAAATTGCCTTAGGTTGATGTTTTTGAAGTCTTCGCAATCGTGTTATTTGTAAGCTATACAACTACAAGCAAGTACCAACTACCATTCATGTTTTCACTCCTGATAAAGGTACTTTTCGTCTTTTCTCCACAATCTTTCATCCTATCATCATCACTGCTGCATCCATTGAGGAGAGGAAGGAAGAGAGAGACGGGAGAGGAAGAGAGAGATGGGAGGAAGAGGATGTCTTGTCTGAGGGGTGACAAACCTCAAGGTGTTGCTATGCAGGAAGTCTTAGTAAGACCCCACCCAATCCCCAAAGTCTTGTCAACATACCAATCCTGTAGTAGGAAAGTGTTTCCATAAAATGGAATAGATCTGGCTTGCAGTTTAACCCATAGCAGTTCAAAGTTTTCCTTAGGTCTAAATTGATCAGCTTTCCCTCCTCATATTGGCACTAATTATTCTTATTTTCCACCTTTACATTCATGATTGAAAAAAATAAAAATTAATGTGCTCTCTACAAATTCTACTAAAATCCTAAATGTTTTACCAGTGCTGTTAATTTTTGCTTCAAAGAGCCTTCCTAAGGTGAAGGCTTATGTGTATAAGTCATTTCAATAAAGGAGATACTTGTGTCTCGAATTAAAGGTCTTGTCATCGGGGTCGATATATTTCAGGGGTAAGAAGCAACACAATATAGAGTTGGACTTAGAGTTTTTCAGAATTTTTTAAATTTCTTTTCTAGGTACATGTATATATTTTCCTAGCTTGGCTTGGGCAAGTTGAGAATACATGTACATGTAGGCATATAGGCATACTAGGCATCATATTCCATTATATTCTAAAATTGGTTGTTGAACCTATGCGCATATTCATTCACCCCTATAACACATGAAGGAAGATTTCATTACAAGGATATTAATCATGATTCTGGCAGACAGGAGGCCATACATATCATAATCATGAAGGGTACACTGCAGTACAGAGGCCTCAAACATCCTAGGGTTTGACCACAGGAGATAGGATGGTCATGTCATGTACCATGTACATGTAAGGAGGCCTTAAGACACATTCAGCTTGAATATCCTACATCTTCTAGGGTGTTGGGGCCCTAGCCTTAGGATGTAAAACACCCGGGGGGGCACTCGAATTATATTTTGACGGGGGTGTGCCTCACGAATCCCCGAAAAGGGGTCTAAGGAACTGACTTCAAGGTGTAAAATACGGGGTCTTGGAACTATGATCTATTGGGCAGAGTGAAAAACAGGGTCTAGGGAACTACAAAACTAACCGGCAGAGTGAAAATAGGGGGTCTAGGGAACTACAAAACTAACCGGCAGAGTGAAAATAGGGGGTCTAGGGAACTACAAAACTAACCGGCAGAGTGAAAATAGGGGGTCTTGTAGCGCTAGGAGCTAGCTAGCTGGAGCAGTTTTCAAGGCTCGCGCGACGAAAGGGCCTAGGGCACGAGACCAGGTCAAGCGACCACTGCCTCCGCCACGCTCCCGGCCGCATGCGAACGGATATGTTTCATAACGGGGGTCTTCAGAGCGGCTCCTGAGCGGAACTGAGTATCTAGAGAACGGAAATCGGGGTCTGAAAAAGGGGGTCATCAAAGCGGCACGTCCCCGTACCATCAATATACGTGAGTGCCCCCCCCCCCCCCCCGGGGTAAAACATAGTAGTATAATTTTCTCAAGGCATACTCTTGAATCCATTTACTATGGAAACCAGGAGGTCCCTGTATTATGACAGTTTATAGGGATTAGAGAATTCAGGGCCTGTATTCAATTCACTACGTAAGTATGAAATATGAGTATTTTACTTAGTTTTCCGCTGAGATAAAATACTTAAGCAACTTTGGTATTCATTTGAATCTTTTGGCCAAGTATTTCACCCTAAGTATAAGAAAGCTCACTAGCAGACATGAGCCAATTACTGTATACGCCATATATTTCGCGGGGGGTTTATTTTCGCGAATTTCGCGAATCGAGAGTGGGACGCGAATTTAACAACACGCCAAAATATTGCCAACATAAGAACTCGGATGAATTTGTTGTCTCCTGGTCAGAATTCACCACTTCGCTTTGCAAAAGTACATCATCACCGCTGTTTGTAGATTTGAGAATTTTCCAACCGCGAATTCAACCACTCACGAAATAGTCTGGTTAGTCCTATTCGCGAAAATTTATGGCCGCGAAATTTATGGCTTGTACAGTACTTGATTGGCAGGTATGTGGCTTTCATATATGTGGAGTAGTGTAAGCTGCACACAAGCAAATTATATAAGCGTGCATGTAATGTGACGCAATTATTGCGCATTATTTAGGACTGGCTGCGTGACGTCTCCATGGCTACTAGCAAGAATTTTGCCTCAAAGTAGGTTTGCTAAAGTAAAGTATTTTATCTGAATACAGATTAAGCCAGTTTACTTAGCTAAGCCAAATACTCAGTAATTTAATTACTTAATGCGCGTTTTAAACTGAATACCAGCCCAGGAGTCCTAGGGTTAAGGCCTTTGAAGAAATGATTACAAGGGCCTCGTTTCCAGTTACAGCGGATGTCTATTGTAGAAGAAAAGAATTTTAGAAGAAGATAGCACTCAGCCCTCTGCTATCATTTACTATTGGGTTACATGCAGGTACAGTGTAGCTATAGCTTGGACATGTATCTTGGACTGGAGGTCCTCTTCATGAACTGGATAAATTGAATAGATTGTGCACTACATGTATACATGTAGGATCAGACATCAATCACATTATACAGGAGGAAAGAGAGGTGATAGTTCCTGTGAGGCCCTATCTACCATTTTACTGCTTCATGTATGCTAACCATAGCTTGCAGATGGATGTGTAGCTCGCACACCTGCAGGTGGAGGTCCTCTACAAGAAAAATTTAAGAGGCCCTGCGCTGTGTAGATCGCACATCAATCAAGTTAATACACAGCAGGAAAGGGAGGCTACGATTTCCATGAGCTGTGTGAATTGTTCTAAATCCTGGATGCCATAAATGTGCAGATATGTGCTAGTGATTAATCAGATCAATTATCTATATGTTTCACACACTCACACCAATCATTCTTTTACATGCTAAAAAAACAGAATTACTATGGACTTCTTAAGGTTATGATCATAGAATGAAGGGACATAAGCAGAATGGTGCACGAGTCAATTGTCCTATCATTACTAAAATGATAACATTACAAACTTAAAAACCCTAGTTTCAAAACATTCATAGCTTTCTTTCCTTATACTCTTTACTTCTCTCAAACTTTCACTGATGTTTCCTAAGATTCTTCTGCTTCGATTGAAAGCAGCATGCCAAAGTGGCTTTATACATACAGCTATCCTTGAAGTATGTATGTTGATGACATGGTCAAGCATTTGTCAGAGGCCCTCAAAGGATGGATTAGCACTAGGAAACAGGAGATCTAGATGAGTGTGAAGAAAAATAATTCTGGGTGATGGTTTGGGCTTTCAAGCTCCTCTCTTAATCAAGTCATTTAGTGTTATTATCGAAACCTGGAATCCAGAGACCAAGCCAAGATGAGGAAAACTTTTATATTGCACGACTAACCTTTCCCTAACTTTTCCTATTTCCAAATGGAAAACTGGTAATTTTCAGTGGAGACATAATTCTGAATTTATATTTGCCCCTAAATGGACAATCAGACTTAGAATTATGTCTTATTTTTACACAGAACTAGGGAATGGAATGAACGGAATTGGAAAGTATAGACTTCAAAGTATTATAAACACAATCAGACTATTGCATTTTTCTCCAGTTGAATGGAGCATGGAAAGCAAGCAACTGGAATGTGAAATGGACTTTGTTGAACTTCAAAATGTGAAGGCACAATTAGAACGGAATATAATGTAATAACTTGAATATAATTCAACTTGAGTGAAGTATGGAAGGATGGCAGGGAAATAGCTATCCTATAGGCTTGTTTAACTTCAAAATGTGAATGCACCATCAAAATATAATGCATTGTGTTCAACTTGTATAAGGCATGGAGGGCCAGTTAATATAACTCATTTCCAGGCAGGGATGAATTGAAGAGGAGGGGGGAAGTTGTTGGATTAATCGCGAAGGGGAAACTTAATCAGCTGATAAACGCTTTCACCCAGGTGGGATCTATAATTAGGCCAAGGTATTAAAGTAAGTTATGAATCAAGTTAACTTGTTTGTTTATTAAATTGAGAAGCGACCTACTACATCATTAAATGAGCTGGTATAGCAAATGAGGTATGAGATCAGTAAACCGGTTCATGCAGGACGAATAAATTGGCAAGAAACATGTACAGTACTTGGTGATGTGGACTTAAACAAGTTACTGACAACCACATACATGTACAGCATCATTTTAAAGCATGTCTATTTTAGGTACATGCATTAAAGATAACACTGTTGGGAATAAGGTTCTGCCATTAGGTATTAGGAATATGAACCCATCAAATTTGAATCCAATAATTTAGAACATAGCAAAATGTATCTCATTTAAACCTAAAACAATAAACTTCACGATCCTCACATTTAAGAAATGTGTAATTATAGCATTCATGATGAACAGTCAAAATATTATAAAACCAGAAAGTTTCATGGCACGAAATAATAAAATCAAATTGAAACAACATCAAATTATTGTAATTCGCAGACGTTTCTTGCTGCAAAATTGGCTGTCATTAACAGTTCGCGAAAGTTTTATATTGCAAAAGTTTCTGATTATACAATAGTCCAGCATATGGGACATTCTATACATGCACACAAGTACAACGTATTCAAATTAAATGAGAATATTTACCTTTACTTTCCTATATTTTGTTTATTCCATAAAGCAGATTTCAATTAAATAGCTTTTTAACCCCCATAAGATGGAAAGGATCACACAGTATTTTCCTTATTTTCATAGACCAGGGACTTCCCACTTGACCAAAGGTCAATGAGACTGTCCATTTTAGGCATTTGTTGACTTTCGGTATTGTGAAAATTAAGAGTAGATGTCAGTTCACGGGACAAAAACGAAATCCAAAATGACTCTTTTTAAGTTAACCACACTCAAAATACACCATATGTTAACAATATGCAGCATCGATTTAATAAATTTGTTGCGGTCTTTAGGATAAAAAAACGTGTCCTAGATGAGGTTAACATCTGGGTTTGAAAGACATTAGGTGTAGATTAAGACCTCTAGGTGATGATGATACAGGAAGGAGATATGGGTCAAAATTGGCATGGTACAGACTGTCATCATGATCAGTGATTGTCAGGACAGGTACATGTAACTACTATGGCTGATCAATAGCCTGCAGGCAAATGTATAGTGTAAGTGCATAGGAGGTGAAAAGGGGGAGAAAGGGGTAAGAATAGTAAGCAGACAAGGGAGAGAGAGAGAGAGAGAGAGAGAGAGAGAGAGAGAGAGAGAGAGAGAGAAGAGAGAAAGAGACAGACAGAGGGAGAAGAAAAAATGAGAAGGAAAATGGTGAAGAATGGACAGAATAAGACAGAAAAATGAGAGTCTGGGAGAGGAGTTGGGATCAAAAGAGGAGGAGTGAGAGGGACAAAAGATTAAGAGTCTAATGTACTCCATAATCAGTCTTTGAGAGGGTGTCAGAAATACAGCAGTCCAATAATTGAAAAAATAGAACCAACCTATAATACCACTAATACCCTGCAAAGTGCAGTCTGGCTAATTTCATGAATATCTTCATCTATGTGATAATCCATGTATTTCTCAGAGCATGAGAAGTGAATGAAGTTAACTTAATTTCCTCAAATCTCTTAAGGAAATAAGAAATGACTTTATGATATTAAATGATCCTTTTAAAGCCTTGTCATAATCACCTTTTCATTGATCATTATTGTCCGTTTCCTTTCACTTTCAGTCTGGATGCTATCATCTCATTTTCATTATCATTCCCAAATATAGATTTGGCCATGTAGACCAAAGGACTGCTCTGCGAGACCAGCAGACCACAAAACCAAAATGATTGAGTCTTGTGAATCTTCTACTCTTCTATGGGATCAGGAGACTGAAACACAGTGCAACACAAATAGTGAATTATGGCGTTGTGGAAAATCGGTCTTGTGGATCTCCACTTACCTGAATCTGTTTTTACTTTCTGTCTCATGGGCCTTCTGGCTGATGGGCAATTGTTACATTGGTAGGTCTCTCCCCCCCCCCCCCCCCCCCCCCCCTGTAGAGTTTTTATTTCCATCTTGATCACAGGATGTTTCAATGCATGGGTGGAATCAAAAAGTATATTAGGACAGCACAGTAAACAATTTTTAGAGAGTGTGCTCAAGTGAGACAAGAAAAGGGGTCTCTACAAAAAGGTGTCATCTTTCCATATATACGTAGGCTGTAATCAAGACTTCTTTGCAAACACTGTTTAACAGAATATAAAAATGTGGCATAAAATATAGACAGGTCGTCGCCAGAGCAGGTTTGACTCTGCACACTTTATGGATAGCCAGACTTTGCCAAGCTCTGCATTAGGAATTTCCAACTAAAAGTAATCAGTCCCAGTCATATACTACCCAATGACTAAAGTACACACATGACGCTACAAGGATTAATAGCGAGTGTGCTTCTTTAATCGTCATTGAAAGAGGTGGCTGACCTTGGCTAGCTTACATGTACACCTACCACATGTACATGTACCTTTAATGGTTTGTCCCGTCAGACATCATGATGAATGTCACTTCTAATTTATCATTTCTTCATCTCTCAATGTTACTGTCTAGTCAGTCATGAATGAGGGTTAGAGTAATCAACGTGAGGAAGAAAGAAGGGGGTAAAAATCCCCACTAAGCATGTGGATATTAAATGATACTCACCCATGGCAGCTTTTTTTTTTTAAATGGGGGGGGGGGGGGGGGGCTTGCTAACACGATTGTTAACTACAATATGGATGGAACAAGTGATATATATTCAATGCGATGAGCTATTGATAAATGATAGTTTATGGAACAATTGATTTGATTCAACAATTTTTTTTTTTAACTGTGCATTAAGTGAGTGTGTAGATAAAGGCACATTGCTTAGGTGTTATTCAGGTCAATGACCCTGCTCAACATACACGTAGTATGTCCCCTGCACCTGTACTCTCCCAATGGTTTGTATTCATATTTGTAATATGCATGTAAACAAAACAAATTTCCATGTATGGTTTATGGACAATATAGACTGAAGTGAATTGAATAGAATTGAACCCCCCCCCCCTTCCCCTCTGGAAATTGTTCAAGTCTGATGAACAAATCAGATGACATACCATGACATACATGTATACTCACACATGAGGCACAATCCAAGCTGTTCAAAAATAGGCTGGTCATGATGAAAGTATCAAATTGTCTCTCTCTTAATAGTTCTTCTCTTCAGAGAGGAACATTGGGTGTGGAAAACTTAAATTATGTCTAAATTACCTCATTCCCTAAAAGTAAAACCTACAATGGTGTCGGCATCAAATTGTCATCCCTGATCTATGATTATAATAATTCTGCTGACTAAACAATCATGTCTCATGCAAGCCTGTTCCTGGTATTCTGGTAATGCTTGCTATAGCCTACCTGCTATAATTGTGTTTAAAGATTTCCAAGGATGTTCTTAGGACATACAACACCTTGATCATAAGAGACAACTGCAGATAAAATGCCTTGTGTACAGACATATAAACACAGTCACAATCATCAAATCGTGAACCTCTTGATTAAATGAAATCTGAATGAACATATACAAACACTACCACATTAACTCACCTCATCAGCTACATCAATAGAAGCTCCACACTGAAGTAGTAGGATGGTACTCTCTATATGACCGTTACCAGCTGTAATGTAGAAAAGGAAGACATACATGTATCGATGTGGTAAATTTGCTGATAGCACAAAACAATAAAAATGCATATCTTATGCAGAACACATATATAGAATTTTTTTTTTAAATTAAAAATAACGAACAGCCATATATATATGCACAGTATATCATGATTTTTAAGTCATGATTTACATGTACACCTGTAACCTCATGTCAAATAGTAAAGAAAAATATATAAAAATTAAATTCCATTTTCATTCTCTCCACTACCATGAACTACATGTACATGTATTTCTCTTATATGAAGTATTTCCTTACTTCCTTGAAGTATATATGGATTATTAATTGATTTTTTTGTAATTACTTGTATTAATTACCTTTATATTTTTGCACTTTTTTTTTTCTTTAACAAAAATATGTTCTTTTAGGATACAGCTACATGTACATGTACTTGTTTTCAAACAGTTCATATTTGCTATGAAAGATGTCAAAGTATCAATTAATGAGTATTTGGTAGGTTTTAAGATCCTTTAAAACCTGCAAAAACAGGGACAAGAAAAGAAAATAAAAAGAAAAAAATGGTTATCGATTGAGTATATCATGTGACTGTCTACATCTTTTGTAAATTATGTTATTCCTTTGATTAAAGGGGAATGAAAACATGTGTGAGGATGTACACTGAGCACCATGTGGTTGAGATGATTCAACAGCTACATGTAGATGTATTTTGTCCGACCCATTCCTTAGACAGGATATCTAAGCTTATACAGAGCTCACGGAGTAAATTGACCCCCACATACATGTACTCAAACCAAATTAACATCATGTAATACATGTACATGTACATGCATGTACCACGGCAAGTCTAAGGTATTCTGTCATTTCTGTCCCAAATTAAAACAGTTACGTGTGGTTTTTCCGTCAGCAACATATGGATGGAACGAAGTATATAACTTGTCCACTAGTATTCTATTGAGGGGAGGATGAGGTTCTAAGCTAAAAAACATGTTGGGCAGAATTGACCTAGTCACCTAGTACTTAAATGAATGTATGTACTGTACGTAAAAAACCTTCAAGCTTCAACAAAGGCATTATATTGCTTGCTGCAGTCCAGGGGTGGTATTCTGAGATTTATTTTATCTTGATTTTAGTGAACTAATTTTAATTGTCATAACGAAATGTACGCTTATGGCGCAAAAGTGGCTAGGTACGCGGAATTCATCTGCGCAAACACCAATGAAATGTTGCAATTTAAAATCTGTTATGACAAAATCTTTTCACTAAAATCAAGATAAAATAAATCTCAGAATACCACCCCAGGCTACAACATGCAAGAGATTTACAAAGGTTTCAAGCTGTAAAATGACTGAATTATCTTCTTTTTTTTTATGTTGCAGCAAAAACGCCTGTTATTAGTTATCAAGACTTTCGGATTATCTGGTCCTATGAATGACAAGCATACTTTTAAATATAGGTTGGAATAGATTTATAATATTATAGTTCAAGATCATACACTTAAGTACACATGATCACGATGCTCAAACCTCATGTTTTATAAAGCCACAACAAAAATAGAGTCATTAAGCATTGAAGAAATTCAGCGCCTGTGTCACACTTGGCCTTGGTGCAGGAAAGACCAGGAAATAAGATGCTAGTTTAGCAAGGCAATCAAGTCTTTTCTACATACATGTACACACATCCCTTCAATCTCAATACTATCCTACAAGTAGGTTTATAAGGTCCAAACGTTTCGAATCACAAATGGGCCATTCTTTGTAAAGTGAAAGAAATGGTCACACATGTGACCATCTAATTTTGCCTCATTTCTGGAAAATCAGATTAAATGTCATTAATTTTTTATATCATCAGTTTCTACATTTTTTTTTCTACATTTTTGAGTGGTCACCAATTTTCACTTCTAAAAGAAAAGAATGTTCACTCATTCATGGAAAATTGCTTTCAAACTGTTCAGAGCAATACCCTCATACAGCAATGAAAAGTGGAAACTTGCACTCTGAGGGAAATATGAGAAAAGTAGGATTGACTACCAACAAGTCAAACCACTTTTTGTGCGAGGTAAAACATGTGACCGACCTAGGTATTTATCACTTTAAAAAGAGTTTGGAGGGGAAAATCACCCTCAGTCTTTCTTTTTTTAGTCACTGTACTGGACTAGATATGATGATACATGGATATATATTTTTAAAGTAGTCTCCTAGACAGGCTTACCAGAGAAATGTAATGCTGTCTTGCCATTGAAGTCCTGTGCATTGATGGGTACTCCAGCCTTGATCAGCCTGTGCATGGAGTTTAGATGACCTCCCTTTGAAGCACAGTGTAACGCAGTACAACCTGAATTAAAATACAGGATACGAACATAGCATTGATGATGATGATGTTGATGATGATTTATGACTGCTATTCCCACAGACTACGGGAACCAGGTGGCTCCTGTATTAAGCCTATTAGAGTTAAGAATTCAGTAGTCAACAGGTTAAGGAAAGCAAGTTTACGCTTGTAAGTAAGCAACCAAAGGAGGAAGATCAATGCCTTAAAGTACAAAAGGGCACTTGTGCATCGACTTGTTTTTTAACAGTGAATATCCCAGTTATGAGACCATTGCTCTACACCACTGAGCCATAATGCCTCTTCATTAACAGGATAACATAAAGAGAACAAAATACAAATAAACTTTTAACATTTATAACAAAACACATTTGGGGGTATATTTTCCTTCTGAATTTTGAAATTCAGATGACCTGTGTACATGGAAAGGTACATGGATCTACAGCTATCCTCATACACCTTTTCAGCTTGAACGAAAAGTGGACAATATATACTTACTATGACGTGAAGTTCATTGATATTGGAAGAATAATGTACTGATAGCACAGTTGATTGAAGATGCATAAAACACTTTCAGCACTGTGCAAATCACAACTGTACAACTTAAATTAACTCATTGTTCAGGACCCCCTGTGTGTGTGTTTCATGCGTGAATTCACATTGTTATAGTTTAACACATGTCCCAATTTAATAGAATTTGAATGAGATATTATACTCTGAACACTATCATGTGCACAGTCACAATTGTGAGAAGGAAATCAAAAACTGAAATGGCAAAAATGCCCCAAAACTGAAGGGGAAAAAAACTAAATACATGTAAATAACCATGGTAAATCATCAGTATGTACAGTATAATACGTGTCAACATTCATGAACGCTGTACATAAACACTTCTACAGCATGTACAGATCATTACATGTAATCTACACCATATGTAGTTTAATGGGTTCATGTAATGTGCAAATTAGTATTCATATCCCCATAACCTATTCTGGAACCCTTCATACAGGTGCATACACTGCTGCTCTTAGGAAAGTATAGCTTGATTGGTAATATTCTATCTACATAACACTCTGCTAAGCTCCTCAATCTAATTTGCTGGATTGATTCAATCATTCATTTCCTCTGGATAAGATGTAAAACATTCTAGCACTCCGAAAGCCTCCCAATGGATAATCTATAAAATGTGTGTAAAGATGGGCTCCATGCCTTGGTAGCATGTAACATTGTACATTTTTTTTCATAAGATTACATCTCATCCGATGATACGAGTCACTCTCGCACATGTTTCTGATGAAATCTTTATATAGATTCAAGAGCAGAGAGAGAGAGAGATAGATTCAAGAGCACAGAGAGAGAGAGAGAGATAGATTCAAGAGCACAGAGAGAGAGAGAGATAGATTCAAGAGCACAGAGAGAGAGAGAGATAGATTCAAGAGCACAGAGAGAGAGAGAGATAGATTCAAGCGCAGCGAGAGAGAAAGAGATAGATTCAAGAGCAGAGAGAGAGAGAGAGAGATAGATTCAAGAGCACAGAGAGAGAGAGAGAGATAGATTCAAGAGCACAGAGAGAGAGATAGATTCAAGAGCACAGAGAGAGAGAGAGAGATAGATTCAAGAGCACAGAGAGAGAGAGAGATAGATTCAAGAGCACAGAGAGAGAGAGAGATAGATTCAAGAGCACAGAGAGAGAGAGAGATAGATTCAAGCGCAGCGAGAGAGAAAGAGATAGATTCAAGAGCAGAGAGAGAGAGAGAGAGATAGATTCAAGAGCACAGAGAGAGAGAGAGAGATAGATTCAAGAGCACAGAGAGAGAGAGAGATAGATTCAAGAGCACAGAGAGAGAGAGAGATAGATTCAAGAGCACAGAGAGAGAGAGAGATAGATTCAAGCGCAGCGAGAGAGAAAGAGAGAGATTCAAGAGCAGAGAGAGAGAGAAAGAGAGAGATTCAAGAGCAGAGAGAGAGAGAGAGAGAGATAGATTCAAGAGCACAGAGAGAGAGAGAGAGATAGATTCAAGAGCACAGAGAGAGAGAGAGAGATAGATTCAAGCGCAGCGAGAGAGAGAGAGAGATAGATTCAAGAGCAGAGAGAGAGAGAGATAGATTCAAGAGCAGAGAGAGAGAGAGAGAGATAAATTCAAGCACAGTGAGTAGATACATGTAGACAAATTCACAGACATGGAGGAGACACACAGAGTGCTGAGCGAGAGAATGGGAAACAGAAGAAATGAGAAATACTGCCATATTTGTTTCTTAGATAGAGATTAATACAAGGCAACAACAACAACAACAGAGAGAGAGAAAGTCACACACACACACACACACACACACACACAAAGAAAGATGGAGTGCAAGCAGAGTGACAAATGCACAAGAATGAGTGAAAAAGATACATGTAGATCACAGTCAAGAGATACATGAATCTAAACAAGGAGAAAATAAGCTGAAGCAATTTAACAAGTACCTTATCAGGGTAATGTAGCTTGGCTAAAGCCAGGGTAATAATAGTATTCAGTGCTTTGTATCCCCTAGAAAAGGTGCTTTATAAATCCAGGGGGGTGTTTCATAAAGCTGTTCATAAAGTTACACATGACTTTACGAACGACTTGAATATGAAGTGCCAGATAGGATGCCCAAAGTTTTCCTGATGTTTTAACAAAGTAGCTGTATTTCCAATAACCTCAATTAAATTTTGGCAAAAAATGTACTTTGCATTAAAAATGTTTGTTACAATAAAAATGTTAATCTACATCTTTACAGTTCAACTTAAGTTGATTAAGCATCCCATTTGGCTTGTCATATTTAAGTCATTCATAAAGTTATGCGTAACTTTACAAACAGCTTTATGAAACACCCCCCAGGGGCCTGTAACATAAAGAGATTTAAATCAATCTTACGATTGATATCAATCGTAAGTCTACATGGCAAACCATGTACTGAAGAGTTACAACTGATCGTAAGATGGACTGTATCTCTTTATGTTACAGGCCCCAGGTATTATAACCACCAAACTCTTCATTCCAGTCTATAAAAGCCTCATTAATAATAAATTTTTTCTTTACATTCAATTTCAAACAGTAACACAACATGTGCATGCTGAATATTCTAAATCTAATGACATGAAGATTCGTTTCAATAAAAATACATGTGCTGATACAAAGATTCCCTCCTGAAGGTGAATCAAGATTATTTGTATGTTTCTATTTCATAGAGTAGGTAAGTAAAGCAACAATTCTTGTATTCAGTATTGCATTTTATATGAGTGAAATGATTGCACCTTTGAGTTTCATTTTTCTATAACCATATCTAGCCTTGGCATCAATCATCAACTTCCTCTCTAATGAAACTTTTTCTCACACCCCCCCCCCCCCCCAATAACCTCCACCAATTACAAAAAGTTAAAACCCCCTTCCCCAGGTACTCCAACTCCAACAGTCACTGGAAGAGCTGCAAATTTGTCTTTAAAACCAGGCAGTTTTAACTCGAGGTTAACACTATTTTACAGCTCTTTATTTTCTTCTGTCACTAGTTGACTACATATTTTGCTTAAATTGTCAAAAATAACTGTGCAACATTTTTAAAGGATAGATAACAAATCAACCATTAGTTAAAGAGTTTCGTAGTTTCCTGCCGTACACAGTAATGCCTTTAAAGACCTAGAATCAGGAGATAATTTGTGAGCTATTAATTAATTTCCTTTTGACTTGTTGTATACTTTACCTTGGCCATCAGATGCCCTTGGGTTAGCTCCTAGCTGTAGCAAGACTTCAAGACAAGGATACTGTCCTTTCTGAGCTGCTACATGAAGGCTGTTTGAAAAAAAGAAAGTATAGAAAATTATCCTTGCCTAGCCCTTTCAGGACAGGAATTATATAAGGGCTAAATTGATCACATTTTGTTCTTTAAATTGGCAACAATAATATTTTTCTTTTAGTGCTACATTGTTCTAATAAAATGTAATGTCTCTGAAAACAACATTACATGGTTAGAAAAAATGCCAATTTTGACCAAAAAACAATGATTTTGAACCTCTCCATGTGTTGCCAATATAAGGATTTTAAGGCTAATTCTCCTTTTTTTAATTCCTATCATCAAATGCAATATGGTCATGCAACAAAAATGGACATAATGACTTTGTGTGCAGAAATCTTTGCTCTTTCTATGCATGCATCTGGTATATTTAATAGAGCTCTGAATCAAATGTTATTGAGCCAAACCATATAATGTGGTCAATTGACTTGAAAGCCCTGGCTAACAGCATGCTAATCACAGAAGCCAAATCTTCAAAACATGAAGAATACACTTTACATGTACATGGAAGGAGAAAGGAAAATAGTAGAAAACTTGTTATTTTCACTAAAAGCTGTAGCAAGACTTCAAGACAGGGACACTGCCCTTTCTGAGGTGCTGCATGTAGGCTTGATGAAAAGAAAAAAAAAGGAAAAAAGTGTCGAATATTATCATCTACCCTACATTCCAGCTACAACATGATTCTCACAGAAAACAAATCTTCAGAAAAATGAAGAATATATGCTTTTAATACATATGCATGAATAAGAAATACTATTTAGGAAACTAAATGTACTGTAGATGCATGCCAAAAAACTTTTTTCTTCCACTGTCATTGACTATTAAAAGAAACCCTTTTTTGCTCAAATAAATAGAACAATATTTGATATCTCATCCATACATGTACATGTATCTTTAAATTTATTTCCTTCTGAATTGACAGCTTACATTTTATTTGACTACATTAATTTCATCAATAATCTTCCAACTTAATCCAATACTTACGGTGTTCTGCCATCTGCATCTAGTTTGGTTGGTGATGTTCCTTTCTTGGCTAGGGTCATCTGAAGCTTCTCAATATCACCAACCTCAATGGCATGCATCACCTTGTCATCATTCTTCGTCCACTCAAACTACAGAGGAATAAAGATATAGATAGGTGTCATTCTACATCAGAAGACGATGGATTGTCTACTCTTAGTACATGTAGTAGTTAAATGAGTATTTGACAGAGTGTCTCCATTGTGAACACATTAACATTGAAAAAACTCTGCAAACTATTTCAGTGCTATCTTTTGAAATCACCAACAAATTTCAATATACATGTACAGTGAAACCTGTACATGTACATGTACATGTACATGTACGTAATTTAAAAAAAATTATAAGCCAGTTTTTAATAAATGCCAGTGCACTGACATTGATCAATGTACCCTCGGAGTTAAATATGCCCATTAAGTTAGTATTTTTATTCACCAACAGGCAATTAGATACATGTAACATGTCTAATTGCCTGTCAGTTAATCAACTAGGATTAATGATATATATCACCGTAATAATAATAATAATAATGGGCATATTTGACTGGGATTCACAATTACATGTACCTTATACATATCTAATTTAAATAATTGTAATGTAACTTGAATGTGTTACCCAAGTGGGTGCACTTTTCTCTCTATCTTATAATTTTTCCAAATTAGAAAGAGCACCTGCTAAGCATAGCCTTCTTGCTGATGATTGAAAGAGATGGATTGAAAGAGATGGTCTGAAATGTACCAAGCAGGTGCATAGAATGTAAGATGAGTTCTGCCTGCATGTACTGTCCGTACGCTGTTACTTTCAATCTCAATGTAGAGAGAGCTGTATTCTGTCCAAGTTTTCTCAATACTTTGTACAATGTACATGTACAATGTACATTAAAAGCAGTGATGGAGGTTTAAATCAGGGAAATGTAATTTCCCTGCTTAACCCTTTCGAGACAATTGACCACATTTTGTGGTTTGGCCCAATAACTTTTGATTTAGAGCCTTAAAAAATATACCAGATGCATGAGTAGAAAGAGCAAAAAATTCTGCACATACTGTGTCCATTTTTGTTGCATGATCATATTGCGTTTGATGCCAGGAATTTTAAAAAGGAGAATAAGATTGAACATCCTTAAATTGGCAACACATTGAGAGATTCAAAATCATTGTTTTTTGTCCAAATTGGCAACTTTTTCAACTTTTCGACAAAGTTCCTAACCATGTATATTATTTTCAAGACATTACATCTTATTAGAACCACATAGCACTAAAATAAAAATATTATTGTTGCCAATTTGAAGAACAAAATGTGATCAATTTAGCCCTTAAATAATTCTTGTCAAGGTTTAAATCAAATGTTTAAATCTGCTGAGAGCCAGAATGGAAGAGCTTTTTCAAACTAATAAGGCCTACTAAAAAATAGCCTTATGCCTTATCATGGCTCTTTTTTGTCCGATACATGTACTGTACTGAGAGCTACTTTATAATTCATATTGTTCTATCAGGCAGGCCTACAAACTTATTCCTGCATGAGCTCTATAAGTTTCCACATTTGTTGCACAATGTTACATGTAATCAGTAAAGGCCAGCGGTAAAGTTGAAAACTTTCCAAATTCGGCTATAATACTCAAACCAATTTCTGAAGAAAAATTTATTTTAAAATTCGACCATGCATACGCAAATTACACATTCATACTCAGGGGCTTCAATCAGGGCAAACTGTTAAATGGATATTTAGTATAGTCTCTTCTCTCTTCCATACATGTATATTATATTAGGAAACTTCTGAGAATACTTCTTGATACAGGGATGCTCATTAATGCTTGCTACATGTACGATGATAAGCCACTCAAGGAATCATAATGACACAGGGTTAAGACCAAAATATTGATTGCTATTGATCGAAAAGTGAGCGTTGATCCACATCAATATTTTATTCTTTGAATTGGAAAGTGCCCTTGCCAAGCCTTCAACATTTAAGTAGCAATAATGAGGTGCAATTGTGCCACTTCAATATGCCATAACATGAGAAAAAGCATACATACATGTAGTCCTGAGCTCTTTCCAACATTCTTATTAAAGTGAATGATGCAGACAACCAGATCTAATTCATGTGCATTTGTGTTTCTCTCAGGGTCACTAGAGAGAGGGTAGCCTACAAAAATTAACAAAAACTAGATGACAATAGTGTTTGGATTACTGTATTAAATAGCCATTGAAGCAACTTCTCACACACTACTCATCAATTGAGTAGCTCTAGCAATTAGATTGCATTTTGCTACACTAATGGACTGCTTTGTTGTTGCATTCTAGCTCAACACAAGTAGAGAATAGTTTGAAAGATGCATGAATATCTACAATACATGTAGATTTAAAGGTAGTGCTACACACAGATGTTCCTTGCCTTCCTGAGTGGCTTGATTGACTGCTCCATAGAACACCTGATGGAGATGGCTAAAAACACACACCTACATGTATTCAGGATAATTTCATTCTACATGTAAGTGGCTGATTGACTGCTCCATAGAACACCTGATGGAGATGGCTAAAAACACACACCTACATGTATTCAGGATAATTTCATTCTACATGTAAGTGGCTTTGAAAGAGGAAATGTGTCCCTGATAAATTATTGACTGGTGTTCTGGTAGAAACAAGTTACTCCCAGACTCCTAGCCATCATTTTTAGATTCTTTCAATAGGACTAAATAAATGCTATCAAAAAGAGAAATCATTGTTTGTTTGGCTTTAAAGGGTACCAATCACCAACAAATATTTTGTTCTGTACATGTATTTTATGTTAGGGGTTACATGTTGCCAGATGATATTCAAAGTATGAGCTTTAAATATTAACTACTGTATGTTTTAAAGAAATATTGCAAGTTTAAATACTCCCTAAATAAACATTACTTTACAGCAAGTTTCCAGTAGACTAATTGACGGACCTGTACGTGCTCCCACAAAACAAGGTCTGGTGATTGGTACACTTTAATACACCTTCACATTAAGGTAAAAAGGGATCAATCAACAAAAAAACATTTTGATTTGAAATTTTGAATGTTTGGGGTCCAATGCCAGTATAATACATGTATCAGCTTTTCTTTTTTCTTTTTTTTTTCTTTTTTTTTGGTTGTTGTTTGTTTGTTTGTTTTTGTTTGTTGTTGTTGTTGTTTGTTGTTGTTGTTGTTTTTTTTTTTTTGGGGGGGGGGGGCAATACAAAGTGTGCATAGATTGTGAATGTGTGCATGTACATGTAGGTCATTGACCATCTAAGATTGAACTAAGCTCCTTGGTTTGACCAAGGCAACAATTCCCAAGTATGACTAAATGTGGCTCTGAGATCATACCCATGACAATCCAAAAAGATAATCTCACATACAGTAGGCCTTAATCTGTCAAGTGTGGACAACTCTTCTGTAAAATAGTAGGCCAGTATCCAGACAGGCATACAAAGGGTTAACTTTTTTTAAGGAGGATTAGCAGGAGACAAGGCAACACTCAATCTTTTAATCTTAAGTTATATCTTAACCACAATCCTTTCAGACCTTTACAATTGCTCTTGTAGCTTTTAGAAGTTGAATCACAAAGTCTTTGTCTTCATTTAAGATCTAAAAAGGAGCTTAACCCACCTTTACTCTGACAAAGAGGAATTAAGACCCAGCGCCTACATGTACATGTAGTCCTACGGACAATAGACTGTAGACACAAGGACCAAAGGAATCAAAGCACAACACTAGACATTAATTGGGCAAGTCCTTAGTAATTGTTCATCTTGTGTCCCTAAGTGTACAAACATGTACATGTACAATGTATATTAATTAACAAGCATTGAATAAGGTAAGTCCAAACTCTAAAATCTAATACAGGCCAATATGTACATACATGTAGGCTGTAAAAGAGAAATTCATTACTTTATCATGAAAACTAATTGTTTATGATGTAAGGTAAATAAGAGAAAAATTACCTCAGACTTACCCAATCAAAGATGAACATTTATAATGTAACTTTCACTTTCCAACACACAAACTTTGACAACATGTAAGTGATATTTTAATCACACTTCACTTTAGACTTTACTTTATACTTGTGAACATAATGTACTTTTCAGCTGTACATGTACATGCCTGCCCATATTTACAAAGAGGCAAAAAAATAGTGTTGATTGCCAAGATAGACTCAGAAACCACATGAACAAAATTATGCTAATTGCAATACATGTACCAGTGTAAGTGTTCCTGTAGTAAAATTTTGTAGACTAATTTCTTATTAACAACTTGTAGTCAACAATCACTTGATGTTTGTGTTCACTCTGATGAAATACACTCTTTGAAGCTGAACAATGATACCAAGCCAGCCTTAGCCAAAAGGAATGTGGTAGGTTTTTGTTGAAATGCAATAGAGATTTACAGTTACATGTACTTCCTAACAATTACTATCACCCTCATCTCCCATAGTACAATGCATGTACATGTATACTGATGTAATCTACAGTCATGTCAAATCAATGCCCACTTGTCACAAGCTTGATACAGTTTTGAACAAGTTACAAGTTACATGTACACAAAAAAACATGTAGTAAAAACATATGCAGACGAACTCGAATGTAAACATGTACATACATGTACATGTATGTAATCACATGTAATCTGCGCAATTGTATCTAGGGTCATGGTAACAACTGTAAGGCTGTACACTACCCTATGACCTTGACTTTGCCAAGGGGCATACCACAGTTCAGCATCTGATCAGAGCAAAACTTTTAAAGGGCCTACATGTATTTGTAATAAGTCGATTTTTGTGAAAGCAGAAAATTCAGAGAAACTGGATGGTGAAAGTTTGAAAGAAATCAGACAAAGAATAAGAAAGTTATGAATGTTTGAAAAGTAAGATCAATACATCTATGTAAATCTCATTTGGCAATTAGGTGAATCGATTTTGACATATTCACAGTCAACTCTTCAATTTGTAATTGTGCACTGAAAATCTGAAATATTGAATTCTGTTTTTCTCCTTAGTATCTATTCCCTTGGGGTAGTACTCAAAATATATTTGTAGATATCACATTGTTATAGGTCCTCCAAAAAAGAAAACAATTCTACAAAGATACATGTGCATTTGGAAAAATTGACATTTAGTCATTTTGTGTGTTGGAACGAGTAGGTAAGTTGACCGCTACTACATCACAGTGACCGTACTGATTCGGCCAATTTGAAATTCCCATATGTATTGTGATTACAACTTTTAAAAATCACAACTTTCTTATTGTTTGTCCAATTTTGTTCAAAACTTTCACCAATCTGCTTCTCTGATTTTTCTGTTTTCACCCAAATCAAATTATTACAAAGGTTGGATTGCCCATTAAAAGGAATCCAACCTTAATGGCAAGTTGCTCTGAAAGAAGCAGATTGGTGAAAGTTTGAACAAAATCTGACAATAAGAAAGTTATGAATTTTTGAAAGTTGCAATCACTGAACATATGAGAATTTCAAATTGGCCAAATAGGCAATGTCACTGTGATGTGGTTGCGGTCAACTCCCGCACTTGCTCCAACACACAAAATGACTAAAAATGTCATTTTCAAAAAAATATGTATTACTCAGAAGGATCTTTTTCCTTCATGAGGACCTTAACAATATGCTATCTCCAATATATCTTGAGTACTGCCCCGAGGGTAAAGGCACTACGGAGATAATTGCAAATTAATGATATTTTTGTGTACCAAACGGGAGAGTTGTCCACAAGTACATGTACAGGTATGTTGCAATCGACTCACCAAATTGTCAATTTGAGATTTGCATAGATGAAGTGATCTTATTTTTCAAACATCCATACCATTCCTTGTCCGATTTCTTTCAAACTTTCACCATCCTGTCTTTCTTATTTTTCTTTCACACAAATCATCTTGTTACCAAGGTTGCCCTTTAACCATGTAGCCCCTCAAAGCAATCTATTCTTTCACACAATGAGATTAAAGATATTGCAAGGTACATGTAACATTATTATAACATATAGATTTATTGTCTCCATGATCACTTCTCCCTCTATTTACATTTTCTCTCTATTCCACCTTCCACCTGTTTACTTGAGGACATTGCTCCACTTACCTGCATTCTTTTCCTTTCATCCCTTTTCACCCTAAATCTTGTGTTCTGTCCCAGGCCCATTGAACCTTGCCTACCATACCATCTACTGTGACTCACTGACCATCCAACCTTGACTTACTAATCACATGACCCATTCTATTTTTTTTCATTGGTACACACTTCTTGGAGACTTCTGATTGGATATTTTTGTTTATGTACTTGTCAGCCATTTTGAATTTACATATAAGTCTTCTAGCCTGCAAGACCTGTTTTGTTGTGTCTGGTACAATATCATAGAATAATACATGTATATTTCAAACAATAAACGTATCCAAGGAGATATAAAAATGAAATGTAGGCCAGGCCAATTAAACCTACATTTGCACAATTACTCATTTATACCATACCACAGTCACACCAAGACCACTGACGCCAGAGTGACAATGTAGACCAAACTCAAAATTACATTGCCACCAATGGCCAAGAAGTGGTCAGTTTGGAGTTGGTGTGGGATCAGTTTGGCGGTGTGACTGTGTATTAGAGATTGCATTCTCCTATTTTTCTACATAGTATTCATGTAATCTAAATCAGTCATGTAGAACCAAACACTGCCTTTGCCTTAAACTTGTAGCAAAGTTCTTACCTCCTTATCCTTGTTCTGTCTCTTCAGTTTCTTAAACATCTTGGCTCTTTTTACCGTCAATCAACCACAAAATAAAAGATCTTCTATGTGAGTATGAAAGTCCTGGATATAATATCCATCTCAGGGTGAAGTCTCCATGATGAGTAACCTGAGCAGGAAAACAAAATAATGATAAAACAAAAGATGAAAACATCATATAGTCTGATATACTGCCCATCAATACATGTAAGCCATATTACTTCCCGTTTATGGCTTGATGTCATGTTCAAAACATCAGGCTCGTATGGTTCTGTCATTTGTATGATGGGGGACCAAAAGCTACACTCTTTGTTTTCAGTGGCTAAAAAACATTTAATTCAGTGGTTTATGCGTATTTCTTTTATCTACCTTGGTCCTACGTATGTAAATACTCTGAAATTGAATCGTTGAGAACCATGGGGCAAACAAATGTTGATAACAAATATTTCCAGGTCGATATCGATACCCATGTCAAATTGAACAACAAATGAAAGGGTCCTAAAGCTACGGAATAAATAAATGTACGGTATATCTTGATTTTGAAGCTGACGGATGTGAATTTCACCCTGATTTCCGAATAATATGACAAAAATAAGGAAAATTACTACACTCTAATACTCTTTGACAAAACTTGGGTCAATTGCAAACAATGTCAAACAAATATTTTCAAGTCGGTATCGATGCCCAAGTCATATTTTTTCAACAAAATGAAAGGGCCCTAAAGCTTTCGTATGTAACAAATAAATGTACGGTAGCCTATATCTTAATTTTAATTTGAAGCTGACTGATGTGAATTTCACTCTGATTTCCAAATATGACAAAAATAAAAGAAAATTAGATCTACTAGGATCTAATTCTTTTTGACAAACCTCAATGATATTCTCGTTGCTCATTAACAGCAGAAATTTGGCACAGTGAATTTGAAAGCGTTGAACTGCGCATATTAGCAGGGTGCGTAACTTGTCTTTAGTTTAGGACCCCTAGCTATACCATGTCCAATATGATTATACATCTTTATTATACATTAAAGTAGGGTCTAATTACGAACTTTACTAAGTTTAACTGGCTTATTTTACGTATGTTATCCTATTCCTACATAAGTTTTGAAAGATTCCTGAAATGTGGCAAACTTGTTAAAATTACCACTGTCTGAAAAAATCTTTCTGGACACATATGCCCAAATTCACAAAGGAGGTTTAAACCATGGGTAAGGTTTAAACCTTGTAAGCATACTAAACTAAGCGTAAATAAGCGCACATTGCCCATGCGCGTGCTCACAGAAAATATATGATTGGATTGGTTTCTGTGTGCACGTACGCTTAAAAAACCCAGGAGGGGGTTTAAACCATGGTTTAAACCAAACCTCCTCTGTGAATTCGGGCCATAATGTGTTGAACATGTTGAACAGAAACCCCTAGGACTGACCAGTCATGTCAGTGGCATGCATGAATGGTGGTAGACCGAAAAATCAGTCTATTTCGTTCGGGGATATGCTCCGCTGAGACTACGTCTGGCTTCACGGAATCCCTCTCCTACATAGACCGAAGTCTGCCCCAGCCACTCCTGTTGGGGTCCATCGCTATGTGATTCCCTATGGTGCTACAAATATTCGGCTCGTCGCGGAGGAGCTACACACTCATGTGCATTACTTTTGCTTTCGCTAAAGTTCAATGAAAATATCACAAATACCACATCATGTAAAATCACCAACTCTACTCATACTTACATGAAAATAAAAAAAACTTGTAGGAGTGATGATTTGTACATTTTCAATATTTCTTTGGCAAAAAAATGTGATAGAATGTCACAAACGATCTTTTCTCAGTGCTGGTCTCTCGAAAATCGGAGTGCCAATCACCATTGCGCATGCGCAGTAGTGCTTCAACATGGGAGAAAAGATCGTTCTCGACATAATATTCTCGCTTTTTTTTTTCATCAGAAAATATTCAAATTGTAAAATTTATCCTCCTTCACAAAAGTTTATGAATTTTTATTGCAGTTTTAGTAAGGTTTGTGAGATTATCTTAACATGGTATTTGTGATATTTTTACCGAAATACGGTGAAACATCAAATTTATCAGCTTTGACTGCATTTGAGTGCAGAGCTCCGCTGCTGAGCTGAGACCTACGTACGCGCGTGTGCGTTCACTATACTAGTATTCTGTTCGCCTCGATTCATTTGCGATAACCCCATTGACAAAATGGCAAAACGGGGTCAATTTGCTGTAAATCTTGATTTATTTAAAAAATCAGGTCGGTGCATTATCTTAAGTATCCTTCTTTGAAAGGTCTCAGCTACGAAGAAAGACTACGTAAACTGAAACTGCCTACCCTGGTTTATAGACAAGCTCGAGGCAATATGATCGAGACCTTCAAAACAATAAAGATATATGATCCAAGTGTAACGCCTCTTCTCGAGCTCAATATTTCCAGGACGAGGGTAATATTAGCTTTAGTTTAAGATAAGCAAAAGAAGAGCCAATAAAAGTATACGTAGTAATTTCTTTTCCATGAGAGTGGTAAATATGTGGAACAGCCTCCCAAACTGTGTTGTGGAGGCTGATAGTGATAGTGTCATACATTTTGAGAATAAACTAGATACTAGATAGGTTCTGGCAAAATACTGAATTTAAATTCAAATACAGAGCAGCTCCCCCCATCCGTGCCGATACCGCCGGAGTCCTATCAGGCAACCAGGATCTGGACATAGAGGCATCACTACCTGCGTCCAGAACTCAACCTTAAGTAACCTTAAGTATTACATTCCGTGTATTTTTTTTTCATTTACGACTTTGTATTTCAAATTCGGGTTGGGGTGATGTGAGGGGATGCGGGCTAACTCGGCACTAGGGCGAACTCGGCCTTGGCGGAAAATCGCCGCGGAGTGAGCCCAGAGAGTTAAAGTGATCGCAAACACTCGTGTTGAATTTCGCATTTAATTACACATTTCAAAACACTTAAATTTAAATTATTTGATATAAATATGTAAAATGATTAGCAAAGAAGTAATGTTGACAATTTCAAGAAGTAAAATTATGCAAAACATGAAATTTAAGGCTAAAGATGGGTACGGTGCATAGCGCGGACTTCAACCATGTCAACTCTTGAAACATACATGTAGTCTAGTCACCACGCAGTGCCAAGTTCGCCCTAGGCCTAGTGCCGAGTTAGCCCGCATCCCGCCTACTTGACTACAGTGCCTATGGCTATGCTATGGGAGGCTTCAGTCTGTCTTGGAGGAGAACCTCAAAAGTCAAAAAATGTTATAAAACAGACGGGTTTTTCTGTCTAGAATGGTGGCAGTGCAGTGCAACTGCAAGTGCCCGGCGCGGCCGGCCGGCGTTGCTTGGGGCCCCTGCGCTGCGCAAGCATGGCAAGCCTGTCGGCTGAAGACCGCGTTACCAAGAGCATCATTCAACGGCAACATCGCAATCGCGTAGGATGGGGGGTTACATTTCCGGACACTTAACAAAAATTAGCCTGTCAATTTTGCCGTCAGATTTTACGAAAAACATGCATCAAGTAACACTAAAACCAGTGAATATTTGCAATTCACATGATTTTCAACCTACCCTGAGAAATATTTGTGACAATTTGCATGAAAAGTTGTTCGATTTACTGTTTAAAAATGACCTGTCCGGATTAACAATCGGTCCGGAATTACAACGTCTGGGGAGGTCTAGGTCTATACCACCAGCACAAATCATTGAAACTCATGCATAAGGTAGCGTAATTAACCGTCTAAAATCTAGTTAGAGCACAATTTATAAAAATATTACATTTTCTATGACAATGAAGCAAAAATTGTGTACCGGTACTTACACTAATTAATTGTATCCAAATCTATAGACTAAATACCCCGCAGCTCGATACTCTGGCCGGTCGCATTTATCATCAGCATCATCATCACCTAGTACCGGTACCTGCATACACATGTACATGTACGCTCGCGCCGCGCTCTCGTACTACTTTGGCAGCTAGCTCAGCTATCGCTAGCGCTAGGCTAGGCTAGCCGCTCACTCTAACTCGTCGCGTCCTCGGCCTCGGGCCTATTCAGCTCAGCAACGTTTGTTGACTATACACAAATACATCACTAGCTGGCGCTAATCCTGCTCTGTGCTCTGAGTCAAAGAGATTCGATCATACCAGTATGCCCTCCGAAGGCTCTGAGTAATGGCAGTAATTTAAAAAAAAAAAAGTAATGGCAAAGCTGAGTAATGGAGCCAGTGGCGGCACCAGGATTTTTAAAGTGGGGGCAAATGGGGGGGCAAAAGAAAATGTTGGGGGGGCAAGGGCGGACAAAAAAATTTTTGACACTTTTTGTAGTGAAAATGTACAGAATATTCGGCTATAAACCTACCCAGATATGAGGACATTTTGAGCATCTAGCTGAACTGCCCGATTATAAAGAGGTGTTAGTTATATACTGCGAGCGAGCGAAGCGAGCAAAAATTTTGACATTTTTCGTAGTAAAAATGTACAGAAATTACATATTCGGCTATAAAACTACCCCAATATGCATGAGGACATTTGAGCATCTTGCTGCCCGATTATGAGGTGGTAGTTATTTATTGCGAACACTTTTTGTAGTGAAAATGTACAGAAATTATATTCGGCTATGAAACTACCCAGATATGAGGACATTTGAGCATCTTGCTGCCCGATAATAAGGTGGTAGTTATACATTGCGAACGGGCAAAAATTTTGAAACTTTTTGTGGTGAAAATGTACAGAAATGATTATTTGGCTATAAAACTACCCCAATATGAGGACATTTGATCATCTCGCGGCCTGATTATGTGGTGGGAGTTATAGGCCTGTATTGCGAGCGAGCGAGCGAGCAAAAATTTTGACACTATTATAGTGGAAATGTACAGAAATTATTCGGCTATAAAACTACCCAAATATGAGGATATTTACACGAGCTGAGCGAACAAATTTGCCCCATGCCCCCCCCCCCACCTTGATGCCGCCACTGCTTTCCAAGTTTCCGTTTTCTTTCTTTTTCCTTCTTTTCTCCATTCCTTTTTCACTTTTTTCTTTCCTTTTCTTTTCTTTTTCATTTTCATTTTCCACCCTTTTATTTTTTTTCACTTCGAAAATTATTTGGGGGGGGGCAACTGGGGGCAAAGCTTCTGACTGGGGGCAAATGCCCCCCCCCCATCCCCCCCCCCTTGGTGCCGCCACTGAATGGAGCTTATTGAAAGTTCTGATCTGAGTAATGATTTTTAGAAAAATCAAATTGAATTTCCCAATACAGTGTAACTGAAAGAACCAGGCTGAACACACTGATCATTCAGGAGTAGATTTAAGGGGGAGGGGAGGGGGGACATTATACTCCGCCTGCTCCCCTTCAAGAAAGACACGTGCAGATTATGATAACCCCTTTTGATAACATTTTTTCGCTTGTCACAGACTATTTGGACTTCTTGTACAAGAGAATCTTGGATCCACCCCTGTGGTCAATGTTATATTTCACCCACATGCAGTTTGAGGGTAATATATATATATATATAAATATGTATATATATATATGTTCCTGGAAATCAGGTAAGCAAATGAAATATACTAAAACAAAAGAACTGATCGACGATGTATGAATCCTTAAACAACACTAAATATGTATTTTTTTGAAATACAGAGGGCCCCTTTGGCAAGACACCATAATCTACACTGCCACTCCTACCCATGAGATAATGGGTACCTGTGAGGATTGCTGAAAGTCAGTGTGACTGTTTTTGCCATTGCCCTACATGCATGCATGTGAACGGTGCAAAATGGTAGGAATGCTCCCTAAAGAGTGGAGATGGTGCACACTTGTGTGCGGGATTGAAATCCAGTGACCAGGGGTAATAATGAATGACATTGTCATTCACATAATACGCTATATAAATGTAATATATTATTATTATTATTAATATTCCGGGAATATACCTTATAGGTGTATCCAAAAGTTGGAAGTTAAAATACTTCTATTATTTTACTCCTTTAGCTTCACATTTTACCGAGGCTATTTACTTTATCTTTAATACAATGACTAAGAACAACAAATCTAAAGCCATACACAACTATAACATTTTATAGTCTATCTGTATTTTATCCAACACTGTATAATAGTTATGACGAAATAATTATGTTCGGAAAATTACCATAGGCTAACAATAATCACACCGATATTTTTTCTTTTCAAAATGTCACTTGTGGGCAATTTCGATATGTTGTCTATCAAGTCATGCCCCCTTCTGAAACCAAATGGCATACCCAATGTGCCCCCTCTTTTCAAAATTTGACCCCAAAGTTTTCTGTTTTTCCTCTTTTATCATCACCTTCATTATCAGAATTGTGATAATCTACATCATTACCATAATCATCATCATCATCAATATTACAATCCTCATCATGATAATTATTAATCATAATCATAATAATCATCACCATCTACATCATCGTCACCATCATAATAATCAATCATCATAACAATCATCATCCCAATGATCCCATATTAATCATCATAATCATCGTCATGATCATTATTGATAGATGATTTTCATCATCATGAATGATAAACATCATCTTATAGCGTGAATAGTGATACATGTACATGTATTCACAATTACTGTACTATAAATTTCTATGATTAACATCACTAGCATAAACATAACACTCATCTCTAGATAAAAATTAATCTTTCATATATGTATATACACATGTATTTGGTGTGCAATAGCTATTCTCTCTCCCACCCCCCCCCCTTTCTCTCTCTCTCTCTGCTCACACCTTTCTCTCTCTCTCTCGCTCTGCTCACACCTCTCTCTTTCTCTCTCTCTCTGTTCACACCTTTCTCTCCCCCCCCCCCCCCCCCCCCATCTATGCCGCATTTGGGCAAACCCAAATGTGGCATAACATGTGCCCAATCATTGTGCCCCCACCCCCCCCCCCCCTCCTCCAGCAATTTTAGCCTCAAAGGCCGCTTTCTTTTGGCTGTCAAAGAACTTTAAAAGGAAATATAAAGTTTAAAAATCGAATGGAAAATGCTACTCTTCCCCCTAAAATCAATAAATTCCTAAGATTTAATTTCAAACGATGACCAGAGTGGGCTTTTTACAGTTCTAAATGGTTAGTTTGTTATCAGTTTGTTATCAACTATTACAGAATAAATGGATACAACTCTGTACATGTTCTATAGCAACACTTTTTATTCTGATACATGTATGTTTAACAGCAACAATAATTTTCATAATGAACATGGTATTGGTGTTTCAGTAATTTTAAAACCAAATGTATACTGGATTGGAAATGCCTAATACTGTGATACACTTGCCAAAATGATTAGATACCGATCATAAAGAAGAAAGTGTTATATTACTTTCATTATTAACCCTTTCAAGACAATTGACCACATTTTGTGGTTTGGCTCAATAACTTTTGATTCAGAGCTCTAAAAAATATACTAGATGCATTAGCAGAAAGAGCAAAAATTTCTGTACACACATTGTACATTTTTGTTGCATGGCCATATTGCGTTTGATACCAGGAATTTTAAAAACGAGAATAAGCTTTTAAATCCTTAAATTGGCAACACAATGAGAGGTTCAAAATCACTGTTTTTTCTCAAAATTGGCAATTTTTCAACTTTTCAACAAAGTTTATAATCATGTATATTGTTTTCAAAGACATTACACCTTATTAGAACCATGTAGCACTAAAAGAAAAATATTAGTGGTGCCAATTTGAAGAACAAAATGTGATCAATTTAGCCCTTAAATAATTCCTGTCCTGAAAGGGTTAATGACATACCAATAGGTACCCTATTCTTTCAATTATAACTTATATCATGTCATGCAAAAACAATCTTACCTGAGAAAATGTTACTACCTACTGGCCTGGGCAAACTTATTGATTGAATGAAACATATTTTGTTCAGTAAATACAACATTTAACTTTATTTAAACTATCAGAGAAGCTCATGTAAAAAAACTAATCAAAAAAAAATATCAAGATCAAGAAAATTCAACATTCCATCCTTGCTTTAATCCCTTTTGACATAACCTTTTTATTCTTTTTTTCTTTTACACAACTTACTTAAAAATTTAAAAAAATACTGCAATGAAATACAAGGTTAAACCCTATTCCCTTTATATAGTGTACATCAATACTGGTATGGTAGTGAAATACTGAATACAGTAAGCTTACCCCGTACCCATATTAGATTTTGCTCTGTAATCATAGCATACACTACACAACATGTATTGTGGAATGTATCATAATATGATGAACATACAAATTTTGATGAGTAAAATATCAAATAACACTGGATTCCACTCTGCAATTTCCAAAACTGAAACAACACTCATTACAGAATAGTGAGGATACAATCATCAATTTTCCTTCTCAGAAATATGAACTGGTTTCTTTAAGATCAATCATGATAGCATAATAATAGACAATGATGGTTACTACCCCCTATTTATGAGGCTTTGGCATATCAAACTACAAAAAAAATCAAATATATGACAATAAAACTGTTTTATCTTAATATAACTCTTTGTGTACCATGAAACATCACAGTACAAGAAGGCTAAATCAAGTTTTTTTAAAAAGAAAGAAAGAAAAAAAAAAAGACATTGTTTCCTGAAATGAATGATCATTAATATAATAAATATATCAAAACATTTTGATTATAAGGAACAATTTGGAAAACATCACGTAATCAAAAAGCTACTAAAATTAAATTTCTTCCCCAAAAGTTATTATTTTACATTCTAAATGTACAGTGAAAATACAAATGCCATTCAAAGGTACTTCCAATTTAGAAGAATCCTTTTTTTAAAGAGTAAAGAGGACATGACTTTTTGTACCAAAACAATTTTTTTTTTACAGGTAATGCCATGTGTTCATTTTAACATAATTACATGGATAATAATGCTTTTTGCTCAGTCACAAAAACAAAAGCAGGAAGGTCATCACAGTACAAAAAGTAAGATAGAATTGTAAGCACACACATTAAAAAAAAAAGAAGTAATATTTCATCTACCAAACGTCCACTCTTTCAGTGTTTCCTTCTCATTGTATACAAGTTCCTTTATCTGAATTCTCATACCTTAAGAGGTGGTTGATTGAATTTCAAAAATCTTGTCTGCCTCATGTATCACAACCCCCCCCCCCCCCCACAAAATTCAATCTATCCTTACATTTAGAGCTACAATCACACAAACGGCTGTTGAGAATAAACATCAATATAAACTCTATAAACTGTACAATCATGAGATGAAAATGGATAGATATGACAAGAATATAGGCATATAAAAACATACACACAAAACATCATCATACTCGCAAACATTTGGAATTCAGAAAAGTGAACGCACATATTGATATTAGCGGGGGGTCCAGGGAGCGTCACCGCCGCCAACGCCGGCGGAGGTGGGGGTGGAGCTCCCTGGAGTAAGGGGTCCAGCGGCCTGCCTCAGGGCCCCTGGCTGACCCTGTTTTATTTTGACAGATTTTCAACCAAAATCGAACCAAATCACAAATCATGTATGACTGCTTACTGTACCGGATTCAATTAACTGGTATTAGACCCTAATACTATTTTCCCAAAAATCTGTATGTTCAGTTTTTTATGGCTCTAAAAACTTCAAAAACTGAACTGTCCAGTTAAAAACTGTACAGTTGGCATGTATGCATCATGATAAGAAGGAATGAAGGTGGGAGAGAGAGAGGGAGGATGGAGGGGGGGGGGGGGGGAGAGAGGGGGAACAAACAAGAGATGAAGTCATATGATGACAAGATGAACAGAGAAAACGGGAAAGACCCGGGGGGGGGGGGGATAAAAAAGAAACAAAAGGACATTAATACAGACCCTTGTCATCAAGAACCTAGGCAATACAGAAATAAGAAACAATTGTCCAGCAACATTGTCTGACAAAATAATAAAAACATTCATTCACAGATATAAGTTTGTACATAAGGTGTTGGTGACTTGTACAGTATTTCGTGCATCACAAAAGAGTGATGTGCTGAAAAAGAGAATGCAAAATGAACAGTGCAATCAATACTTCTAATACCGGTAACTGGCATATGGGTTGATTGCCTTCACAGGCTCGATAAGCGGGGTCTGCTCGCTATTTATAAGGACCGCTATTTATAAAGGACCGCTATTCATTTAGTCATGCGTTATGGATAGCGGTCCTTATGAATGGCGGTCATTATGACTAGCGATCCTTATGACTGGCAAGGTTACCCCCGATAAGCACAGGTACTGATGCAATCAAAATGACACTTCGTCTAAGCTGGGCTTTAGAAGAGTTAGGTACATGACCAATTGATGGGAGCACACATAAATCCCGGTGACTTCACTTCCACATCAATTTACCTACATTTTGTTATATACATGTACGCCTTAAAGATTTAAAAAACGCACCAGATGGATGTCAAGAATGCATAGCTTGTCAGGCTGCATTCATGCATGACTGACAGCAGCACTATGGTCAGTAATTTTGGTATGTTCTTCGACAAGTCCAGGGTATTTTGCCTTACAGTTACAGATTCAACAAATATCTCAGTATACCAAACAACTACATGTATATAGCCCTACTATATAATACAATACTACAGTACATACTGTTGATGTGAAATAAATGCATGGTCAATTGATCATTAAACTAGGTCACATACATGTATGTCCAAATACTTTAGACTTTCCCCACTTCCATTGCTGCAGACAAAGAAACCACATAAGAAAACATACTGCAACAACTTAAAGGACCCTGATATTAAATTGGTTTTAAAAGAAGCAACGGAATTAAAGAAACAGATCAATGAAAGTTTGAGCAAAATCCGATAAGAAATAAGAAAGTTATGAATTTTAAAAGTTGCAATCAATCAAACACAAATTGGTAACTCTGTGACG
Organism: Heliocidaris tuberculata; assembly: GCA_025618425.1. NCBI lineage: Eukaryota > Metazoa > Echinodermata > Echinoidea > Camarodonta > Echinometridae > Heliocidaris > Heliocidaris tuberculata. The sequence continues at coordinate 346,282 of CM046839.1, forward strand.
TATCTTACGAGCTCCTCTCTCATTTGCGCTCTACGCAAACATTCGTAAATTTTAATTTTCTTTGTTTTTGATGAGGGAATAGAGTTGTATCATACAGGTTTTGTGTAAAAGCATAAATGAAATGATTACATGTATATCTAGGGTGTATGTATAAAATATTTTCTTTATAGAAAATGGAAATTTATTATTTTTTCAGTATATGGCAAATGGGAGAGGAGATCGCAAGATATGTCATGGAGTTGCCAATTTCTGTGTTTGATTGATTACAACTTCAAAAATTCATAACTTTCCTATTTCTTATCGAATTTTGCTCAAACTTTCATTGATCTGTTTCTTTACTTTTTCTACTTCTTTTGATACCAAGTTGATATCAGGGTAGACTTCCCCTTTAAAGAGTAAGAAAAAACTATACACATGGGTGAACAAGAACAACAAACAGGAATAAAAACTAAATGGCAAGTTTTATGAAATATAAATGATACCAGCTAGAAAAGGCAATCATGTTAGGGGTTAGGCTGACCATGTAACATGAAGAAGACTTGATCCCGTGAGGAAGTGTGAGTTGTTTGAACATCCTTTCCTTGGTGAGTGTCTTTCCTTGAAGTGTGTACCTGGCCAATCTCAGCACATTTGATTTTTTCTTCACCCTTGCTACCAACACTCTGTCTTGGCTGTCTACTGCAGCATACATGTATTCAGCCATTATATTATTTGATTTGACAGAGCTACCCACGTGACCTTCTCTGTCATACACAGTAACTGACCTGCGCACATGTACAGCCTTGCCGGCATCACGACTGCAAGTTATCATTGTACCTGTCTTGGTAACACAGATCTGGTATGGATAGCTTTTCTCAGTAGATATGATTCTCTGTGGGTTAGGGTTGCTACCATGGAAGATGTAGATCTTTGGACTGCCGTTGACAACATAGATATTATCATTTTGGTCACTACATAACCTTGACATGTGGCCAGGCCAGTAGTTGCATAGGTATTGCACACCTGTACTGTGTACACCTTGTGCATCATAAATATGGCATACTGAATCAACACCAGATACAACTGATCTACCATCAGTTAGGCATGCAATATCAAATACATCTACTCCTTCACTATTCACATGAGGTTTCTTCTCCCCTGACACAGAGAAACACTCAAAACCATTTTGGCCGTTCCCTACAATAACTGAATTCTGACACAGCGCTGTCATTCCATGTATACCACGAAGCTCAGCTTCCTTCACAATGGTCAGTGAATTATTCTTTAATGTTGCCGGGTTGCCTCCTACATTACCACTAGTACTTGGTTGCATCTCATCAGCGTTCATATTCACCCTGATAGCCGTCTTCAAATGTTGACTGTTAATCTTTGTGGCCTTTCCTCCCTGCCCCAAGGAGGCAGCCGTCTTCAAATGTTGACTGCTACTCGATGTTGCCTTTCCTCCCTGCCTCACAGAGGCAGCAGTCTTCACTTGTTGACTGCTACTCGTTGTTGCCTTTCCTCTCTGCCCCACAGAGGCAGCAGTCTTCACTTGTTGACTGCTACTCGTTGTTGCCTTTCCTCTCTGCCCCACAGAGGCAGCCGTCTTCAAATGTTGACTGCTACTCGTTGTTGCCTTTCCTCCCTGCCCCACAAAGGCAGCTGTCTTCACTTGTTGACTGCTACTTGTTGTTGCCTTTCCTCCCTGCCCTACGAGACCTAGGGATCTCACACAAGCTGCCGTCTTCACTTGTTGAATTTTCCTCACTTTTGCCATTCCTCCCTGCCCTACATGTATGTGACCAAGGTCAAGAAGCTTCTCATTGGCACAATGAAATTTTGAATTCACTGATGCTTCTACATGTGCTTCTACATGTGCCATGGACTGCTTATCATTGGGCTTCTTCAGTGAGTTTTCAAGATCAATGCACTGCAAATGATGATCTATAAGAATATCATCACTCAAATGCTCAGATGTATTGTGTTCCAGTATTCCAAGAGAGATGTCTATGTTATCTATCAACTGCCTTTGCTGAGTAATACAGCTTTCCAGTTGTTTGTCTGAGTCCATTCGAATCCCATCTAACTTTTCTAGTAGCTCCTTCTTGTTTTCTTGGAGAGTGCTAACTTTTTGAGCGAAAGCATCCCTGATTTCCCTCTCAATTCTGCCAAGGTGGCCATGAATCTCTTTTCTTTGTTGTTCTGCATTGCTCAAAAACTTTTCAATTGAGGGTTTCCTCATCTTACTCTCCTGAATGAGAGAGATTTTCTTCTTTCTCAACTCCTCTTTTAAATCCTCTTTCTTTATGATCTTATGACCTTGATGGCTTTTGATGAAGCAAGTGATGCAAATGAAATTCTCACAAACTTCACAAAAGATGTTCCTGGACTCTGTCTTGTGTAGTATACAGAAATTTTGTAACAAACTTTCATCCAAGTGTAGTTCATCCTGGAGTCCCTGAAGGGAAAAGTTTGGTGAGAGTCCAGCAACCCTGTTTCCATCTAGCTTGGTACGTTTCCTGCAGACAGGACACTCCATGTGATCAATGCCATTGTGTTCCTGATCATAATTCCTCAGACAGACCCTACAGAATGTATGTCCACATCTAAGGAGGGTGGGGTATTTGAAAGCTTCGAGACAAAGAGGGCAGGTCAGCCCTTGGGGGTGCTGTTGGTCTCCCTTGTCCGCCATTGCAGTTCTCTAACAGAATGATTCTAGAATGGGGAAAAACAAAAAAAATATTCTCATATTTCATTGAAATAGTTGCAAATATTAGTCAGATTCACAGATAATATATACATGTATAGATATTTTGAAAAAAAGTAGTCACAAAAGATTTTTTTTTTTTTCTGTACTAAAAATTATTTTCTTTGAAGATGGCATGATACAAGGCCTACATGATACTTAGAATTGAATGTTTGGAAATTTACCCTTACATCCATATAGCAGAAGATTATGTTCCATTCATATTGAAATGAGGTGTATACATAAAGTTCAAAGATATGGGCATATATCAGGGTATACATGTATTTACTCATGTGCAAGTCTTGATGAAAATTGACATCAGCGTCATTCCCTGTCAGATCACCCAATGGGTCAAACCCAACCCCCTTCAAATTGGCCCAAATTTGGTATATGGGGTAATCAACTCTTCTTTTTTGGGGGGCAAGCATTCCACAGGCATGCCGGCCGAAAATTGACACTTTTTAAAAAATTTTAATTACCATATCTCTCTAACTACTGGGTCAATTTTGTTGATATTGACATATTTAGAAAAGTAATTACAAAAGCTATCTAAATATGCCATCATTTTCCATATCTGAACAACATAAAGTTCAATGACCTCTTGATCTTTGCTTTGGCATTAAATTTTACCTTGAAGGTCAAGTAGTCTGGAGATGAAATTTGGTGAATCTATACGTCAACATTTTTTCTACATCATATGAAAAATTGGAGGAGTAATATTTTTTGTTTTCTTTCCAGCTTCATTTTAAAATTTGGAAAAAAGCTGATTTTCACTGTCTGACCTAGTATCAGTAATTTATTCAGAACATATGAACACTCACTGTACATTGAATGTCACCCCTGTCATTCAAAAAATGCTTTTGCTGCCAAGTGTCATGCACAATGGGAATTATACTGTTCTGAATAAATTACTGATACTAGGTCAAACAGTGAAAATCAGCTTTTTGCCAATTTTAAAAAGAAGCTGGAAAGAAAGCAAAAAACATTACTCCTCTAATCTTTTTATATGATGTAGAAAAAATGTTGACATACAACATCATCAAATTTCATATCCAGATTAAGTGACCTTCAAGGTAAAATTCAAGGTTAAAACAAACATCAAGAGGCATGGGCAGAAATATGCATGAGATTCTTTTTCTATGCCACTGTTATTACCATGGAAAATGATGGCATATTTATATAGCTTGTGTAATTACCTTTCTAAATATGTCAATATCAAGTTCAACAAAACTGACCCAGTATTTACAGAGATATATGGTCATTTCAAAATTGAAAAAAGTGTCCCATTTTTTGCCGACATGCCTGTGGAATGCATGCCATAGTGCAAAAACCGATTGGCTGATGGAGCAGAAACTGAAAATTTCAGCTTGGGAAGAGTCAATTACCCCATATACCAAATTTGGATCAATTTGAAAGGGGTAGGGCTTCAACTTTTAATTTGACATGGAATGACCCATCAGTGACATTTAACATTAACAGTTGCCTCAATCAAATTCAAAATAAAAAAATTCAAAGTCAAGTTCACTGTGATACATCTTTTGAGTTCATGACTCTAATGGTACTTTAAATACTACTTGTTATAATACATTTATCGTTGAGAACCTGAATCAGAATGATTCACAATTAAATATCAATTTCTTAAAAGCTAAAGCTATCACAACTGGAAAGTAAAGTGAGAAGCAGGCCTTCTGAGATTTCTGTTTTCATTTACTCTGATCAACTTAGAATTCTTGATCCCAATCTTTTCAGTTCATCCATCAACTGAGCAAAGTTTAGCATAAAAAAAATTTTTTTTTTTTAAATTAATGTTGACACTCAATCTGAATCTGATAGACCATTTCAGAAAAAGCACAATGTCCCGAAAGACCCAAAATATCCACAAATATCTTGAACATCAAGAGGTCCAACTTCCTCTATTTAAGAATAATCACTTCAAAAGTGATGGAAGCACTTCACGACCAGCTTTTTCCCCCATTTAAAAAGAATACTTCCACATGTGTTTCATAGAATGAGCCACTACTAGTGCAGATGTAAATAATTAATAATAATACTAATAATAATTCAATATTTATATAGCGCCTATTAAAAATTTCTCTAAGCGCTTTACAATATACAACATAACTACCTAACCTAACTAACATGACTAGCCAACTTAACTAACTTAACTACCTAACTTAACTACGGGCAAATTACAATATACAACATAACTACCTAACTTAACTAACACAACTACTGACTTTAATAACTTAACTACCTAACTTAACTACGGGCAAAATAATACATTTAGCATTGCCTAACTTAACTTAACTTCACTACTGTTTATGGAAAAGATAAGTCTTAAGTGCTACTTTGAAAGAATAATAATAATAATAATACATAACATTTATATTGCGCTTAATACAATGTTTCTAAGCGCCGAAGTAGTATTATTACCCTGGCTTTAGCTCAGCTGCCCTGTAAGGCGCTGAAAGCATTCAAGGAATAAATTCCTACCAGGTGTCCATTTACTACACCTGGGTGGAGAGTGGCAAATGTAGATTAATGTCTTGCCAAAGGACATTAGTGCTGCGGCGGGACTCGAACCGCGAACCATGAGATCGACAGTCCGGTGACGTATCCACTAAACCACGACACCTCTACTGAGAGAGAACTGAGAGAAGAATGACTTCTTACAAGACTTTCATTATTTTCCAGTATTCACATCAGTAGGTTTGGTATTCTGAATTATCTCCTCATATAGAGACTGTAGCTATGAACCAATTTTACTGGGCACTTCCTTTCGTGGCAGAGTAAGAGGATGAAATTTTAGACAATAAGGAATTCTCTTTAAAGGGTACCAATCACCAAAAAATATTTTACTCTGTATGTTAGAGGTTCCATGTCATTCTAAGTAATATGGGCTTCGAATATCACTTCTATAAAGAGATATTACATGTATACTCTCTATAAACATAAAAGCGACTCGTGAGTAGACTACTCAACGCACCCGTACGTGCTCGCCAAGATAAGGGCTCGCGCAGAACCCAACTCAGAGGTTCAGTTCCGTGCGAGCACCTTCATGTTATCCTTAATTTCCTTCATACTCCTCAGCTGTTGACCTATAGAATTTCAGATAAAGTTCTTTGAGGTTAATATTTTACTTCCTAGTGGTATACAAATTCTTTTTTCAGGTGGTTGGTACACTTTAACCCTTTCAAGACAATCGACCACATTTTGTGGTTTGGCTCAATAACTTTTGATCCAGAGCTCTAAAAAATATACCAGATGCACGAGTATAAAGAGCAAAATTTTCTGCACACACTATGTCCATTTTTATTGCATGTTCATATTGCGTTTGATGCCAGGAATTTTTAAAACAAGATTAAGCTTTGAGATCCTTAAATTGGCAACACATTGAGAGGTTTAAATCATTGTTTTTCATCAAAATTGGCAATTTCTTTCAACTATTCAACAAATTTCTAACCATGTATATTGTTTTCAAAGACATTACACCTTATTAGAACCATGTAGCCCTAAAAGAAAAATATTAATGTTGCCAATTTGAAGAACAAAATGTGATCAATTTAGCCTTTAAATAATTCCTGTCCTGAAAGGGTTAAGAATGGCTTCTCTCTCATGTTTTATAAAAGAAAAGGTTTTAAAAAATAACATCTATTATTTTACCTCTTGCTGGGTGTCTTATCCCAGTGTATTGTTGATTTCTAAAAGGCAGGATAGTTTCATGGAACTCTATTAAACAACTACATTGTGTACCGGTAGGTTCTCATCCACTGTTCCTTCTCCAATATGACATTTTGGGCATGAATTTTGCTGATTTCTGCAAATAATAGTAGAAAATATAAATTAAAAAAACAATGAATGAAACAAGTCTTTCTCGTGGTCAGTAATATTTCTGATTTGAATAATAAGAATATCCCCAATATAATATGGAGTATCAAGAAAGCAGGTTGAAAATTAGTGGAGGCCTGGATTGGAGGGTACAAAAGAAACTCCTTTCCAAAATCTTATTTTTTAAAGATAGGATTGGAAATATATGTAGCCATATGGGCTTG